>JARJCM010000093.1:0-369353 GCA_029233265.1 Mycena alexandri
GACAACGTTGAGAAGCTTCTGAAGGACTACAACTTCCTCAAGCATGGCGTTGACGCTGAGGTATGATTCCAAGTAATTGTAATATCTTGCTAAGGAATTGTAGGGCCATACGAACAACATGATGCATCCGGCCATATCCGAGCTCATTTTCCGGATCGTTCACAAGCCTCACAAATCTGAGGACTCCTTAGCAAAGTCGCTGCCTGAAGAGTTCGGGGTGTACACCGGCGAGCTTGTGGCTGCTGTTGTTCTCTTTGTGAAGTCGCATCTTCCTTACATCTTTTTTTGCTCATCCACTTATAGCTTCAAGTGGGCATTCAAGAGTACGCCACAGGACAATTTCTGAAAGTTCGGTTCACGGAAGAAAATTATCACAAGACGTACAAGGATGCCCTACGATCCATTGCCAAGCTGAAAGGTAACCGGGAGCATTGGGGAAAGACAACGGCGCGATGGGCACAGTGGGAGGCGGAGCACACCATTGAAGTGGGGACGCCCAACGCCAACGCGGAGGGTATGGTGACCTTAGATTAGAGCGGGATAGCATTAATATACCCGATCCTATGCAATTGGTTTCGAAATCTTCTTTACATCCCCTGAATGATACGTCTGAAGGAAAAATTCATTGCAACTAATGTATACTGAGTACTGGGTGGCATCCGGGAACTACATGAACTACGTAGAGACCTGGGGAACTACATAGAACTACATAGAACTACATAGAATGGCCGGGAACTACGTAGAACCCTGGCCAACTACATGGAACTACGTAGAACCCTGGCCAACTACATGGAACTACGTAAGGGGTACCCTTTCTACAGAACTACAGGAACTACAGGAACTACGTAGTGCTACGTAGCAAGCCCCCGTTTTGCTGATGTTGTTCTTGGACGTCGTCCATTTTTTCAGTGGTTCCCTTCATCCTCGCTCCCTGAGGACCCTGACTGCTGAAAATTCGTTCACCAAATGCCTGATCAGGGTAAGAAGCCATCAACAGAGAAAAGTAAGGCCAGCCGTCTCGAGCTGTGCACAAATTCTTTATCTTTGACATCTCTCGCAGAACCCTCCAAGAACAGCGAGGATGCCAAGGAATCCGAGGACGGCGCTGTTAGTTACTGCTCAATGGAAGATTGCATCTTCCGTGGGCCACTGAAAAGCTGCGCCCGTTGCAAGTAAGAATCATCACTCTGCGCCTCCGAGTCGGTTGTCTGATCTGAAATTCTGAATGTAATCCAGAAGCGCTTGGTACTGTGTGAGAGTTTTTTTCTCCAGTATTGAATTTTAAGGCATTTAATACCGCAAGTAGTCTGTACAATGTCAAAGTAAGTGTTCTGTGCTTGTCTCGCGTTTAGGGACCGACAACGTTGGCTGGCGGATAGGAAAACACTGGGAGCTGCACAAACCCATCTGTGACCACATTAAGCGCACTCCCGAGGAGCGGCCCCTGGATCGTCACCTCCGGCACTGGACCCTCCGCTTCGACGCCACGATGTTGAGGGCCTGCATCCGCGGGCTCAATCTCAAGCACGAGTGGGACCGTATCGAGATGGAAGGGCTCGTGATCCTGCTACAACCACGCCCGCACTCTCATTTGGGCTCTCGGTTGCAGATCCATAGAGCCGGCGTATACAAGAACGAAGTCATCCATTCCATGCTGGATGTGCTGGGAGTCAACGCCGAGTATCGTCAGTTGCGGCCACTGCAAATGGAAGTACGGCAGCGCCTGCAGGAGCGTACCCGCGGCTTTGCGGATCAAGCATATATCTTTGCAATTGCCCGCAATGACGGTCCGAATGCAATTGAAGGCCACCATCCGTCTGCATTCCGAATCTTGACGCCTACCGTCTGGAAACCACAGGTGGTGACCATGTCGATGACAGAGTATGATGGAGACTGGCTCCAGGATTTGAAGGACCAAAGCCACGACGATCGTCCAATGCAGCATGGGCCCCTCCAAAAACTGATTGTTCATGACACGGAATATTTTCCCTCCCGTTGAGTACTTTGCTTGCTCTGTCGCTGAAGTCTCTCTTTTCATTTGATTCTGTAAAATAGTCGTTTACATGCTGCGCTCAACGTCCTTCCTCTGAAGTCTCTCTTTTCATTTGATTCTGTAAAATAGTCGTTTACGTGCTGCGCTCAACTAGTTTCTTGTCGTTCCTCTATATTGAACTGGGGAAATGAGAAGGCAGCTTTCCATAGGAGTTCTGACAGCTTTAAAACCCGCAAGAGACATTTTCTTTTAACGACGGATAATGTGAAAGGAGGAGATGCGGAGCGCTAGGTCAAGCCAGGCATGGGCCATACACGGACAGTCAAACACTTAGGGGGTTTTGATCCCAGAGACGTGTTCCCGGAATTCTAGTGAAGACACCAGCCTTGCTCTTCGCAAGCGCCGGTGACGCCGCACGTTTCCACGGCTCGCCGTCAGTCAGCATCGTCTTTTACAGCCGTAAAATATCGTCAGTGAACGCGTGCGAATGAGAAAGGCAGGGCACACACAGTAGAGGTCACACCGATCTCGACCCCTTCCTCCTCCTTGTCGTCTGATTTCTTCTCGCTCCTACTCCTGCAATGGCAGATTCACCTAGTCCTTCGGCTCCCAGGCGGGATGGCTGAGGGCCGGGAGGAGGAGCATCAGTAAGGGTACAGCGGGGAGAGGAGGGTAGAATATGGGTACAAGGAGAAAAACCAAGTTGCGTTCGTCAAAAGAACGCGTGCGACGCGCATCAGTCTGAGGGTACATCTGCTCAGAGTCGAACTACGCCGAGATATAATCGCGTTGGCGGTTGACAATCATATACCGCACCTAGCCAACAGTCTCGAAATCCTATGACTTTTATCGCAAAGTATTATTCCTGAGACCAGATTCTGACGGTGCTGGTCGCGGTGAGTACCTCGGGATTTTGGTGCTTTGAGATTGTGGTTTTAGCGGTATTTTGTGGGCAGGGTAAAGGTAGACCTAGGTAGCTAATAAGCAGTCTAAGTAGTGACCCAAGCCTATAATGAACAGCGCCGACACCCAATCCAATTTTTGTGGTTCAGGGCTGAGCTTTAACCGTGTGAATCCACACGACGTCGGCTCGTCGGCTGGTTCGGCAAATTCTCGGCGAACCGCATATTCGGCACGAGACGGGGCGACCCGGCCCGTCGGTCTGGGTCTTGCACCAGCCTCTTCCGTCTCGCTTTCGTGTCGCGCATCTGTGGTCTCACCCAGGACCGCCAAATGATACTGGCTCTTGACATTCAAGGATGGATTCAGGCCCATGTGTCGCAAAACGCAGACAAGACGATGCAAAATCCAGACAGAAAGATACTAGTTTTTCAAAGGATTGAGTTAGGATTTAACGGCGAAACAAGGGGAAATTCGATCTCTGAAGCACCGTCTCGCCGAAAACCTGGGGTTTTAACTGCGGTGTGCTTGCATCTCAATTTGAGCTCGGTGGCAGACTTGGCTCAAACTGGTGGTCCCCAATGAGTCGTCAAGGCTAATTAGCTCTACTGAGCGATACGGAGACAATCTCACCAGAGCGGAAGCAACAACGCGGAAGCAACAACTTGGAATCCGGACGCGATCGCGCCAAAATCCTCGGTGAAGTGACTGAAAGGGGCGAGCGGAGCCTTTTCTCGAGTTTGCTAGTTCCTACCACCTCGCCCAGCGTGCGACGCCATTCCTTCAAATGCTTCTCCCGCTCTTCCCCGTTCTCCTCTCCCTCCTCCTCGCCTCTCCTACCCTCGCCGCGTCTGCCGACGACTGGTCAAAAAGATCTATTTATCAGGTTCGTCGCGTCACCTTGCACACGTTCGCGCGGCTCACCCGCCCAGCGCAGCTTGTCACCGACCGCTTCGCCACCTCGAATAACTCGGTGGCACCCTGTGACACGTCCCTTCGCACCTACTGCGGCGGCTCCTGGACGGGGATCATCGACCACCTCGACTACATCCAGCAGATGGGCTTCGACGCCGTCTGGATCTCGCCCATCGCCCAGAACGCGGAAGACACCGCGTATGGCAAGGGATATCACGGGTGAGCCCCTCCTTCCCCAGAATTACCCTCGCGTTTGGCTGACTTTCCGACGGTAGGTACTGGTCCACCAACCTCGACGCGCTGAACCCGCACTTCGGCGCCGACAGCGACTTGAAGGCGCTCAGCAAGGCGCTGCACGCCCGCGCGATGTACCTCATGCTCGACGTGGTCGTCAACCACTACGCCGGCGTCCCCACCAACACCACTATCTCGCCCGCCAACCTCTTCACCCTAGACTACTCCAGCCTCCTGCCGTTTGGGACCCAAGACGACTTCCACCCGCAATGCTTCATCGGCAATTCCAACGACCAAGCGGTGCTGGAGCAGTGCTGGCTGGGCGACGAGAACCTCCCGCTGCCGGACGTCAACACGGAGGATCCGGGCGTGGTGGCGACGCTCAATGCGTGGATCAAGAAGACCGTCAGCGAGTACGGTGCGGACGGCATACGTATCGACACCGTCAAGCACATTCGGCGCAACTTCTGGCCGGACTTTGTGAAGAGTGCGGGTGTCTTCGCGCTGGGCGAGGTGCGTCTCCTCTCGTTCTACGTTTTCCCCTTCCACGCGCACTGACTAGGCCATTCCCACATAGATCCTCACCACTGACCCCGTCTACGCGGCCTCCTACCTCGGCGCCGCTGTCGACGGCGTCTTCGACTACCCCAAGTACTACCAAACCGTCACCGCCTTCGGGAGCACGTCCGGCAACCTCTCCGCGCTCCAGACCTCGCCCTCCCTCCCCGCGCTGGCCCCCCCATCCGCACCCGGGCGCAGGGTGCTCACGGCCGCGTTCCTAGAGAACCACGACCAGCCGCGGTTCCCGTCGTACGCCTCCACGGACACGGCGCTCACGAAGAACGCGATGACGTCGGTATTCGTGGGGGATGGGATGCCGGTTTTGTATTATGGGCAGGAGCAGGGGTATCAGGGTGGGGCGGATCCGGGGAATCGGGAGGCGTGAGTGGGCTTTTACCTTTTTTTCCTTTCTCCCTCCCTCCGCTTCTCGCACGCCCGGTATTGACTCTCGTGTGGCAGGCTCTGGCTGAGCGGGTACGAGACGAACAAGCCGCTCGTCGCGCACGTCAAGGCCCTCAATGCGGCGCGCAAGCTCGCTATCGCCAAGAACCCTGCGTTCTTGACCACTCAGGTATGTATACACCCATCTACGTCCTCCCTCTTCCCTCCCCGTCTCCATCCACCGCGGCCCCTGCGCCTTGCGCACCCCTACCCTCGCTACCCAACGCGCCTATCCCGCCCCCCGCTAACGCATCCACAGGCCTCCTGGATCCAGCAATCCAATCCCAGCGCCCTCATGCTCTCCAAGCCCCCCATCCTCACCCTCCTCACCAACATCGGGGCGAACACGAGCGCGGTGCAGCCGACGTGGCACATTCCAGCGGGGATGTACAAGCCGAATACGACGCTGGTGGATCTGCTGGCGTGTCAGGCGGTGGTGGTGGACGGCGGGGAAGCAGGCGGCGGGGCGACGGAGGTGCGCGCGCAGGGGGGGATGCCGCAGGTGCTGGTGCCGGCGAGCATGCTGAGTCGCAAGGGGGACGGCGCGTGTCCGGCGTTGGCGGGCGCCGGGGGGAGCAGTGGGGCTGTTCGGGCGGGGAGGGGGAGGGTGGTGCGGGGGCTGGCGGCGGTGGGGACGGTGGTGGGGGTTGTTGGGCTGCTTTAGACGGTCGGGCGGCGAAGTGCGCGCTACTTTGCGGCGGGGTGTAGGCTGTGAATGAGCGCGTGGTGACCAGCGGGTAGGCCGCGCGGTGTGTGATGTACATAATATTTTCGTTGCTCGTTAGTAAGTAATGGATGGATAGTTAGACTTGTATTGTATTGCCTAGACCAAGATTGTACTACGCTAGATTTGTTTTATCTCCTGGTTTTTCGTGACTTACTTTTTCGGCATTACCTTTTTTGGCTACTGAGTCCCACCACGCATTTCTTCCTGATTCCACCATCTCCTGCCACAAGCAGAAGGCCGCAAACAAGTCGCAGCCTGTGAGCTCGTTAGCAAGAAATGGCTGCCTCGCAGTCGTTATCATCTGTTCTCCGCCGTTGGGCTAACGATGCCAACCGTCCCAAATTCCTCCACCTTATTGATGGCGACTCGTCGACTCCGCTCCCCTGCCTCATCAAAACCCTTAACCAGGGCCTCCTCTGGGCCGCTTAGATATCTTTCCCGCTCCCGAGGCCATCTATCTAAACGGACTCCGTGATTTATCGGCCCTCGTCTCTCTCGAAATCCCGCTCCCATTGGGTGGCTGCCCGTTTGTCAGGCCTCACGGCTCATCTTCCACTTATTGTCAAGGGCTCTCCGCACCTCAAGCGTCTTAAACTAATGCTCCCCGAATTCATGTCCGCCTCGGCGCTCGCGACCGTCCCCAACATGGAACATCTAGCCGTCTACCATTTCCCGTATCGCGGGGAGTCGCTCACACGCGTCCCGAGCAGGCACGCCCATCCCTGGATACTTCCGTTCACATAGCACACCTCGCGCTGGATATCTACATGAGGCATGGCGCGGGTCGGTTGTTCGCCTGGATGCTCTTGTTTTCCGTGCGACGAACACAGGAAATTCGAGCGCCACATCCTCCAATACACCAGTGGTCCCCGCATCCTCAAGTTAGTAACATCGGAGGACAGCCCAGCCCTGCCAAAAGTCGTGCGCATGTTGCCTTTTCAAACCCTTTATAAGCACATCCTGGAAAGCTTGGCGCTTTTGTTGCCTTTTTGGAGGTGCTGAAAATTATCTCCGGTGCCGCGCTGCCGCTTTATATTGATCGACTGATCCCATCGAGCAGAAAGAGAGCGAAAGGGCCGCGAAGCGGTCCTTTCGCTCTTGTAGTATTATAACTGACAGAGACATCGGATAAGTAATCCCGCAACCAGCTAGTCAACCCCGGAACGGAAGTCGGGCGGCAGGAGCCCTGTCGACTCGTCTCAGTTCTTCATTGCGCTCACCGACGGTGAGAAGAGCCTCTCGAGACTGGCGGGTAATTCTCGTTTTTCATAGAACACGGCAAGGCAGACATAGAAAAATGTACTACTCAATCACGAGCAAAGAAACAGAGTGGATAGGCAGTTCAAACTCAATATCAGCTATCCCATCCTTCAACTTCAACGTGGACGGCGAATGCAGCATCTGCAGCATCCCATCCCCCTTCAAGCCCACGATCTGCTCCTGTGTTGGAGCCTGCGGCGACCCCAAGTCCAGCCATGCTGAGAACGCATTGCTGTGAGTTTCGTCGATGCGGTAGTGCGTCAACTCGACCGCCGACCGCCCGGGAAACACATCCGAGATGCGCAGGGAAATCTCTGCGTCCGGTTGTGGCAGCGCATTGTCGTGGTAGTTCCAGATGATGAGCGCCAGCTTGTCTCCTTCGGCGGACATCGACGCCAATACGCCAACGTCAGACAACTCCCCCTTCACGCTGTTTGCGAGCACATCGTCCAGGCGCGCTTGCCCTGTGCTGTTCGCCTCGAGGCGTGTCCCCTGCATCATCCCAAACATCCGGAAGATATTCAAGATGGGCTTGTCGATCTGGTTCGTCGACAACACCCTGAAGCCGTCGAAGTAGGGATGATCGTCATATTCGAACGCCCAGGTCAACGCGCCGGTGAGATTCACACCGTACTGCACAGCAAGGTCGATTTCGCGCGTGAACGCGGCCGCGGTGTACGACGGGTATATCAGCCCGTTACGGTAGTCGACGTTGGGCGAGATGCATGCGGCACACGAGTCGGGGTCGTCTTCGCCGATGAATATCGGGAGGTGGTTGAGGGCGCCGAAGGATTGAATGACGGAGAATGCGTCATTGACATTTTGCAGCGCGGTCGCCATGTTCATCTGCAAATGTCCGGGCACCGAATCGGTCGCATTGATGAAAATTGGGGAGCCTTTGGCGTGGAAGGAGATGAAATCGATCGGTGAGCCTGTGGCATTGGTGGCGGCATTTTGCCCGTTGAGGGTATGGTCGAGGAACAGACCGAGCCAGTCCCCGGATGCCCCACCGGCCACCTCCGGTCCACCGACTGTGGCGCTAGGCAGGGCGCGAAGAATACCGTCGACAGCGTAGTCGTACAGCATGAAATATTCCTCCTCCGTGCCGTTCCAATATGCGATATTCGGTTCGTTCCATACCTGAGCGGAGTCAGCATTACTCAAAGTTTTGAAACGAAGTACTCGTGCCTCCCAATACCAGCTCTCGACCTCCGCCACTCCATATCGCTCCACGCAGTGCTTGGCCCACCGATAGATGAGCTCGCCCCATTTCTCCCACGAAGTAGGCGGATTCGACCATCCAGTGAAAATATTATTGGCGCTTGCTCCGCCATCGAAGTCGAATGAGTAGGGATCCGGATGGGTGCTCAGTGCCTTCGGCATGAATCCGGTTTGCACATATGGCTTGACACCGTTCTCCAGATACGCATCGAAGATTAGGTCGGTGGTGGTGAAGTTGTAGATTGGGCGTCCATCTGCGTCCTCGGTGTACGCGTCTGTGCAGCCCCATTTGAGGCGATGCGGGGTTGTTTCGGAGGAGGGATCGCAGGTGGTGAGGAGATTGTGGGTCCGGAAGTATGTTTGGTGAGGACCTAAGTTTCCTAGGTGAGATAAAACCGCTCGGCCGTCTGGGTATGTCGCATAGTTGGGTTCGTCGCAACCAAAAAAACGAGCGACGGGCGGAAGGTCGCCGAGGATCTTGGATGCGCTGACGCTGATGTTGACTTGTCGGGCGACTGAGTGACGAATCAGCGAAAGTAGGAGGAGAACTGTCGGCACGGGTATGTTCACGACCATGACGCTGAATGAAGCAGACAGACTCTTGGAGCGATGTTTTTATGCCTGTGTGAATGGACCGGGACGGAAAACCGCGTGATGTTCTTCTGCGGCCCCATGATATCGCGTTGGAGTTCCGTCAGGTTCTCAGGCGAGAATCAGAACCTCGAAAGTTGTATGGCAGCAAGAGCGACCATACCAAACGGCCAATATCGGCGCTCGGGGGGATGAGAATTAAAGAAGCAGGGGTGCAGAAAGAAAGGTCTGTTAGCAGGGTTAGGAATTGGTTAGGAAGATCTCCGAGGGTCTTGCATGCGCTGACGCTGATGTTGACTTGTCGGGCGACTGACGAATCAGCGAAAGCAATAGGAAAGCTGTCGGCACGGGAGTGAAGCAGACGGACTCTTGGAGCGATGTCTTTATGCCTGTGTGAAGGGACCGGGACGGAAAACCACGTGATGCTCTTCAAATCCCTGCCGCACTGCGGTCCCATGATATCGCATTGGATGCGCTGGAGGAGTATTTTGTGCTGGCGTTTTGGTATCACTGTCGCTCGTGATCTGGAACATGTTGTGGACGAGTGTTGAATCAAAGCGGTGCACCACAATCATATTGATGCCTCGCACGGTGTGAGGCATCAATATGATTGTGACACTGTCTCTTCCCATAACCTTCATCGAGCGACCATAGGCTCTCCAACCATGGCGCGCTTCACCTGCAAGAAGTCGTATATCATTGCCCTCTTCATCGCCCTTTTCCTCTTTTTCGCGCCGGTTTTCATCGAAGCCTATTACCCCGAGGCAGCCCCCCTCGCCGCTGCCTTCGTCTGGGTCACGGATTCCCTTGGAAGGGGACTGTCAGCGGCGTCTTTCTTCACGATAATTGGCACGCTGGTTCTCCTCGTCCGCGATACCCGCAGGCGGCTCACTGGCGCCACACCCGCGCAAACCAGCGCTGCCAGTGTAGCCACTCCCGCAGAGCTCGAGGCGGGAATCGCACCGAATGCTTCTGAGGCCTCGTCTTCCCAGGCTCCGTCCTTCCCCGCACCCCCGGAAACGACGCTCATCCAAAAGCTCGTCACCCTTACGGTCTTCACCTACTTCCTCGTCCGCCAGTGCTACAGGGACGACGTCATGTCACTCGAGCGGCCGGTGCTCGACAACGCGGTCGCTGCACTACTGTACATATTCCATGGGCTGGAGGTCCTCTTCGCTCTTTTCCTGGTCCTTTGCTTGTGGACTGGACTCAAACGGTCGCGATCGTCGTCAGCTGCCGGAGCCGACGCCACGCTGCCAACAGCCGCAGCACAGCCGGAGGTACAGCCTCCGGCGGTCGAAGTACTTTTTGACGAGGGGGCAAAGGAGGAATATGTGGAGAGAGAGAAGGCTTGAATGCATTCGTTTTGATCGTCGGCGGAAATATAAAGGGCTTTTTTTTCGTTTCGTGGCTAGATTGTACGCACTCCATACCAACTCCCTTTCTCAATTTATTTGAAGTCGTTGCGCAGGATTCTTAAGATTGGCTTACCGTTATTGCGCTGTCTCACTTCCATTTCCTTTCTCTTGTAACCACACCGCCATGCAGAAAACGCGCCGTTCGAGTCCACCTAGCCTCGCCGTCTGCGATTGAAAGACTGAAGACAAGACAATGGCCCTGGCGTTCTTTTCTTCAAGAATTTACGGGGTCATCGGCGAAGTTTATCAATCCAGCATTCACATCGAGAGAGAAAAATGACATCGGGACGGACATACATGAACCACAGAAAAACCCTTCGCCCTCAGAAGGTCGGCTGCGCCTGCGTCCGCCAAAGCCGCGTCGCATCCATCATCGCGCAACGCCTGGAGCCCCGCCACTATGCTAGGAGGATCTTTGTCCCCATAAGCATTGTACAGACGGACCGACCGTATCCGCAGACACGCATACACGACATCCACGCGAACGGACCACGCGCCGCGTCAGATACCGCACCGAGTTCGCACACAGAACGGTGTCCACGGAATAGGAAGGAAGGCGCGGACAGATGTGATGGATATTGCGAACTTGAAGTCATTGAATCAAGAGAGCGGTACGCACCGATATTGCGAGAACAGAGCCTACCTTGGCTTCGATTTCGCAGCCGTGTTGATGTGTACGGGCGTGATTTCTCTTGACTTGTCGCCTTTCCCTCAGTGGTCAAAACAGGCTGTCGAACAAGATCCCCATCGTTTTTCCTCGCTGCACTCTCCTCCTCCTCGGCGAGACGAACACATCTGGTCCCCAGAAAGTGAGTGGGAAATTATGACGCATCGGCTGACCCAAGGCTGACCGGCAGGCGCCAACTTGAATCCATGAATTACCGACGGTGAATATGAAAATATAGACCGCAACTGCGAACCACACTAAGACGTTTGCCGATGGTCGTGCCGCCGTATGACGCCGCGCCTCTTGCGTTGCACAAGATCCTGCATGGCCTATGCTATGCCTAGTGCGGAGTAATGTTCACTGACTGGCGCTTTGTGTTGGCGCTTTGGTGCCGCTCGCTTTTTCTCAGGAGTGGCAGATTGGCGCCCGTGGCGTCGATGCAGTATTTCACAGCCTCCAGTACTGTATCTTGTCCAGTGCCCCCACCTCCACCCGCAGCTTTCTCTATGCAGGCCCGCCACCTACGATTTCTCGGGGTGGCATTAGCCTTCGTCTCTGATTGGGTGTGCAGCGGGATCATTGCGATGGAAATTGGGGACCTGTCAGGGTTCCTCATAAATTGTCACCACAAGCTATATATTCCAGTGTACGATGATGCTGATGCATTTGACAGCGTTCGCCCTAGGGTTTGGTATTGTTCAAGGCCTCTGCCTTTTGGGCTACTCGATGTCGGAACCGGAGTTTGAAGCTCGTTACCTGTTTTTTGGGGCGATATTGCTGAGCTGCTTCGGACCAGTAAGCGTGCTCGGGATCTGGACGAAAGTGTGCTGATTACCACAGGTTAGCGCTGTTAGCAACACAATTACCATAATTGTTTTGTGAGACTTTCTTGATGTGGTTTCCCGTCGTTGCTGACTTTCTGCAGCCTAAAAGGAGAGAGCATACCGCAGGCAGAGCTAACCGAAATTTTTCCCGTGCTGGTGAGCTTACCTCACACAGCATTTCCTGAACTAGAATGTTTCCAGGCTGCGATCATGTACCACAATATATTCTGTGCAACGGAGGTTCTTGTTCTTGCCCATCATATGATTTCCTCATCCAAGCAGGGTTTGTGAATTTGCCCAACGCTGTTACTTTCTCTAATGCAGAAACTTTACGCAGTTACCAGCTGGATCGAACGACGGCCTGACAATGGGGCCAACCACGGTGATCTTATCACCTTCTTCAGCCCTCCATCGGAACTTGCAACAAATTTGCCAGAGGACCTCAGGCTTTGGTCCACGCGTGGCACTGCACCCTTTCCTACGCAACAGATCCTGTGGTTTGCAACTGACAGCACCGAAATTCTGGGCGCCGCCGAAGATATCGTGATGAAAACTTTCTCCACCACGGGCAGGTTCCAAATCAGCATCAACGTACGCGGTAGCCAGTCAGTGATGGTCGCGCTTATCCGCAAACTTGCGACCATCTCGCCGCATTACTTGTCTAAGCTGGTCCTGTACTCGCGCATCTATGGCTTCACGGCGCTTGAGCACGACGCCCGAATGGTTGAAAATGTGCGGTTTTTTTGGAGACGACGACAGTCTACCGCTTACATGCCAGTGGCTGGCAGGTTTCGCGCCTCATTGGCTTGCCGTTGGAGAGGATTCTTCGGAAACATGGGCTGACGACGCTCATCATTCACCGTGTTGGCACAGAACAGGCACCCGACGTGTATGCTATACTCTCGGCGCTCAAAGAATCACACAGCTTGAACATAGTGGTGATGTGTGAGCCGGGCGTCCGGCCCGAACGACAGCGATTCACTTCCAAAAAACTGCAGACCCTGTATATTTCCGACGATGGGTCGATTATGTACTCCGGAAGGACCCCGTCGGAGCCTGCGCTGTACAAAGTAAGCACAACCTTTGTTTCCCCTGTTCAATATCTGAATGGCGGCAGAATTTGTTCCGCATTCTGCTCAAAGGGGTCTGGCAGCGTCCAGAATCTCCAGATGCAGCATCTCTGAGGTGAGTTCCGCTGAAATACCAACTAAAGGGATCAAACATTTGGCTAGCATCTGGAGAGTTATGTGGGAGCGTAGTCTGCCCTTTGATTTCAACACTGAAAGCGCAACAACTGCCGGCATATGCAGTGCTCTGCATCACGCCTGGGATTATTCCAGATGGATGCTCAAGGTCAATCATTAGTTGTTTTGAATTCAGGTCCCGATACCAGCTTTGACAGACTCTCTCAACTCTGGAAAGTGCAACGTATCTGACGATCCAAAGGGCTCTTCAACGGGATAACATGGACGTTTGTCATGCTCTGCGTCTACTGTTTAGTGTCGGCTCGTACAAGCATGATATACGACGAATCCCCCCAGACCACGCCATAAACCTGCTAAATCTCGTGAACTCCGTATGTTGGTTTATCTCCCATGCAACCTTATTGCCTCACACTAGTATCTAAATAGATTGTGGACTCGCGTCCGCCGAATAACAGCGAGTTATGGCTCGACAGAGGGTTTCTGGGTCATGCTCAACATTTACTCCAGCTGCTCGCAAACTTGCTGGGTATTCTCCCGGAAGCACTACATGTGCCCGATGTGGTTTTGCTCGCCGAGAGGCCGGTAAAGTCCGGTGGTTTTGCTGATATCTTCCACGGGCAGTACACCAACCAGGCAGGAGAAAAAGTGGAGGTCGCCCTCAAGGTCTTGAGGATCTTTTCCAGCCAAGCCGACTCGGAGAGGCGAATCTTCCAAGAAAAATTTGCAAAAGAGGCGCTTTCGTGGAGCCACCTGAATCGTTGAGCATACATTCTTCCTTGCATTTTGAGGGTTTGTCGTGCTGAAAACGATTGCAGATGACAACATCGTGCCGTTTATCGGGGTTAACTCGACATTTCCGGGCCAAACGATGGCCATGGTGTCGCTGTGGATGGCACAAGGATCTATTCTAACCTACATGGCAGACCGCTCCCTCTCGTCCCGGTCCGCGTTCTCGCTTGTGCGATCTCTATAAAGGTCAAGTTAATTTTGGTGACTGATCGGGCCGAGACAGATTCACGACGTAATCCAAGGCGTTTCATATCTCCACGCGATGAACATTGTCCACGGCGACCTATGTGGGGTAAATCATGTCTTCCACACCTGATCAGGGGATTTCATGCATTTGTACAGCGCAATATCCTCATTAATCAGGACGGCCGCGCATGCCTCTCTGATTTTGGGCTCGCCGGGTTCATCGAGGTTCAGACGTCCATTAAAACCTCCATACGCAGCGGCTCGGGCAAATGGATGGCCCCGGAGCTACTTCTCCCCGAGGTTTATCGTCCAAACCACCCTTTCCAGCGTACCGTTGAATCCGACGTGTGGGCATTTGCTTGTGTCGTCTGCGAGGTCATATTCTCTCGCTTTTCTTCGATACAAGTCAACTAAACATTATTTAGATCTGGACTGAGGGAACAATCCCGTTCGTTGACAAATCCGAGGGCGCCATCATCATGGAATGGTTCAACCCAGCCACGGAACAGGGGACTCAGCAGCTATCTCCGTATACCTGGCCGCAGACCAAAAGCGGGCAAGCCATGCCCCAGCACCTGTGGGAGCTCGTGCAGTCGTGTTGGAGGCGCAACCCCATCCTGAGACCCACGGTCCAAGTGATATCACAAGAAATATCTGCAATGGCGCCGCCCCGCATTCGAGATGCCGCAGGACCAACGACACTTGTGCAGCCATCAAACCTACGTCCGGCAACATCCAGCGTGCAATCAGGTATAACCGAACACAACCACGCATATGTTCGTCTCGGACCGCTCCCAGGCGATGATGGGCCCCCAGGAACACAATTTGATCCACTTCTGAGCAAGCTCCTAGACTCTTTGGAGCAGCGGGACGTCATCGTGGCGCCACTATTTGTGTCGCGCTACGATGCACACCAGTTAGACTTGTGTTTCGCTTCGGCTGTCGAGGCAAACAGTTTCACCATGACTTGGATGGGACGTCGCGTTTCACCGTATGAGAACACCGTCGCCGAAGTATTGTAGTAGGGGCCCGCAAAGCATTATCTTACTTGGGTTTCTCCGACCGGCCTCGCCTCGGCGCGGCACTGAGGATTGATTCGGCATTCCGGCGAAAATATCACGCCTACCTTGGTTGAGAGTCTGTATTAAATTCAAGATAGGTTGGGGGAAATTTTTTATAGCACCCTGAAAGCTTCCTCTGTTGCCTTTAAATACATTTTACGTATCAAGATTCTTTTGGCCAGACGAATCCCAATAGCAGTGAAGTGAATTTGGCGCAAGTCGGTCAGGCCTTCCTGAACCTTCAGCACCGCCCTAAACTCGCAATTTCCTTCCAACCCTTGGTTCGACACCTTCATTATCCTTGAGGTATGTCGGCCTTGATTCCTCTCTTTGAACTTATTTACCCTTCTTGATCCAACGCTTGACTTGCGGCTCCAGGATGTGATTGCTGCCGGCCTGCCTCCATGGGTTCGATGCTTCGCCGCTGGCTGAAGGCACCTCCCTGGTCACCGGGCGATCGCCACCGCATCCCAGGCATCAGCATCAACCTCAAACCTTCGGCGCTTCAAGTTCATAATACTGTTCTGGATAATTCAAGGATAATTTGCCTTATCTGGTGTCGTACTCGTTCGGTAGCGTACTGTGATAGTTATAATTATTGTATTCATCCAGTTGAACTTTGAGTGTAAAGGCGCTGCGCTGACGTCGAATTTTTAAACGCTACAAGCATTGAGTATTGAACCAGCACTAAACCCCGCTGGATAATTTGCCGAGTTTACATCTTCATCTTGCTTGCTTCAAATGCAGCGTTGGCCTCCCAGGATATTGACAACAAAATAATTACCTTTCACAGCGCAAAAGCAAACCTAATTCACCTCACCTTCCTTGGCGTGTTGCAGATTAAGAAACAAAATTACATCGTGAGTGAGTGAATCCCTCGAATGCATTCATTTCACAAGCTCCCTCCATCACGCTGCTGTTTGGTACTTGGATTCCCCCGCGCAACTCCAACACACCCAGAATGGAATTCTTTTAGGCTTGATTAAAACACCAGTGAAAGTAACTTCTATTGATAGAAAAATACATCGTAGTCAAAATAATGTGAATCAAGGACATAAAATAGACTTCCCAAAGCAAGATGATTTGACGGCAGCTTTCTGCAATGAGAAGTCAGCTTGGATAAAACATGGAAGAAATGACTCCTAAACCTTGACGAGTTTATTGCTGAGTTCAACAGAATTGATTCGTCTTCAAATGATTCTGTGTGAAAGGGATCATGAATGGTGAGGTTTCAAAGGGCCTTTGCAACAGGCTTAAACAAAGGGTTTTCAGCAGAATTAAAACTTCCCTTTGACAAAGTTTTATGAAAACCCTTTGTTTAAGCCTGTTGCAAAGGCCCTTTGAAACCTCACCATTCATGATCCCTTTCACACAGAATCATTTGAAGACGAATCAATTCTGTTGAATTCACCAATAAACTCGTCAAGGTTTAGGAGTCCTTTCTTCCATGTTTTATTCAAGCTGACTTCTCATTGCAGAAAGCTGCCGTCAAATCCTCTTGCTTTAGGAAGTCTATTTTACGTCCTTGATTCACATTATTTTGACTACGATGTATTTTCCTATCAATAGAAGTTACTTTCACTATTGTTTTAATCAAGCCTAAAAGAATTCCATTCTGGGTGTGCAACTCAACACCAGCCCAACCGAGTCCAACTCAAGCTCCTCCTCGAACGCAACCCGACCCCAGTCTGCGCGAGGTAAACCTCAACCTCACCCTGAATTTCACCTCTTTCCGTTCAATCTCCACCCCTCGCATTTCTACTTACTTACTCACCGCTCGGTGCGCTCACCCCGACTGCGAATATCTCATACTTACTCACCTTGAATTGCAGCGGGCCAAAACTATATCTTGCGCGACTTCATTTCCCCCGCCTTCCGAATCTTGGCTCCTGAGCTTTCTCTCTCTCCAAGCTTCGAGGGGAACAGTCGCGGTGGCGGCCTCGGAACGCTGCAGTTCACGTCCGCAGCGGCTCGCCCCTATCCGACCCTTCGACTTCGCGCTAAATCCAATTTAAGAATGAGGAGCTCGTGAGTCGATGGGCTGCCAGTGCGCGCAACTGAGTTTATATCATGGCTTCTCCAGCTCCACCGCGGCGCTGAGAAAAGTAGATCCTGTCGTCTGATCCCTCTCAGTACCCCAGGTCGCGTCAAATTAGTCTATAATTTAAACCAGAAGTCGTTAATCCAACCCCTCTCGAGATGGTTGACCGTAGGCGGGATATCCCAGGGATATGTTTCTCAGACGCCTCGTACAACGCGTCTAATAAACCCTCATTAAAACCAGACTCTAATATCGAAACTGTTTTCGTGTGGCCATAATTGACTGCATAGAACCAGTGTCCTAATTATTCGCTCAGTGACTCGTGGATCACGCTCTCCGCAATCCTAGGTTTGAACGACACTCTAATGTGAGGCGGGAAGCTTGAAGAATGTTCAATGACGATAAATCGATCTAAGTTCAAGACTTACCTGACTAGCGCGGTGGTGTACTCTAAATGACTTTCGGCGGTAAGGACATTACCGTCCATGTCGAACGGATCCGCAATGGTGTAAGCAGTCAGGATGGATGCCATCATGATCCATAAAGTATCTTTCGCCATTACTGACGAGGATGAGCTATCTGGCTTCGAGGTCACACAATTCAAGCCCCACCTCTGCCGGGACAGGCGCGCTTCGAGAATCCAAACACCACATCAATTTCCGACAGATCCAACCTGAGGCTGCCATCTGCCTTCAGGAACCGTTCGGGATCGAACTTGTCTGTATCCGGACCAAAAATGCGCTCGTCGTGCAAGATTGCCCATGTATTGGGAATCATTATGGCGCCCTTGGGAATATGGTACCCTTCGTAGGCGTCGTCCTCGGTGGAAGCGTGGTAATTGGCGAAAGGAGTGACTGGGTGCCAACGAAGGACCTCATTGATAACGGCCGAAAGGTAGGGCAAATCTAGAAAGTCTTCGAACTCAGGAAGACGCCCGCCTTCAAGGACCGCGTCCAAGGATATCTGAGCCTTCTTCTGTACGTCAGGATAGAGCGCCATCGCGATCACAAAGCTGTAAAGGGAACAGACGATCTGTGCAAGGCGTCAATGTAATTCTCGCGTGACGGGTGTGCCTACGGTGTCCGCTCCCCCTGCAGCGAAAGTCAGGAGTGCGGAGAGCTAGGAGTATAGAACACTACTGACCGAGATAAGCATTTCCGCACACGTTGCGCAATGCTTCTTTCTCGGTTTCAGAGACTGTACCATCCTGGTCGGCAGAGAGGAAACGGGAGGCTACAGAGGAGCATGCGGTGCCGTTGGCCTGGACGCAAATTAGCAAGGATGTGAGAGAGGTGCTACAATTACTGTAGCAACACGAACCATCTCTGCTTGAACTTGACCATACGGATCCATGAGGAGACTATCAGCCAGGGCCTTCCCCTTCTTCGCAATCGCGTGGAATACAGTGCCGGGGACCCACGTTGGCAAGTACCGCAACAGCGGAAATACGTCGACTGCAAGATATGTTAGCGTGACAGATGCTACACCGCGCTGGGCTCACCGATATATTCTCCCCGAGCGACATCAGCAAATATCGCGTTGGCACCTTCGGGGCCCGTGACGAATGGGTGATTCAGGTCTTCAAGGCTGATACCGTACGTGGTTGACATAATTGCATCCACGACCGCCCTGGAAACGAGCTGGTAAGCTTTTTAGCACAGTACAAAGAAATTTACATACAATCTGATTTCACCTTCATGGTCGGCGCTGCTCAAAAGACGCCGAAGAAGTTTGCGAGCAGCCACGACCTCGTGGGTTTTGTTGACGGCACTGGCTTCGGCAGTTTCGAACTCTCTGCGAAAGAGACGTCTGTGCTCTAGCGGCAAGTTAGTTTGACAGATAACCTTAACGTTGAACATTAGTACCTCTCCATCTCTCGCCGTTGTTCATGAAGGGAATCAACCAGGTGATCCCAATCCTACAGACTATATGAGCGCCGAGTACGTTGCAAAACGGGCAACCCCCTACAAGTCTTTCAGCAGAGTGGAATGTGGTCTGGTAAAACCAGTATCAGTAATTAATCGCAATTGCGCCATAGTGACATACCGGTTCGAATAGATGTTGGCTTTCTTGACCAGCAGATCTTGGATGACCTTGGCAGAATTCAAAATGAAGAACTGCGCGCCGGGAACTTTCATGCTCAGGATGTCGCTATCTAAATAACGATGAAGTCGCGCGACAAAAGATGAACCGCTGGAAACCTACCGTAGTGTTTTGACCAATCAAGGTACACTTGCCACGCTTCCCTCTTAGGTAGGTCGAGCAGGTTGCCAATGAAAGGTAGACCATCCGGCCCTGGAGGTGTTGAGCGCTTCTTGCGAAGTCTCCCAACGCTGACAAGAAGGACGCCAAGGGAGACCGCGAAGATCTGAACGTAGATCGAGGGGGCGACGGGCCACATCATGTTCGACACTCTTCACGGCTTTTGATGAGGGCGGGCTACTAGGAAGCGGGGTGAAGTGGGCGATAACTTCCACTTGACTCGTATCGACCGGCGCGTATGCTCATAGGAGGCATCAGTAACATCACATTTTGCTCCGAGTCGCCTAGTACTACTGTATTGATCTTACAGTTGTCATGATATCGATGTGCGTCTTGCGAATTTCCTGATTTCAATTTGAGCTCCCAAGTCTGCATATGCTTACCTTGTGCTCATTTATGCACACAATGTACCTCGCCATTTCGTACAGCTGTACTTGCCTTCATCTCAAAGGAATTTGGGCACTCCCGTGAAATCTCCGACATTCGGACATCGTTATCGCGCGATCTTTGTCTGGTACTACGCGAGCGCACTCTTCCAAACCAATGGGGGGATGTAAACCCGGATTAGACAATGGTCATGATCAGTGGCGCCAACTTGAACATCCTCCGGAGTCCTATAAGCATATTACTTGCCCTCAATCATTGCCGGAAGTAACACACTGAAAAACCGTGTAATGGTGAAGCAGAAGGCTTTCTTCCAAGGAGCCAGCGCTGCGCTCAGGGAAGGCTCTATGTGAGAGTTACGACACAGGAAATCTTTATCACCCCTCAGCGGAGTTTAAACCGACGCCCGGAACTTTGCCAATGTTCCAGGCGTGGGTTTGGTGAAATCTCCCCCACTTTCAGAGTTGACCCAGGAGAGGGATATTTTGAGAGTACTAGGTGAAAACTAGCGGATTGAAAGTGCATACATTAAGTGTTAAACCCATAATTGTCGTTTCAGGGTTGTACGCCGGTGTCTTTATTCGCTTTCAGCCCAGTGTGAAATGGGACAGGAAGCAACAATCACCCCTGAAGCGACTGGTTGATTTTTCCGGATTTCCCCACTTGATTCGGTTGCTCTCCGTTCGTTTGCTTTCCGTGAAGCCGACTTGAACCAAGGGAATCAACCGACAATTGCCCCTGGGCCGCCGGATTCGCTCATGTCCAGACTACATCGCTGTCCGGCGCTCACTGCGTGTCTCGACTCCGTCACGTCTCAAGAACCTTGGCAGGTTTTATGTGCCCATGCAGCGCCACATTCCACTCCTGGCCGCAGGCTCGGATCGCCCTCTCCGAGTGGGATTGGTTTTTTAGAACAGGCTCGGAGATTCCGTTGCCGTTGTTATGCGGCGTCATATCCAGTATCCAGCATTCCATCCCTCACAGTGCTCCGCGTCGATGGCAGGCTTGCCAATAATGCCTTGACTACGGGCGCTGTTACACCCCCCGCACCACTTCCATTGAATCTAACCCGAATGGAGTTAGCTATGAGCAGAGGGAAGGGCTTGGTCTTTAACTGACTGCTACGATTCCTACGTTGAAATCACTGGCACTTAGAGTCCTCGGTGAAGTCCTAAGCCACGATTCAATTGAGGAGTACTTCCGGTGGGCCGCTAGCACCCTCGATTCAGATTTCGGGGTAGCTGGTGGGATCGTTAGCTCGTTTTCTTTCTCTCTCTCTCTCTGTATATTTCGACTCACAATTTCACCTGGCGCGCCAGGAGCACCTGAAAGACGTCTGCTTCCTCACACCACCCGGCTCCACGATCTCATCGCAGATACCGTCGGCGGTCCCGACGTCCTGAAGATTATTCCGTGCTCGACGTTGTGTACACTGAGCGTTACCGTCAAAGTCGCAGTTTATTCAGACGGGGGACGAAAACTGTAGGAGCGTACTGGGAAAAAGCGTTGCTGATACAACGGGAATGATGGTAGGAGCGAGGAACCAGGAAAGCGTAGGAGCAGGGAGGTGGGATCGACAATGAGAAAATTGAAAAGGAGCGAGGATGTCGAAGGGCCACTGCAACGCAGTTTGGACGCAGTGCGTATTACGCTGCGCCGCTACATCGGATAGCAACATTAGTAGTAAGCACAAAGCAAGGCATGCAGGAAGCAATTCAAAGATAATGACGCCATGAAATCACAGCACTGGAAAGTACATAAGAATAGTATTGACTTCACCAGAGTCCAAAATCTACGCAGGAAGAACCCCTCAGGCCTTCTCTGTCGTGAGCGTCGTCTCCTCCTCCGGTAACGTTCCCTCGAACAACACCTCAACGGGGGCCGCCGGCGCCGTTGCTGTTGAAGCTCCAGACGTGGGACGACGCGCGTGCGTGACCCACGCTCCGAACATGAGCAGCAGCCCGAACCCGAAGATAGCTTCGAAGCCACGAAGAATAAATAGGAGCCCAGCGCCAACATTCTCGAGCCAGGGCTTGTCCAGCGACACGACCTCGCGCCTGGCCAACTCGTATGCAAAGAACACGCTACCGCATATGAGGACTGCGATTTTGCCGGCGGTGGTGGTTTGGGTGCCGGATTCGGTCGTGGGTGAGGATGTATCTGGAGCGGGAGGCTCAGCGCCCGATATCTCTGCTTCGAGAATGGCGAGTTCGTGTAATGGTGTCGCGATGGTACCGTACTCGAGTTGTGCTGGCGTGGGCATGGGCGCGACCGTGGTGCCAGTGAGCCACCGGTAGGCATCACTTGCGAGGGAACATGCCGTGGATACAGCGAGGAAGATTGCAAAGGACGCAAGGCCCTGTACCACCATTTCTGCGACCCAGGTAGACACCTCGACCACTGCGTTGGTGTGTGGGAAGAGGTTCAAGACACTAGGTGCCAGGAAGATGCAGAAAAAGACGAGAAAGGTGTATAAAGAGCGCTTGCGAGTGAGCGGGCTTCTCCTCATGTTGGGCGTGGAATACGAGAAACGGAGACAACCGTGATCAGTACGCAGTAGTGACCGTACCGGTCACAGAAAATCAGGGGATTGGCGGCGGGCGCTGATGGTGCTGATGATTTGATGTCGGCACACACGTGACCGTGGGGCTTGATCGAATTCGGCTATCAATTGTCCTCCTCAGCTTCTCTTCCTCATTCACACGGCGGACAATCCTTTGTCCTTTGCAGAATTGGCACAGCTTGTCCTTTGACACGCCTCGCCCACGTCCTTTTACTAAACCCGGCCGCTTTGGCCTTGCGGAGTTTCCCGCGGGCACGATGCAGCCACGCGTGTTCGGATATTTCCGAGAAGTAAACAAGTTCAAAATGAGTTTTTTTTCTCTCCTGGGCTTAGTTTTGATCCAATAATTATCGGAGATGATTGCGATTGAACCTATTGATATTTTGAATAGGGTTCGAAGCAAACTTTGAGAAAGAACTCTGAAAATCTGATGGAAAACAGGCCCGAAGGATAACAAATGGCTCTTCTGCTTTTTCAACGGCCCAACTGGAGTAGAACTAGGTCTGTGAATTACTTTCAGTCAAGAAAGTACCTCCCTGTATTTTTTGGTTGAACAAGTCTTGCAGGAGGATTGCTGCAGGACGCACATCAGCAAGGGTGTGGACCGGCGGGCCCTGCCGCCCCCTGCCGCACTGTTCCGGGAGGTCACACTCATCGTCACAGACCAGTAAACCAGGTGTTCGCCCCCGCATTTTGCGCTGAAAAAAATTGGAAAATCACCAGAACACTCACCTAATCGTCCCAGACAAATTCTAGGGGAACTGAATTGCTAAGGAAAACGGAGTACTGATTTGATCGTGTTCGGGGCATATTCTGGCTCAGTTTTTGATGTTCTACCGCCAATCCTCCGCACAACCTTGTCCCCTCTGCTCATCCAATGACCTACAGCCATTTCCGAAAAAAAATTCAACAAGAACTGCGCCCAAGAGCAAAAAACATTATTTCAGATCATTTATCTCGCGGCAAACACCGAAAACGCGTGGCTGCATCGTGCCCGCGGGAAACTCCGAAACGCCAAAGCGGCCGGAGTTAGTAAAAGGACATGGTCGAGGCGTGCGAAAGGACACGCTGCGCCAAATATGAAAAGGACAAGCTATTGTCCGCCGTGTCACTCGTCGACCATGACTCTCACCGTTAGCGCGCGCGTATTACGCGTATTGTTCGACACTGTCGTGGAAGATATCGGAAAAGACGCGCTCTGCGGTGCTATTCAGTGCTGCCCCCAATTCGAGACCGAAACCGCGATGGAAGACCTCACCTTCCCGCCGGTGATGTTAGGTTGGGCCGCGAAGGACTTCGGAGTTTCGGAGTTCGACGTCAAAATGGCGGCTAAGGGTCTGTGGCTTGCAGTCAAGTTAGCAAAGGAGGAGGGTGCCACTGCCTCGGACATCCATGATGAAGTGCGACGCATCCAGGGCAGACAGCCCCAGGCTGATCAGGATCGTGTGTACGTGATTGTAAATTGCGTCCAGCCTGAGCTTCTCTGATGCTTTACCAGCGATCGTGCATGGAGCGCGATGAAGCGTGCTGCCAACGGCGGGCGACCATGGCAGGGGACACCTCCACCGATGTACGCCAACCAAGGAACAAACATGTACGTCGCATATGTCGTTCCATACCTCATGTCCGTGGAACGCAGGACTGCGCTAACTTCCTTGTACCAGCGGCACCGACGCCCAGGCATCGCGCGGCACCGAGAGCGGCCCGAAGCGCAAGGATAAAATTGTACAACGAAAGGCAGCGTGCGTTGTCTGTCCCCTGCTTTGCTCCTGGTATTAATTGTTTCCATCAGCGATGATTCAGAAGAGGAGTAAGTATCAGACCGTGTGGCGACGAGGTGCGATAAAGTGATACAATTGGACAGGAAGGCCGCGTTGTCTCGCGCGAAGAGGGAGAAACGCGCGACTGATGAGTACCCTCTATCTTTTTAGTAAACCACTGTACTGCGCAGAATTGTTAAAGCCGCTGGAAATGTTCTGACCATTACTTGTGTTAAAGTCGCGCTTGAAAATACATGTTGAAAATTGCAAGTGGACATACTGTACAGGAAGCACTAAAAACGCCCCTCCCCGCTAGTTGTAATGTTTTACAACCACGCCGCTGATAATCTCTTCTTCAACACCCTTCTCTTCGAGGCTCGGCACAAGTTGGCTGGTCCCGTACGCGATGGTACGGTTCTTCCGCCATTCTTCCATGGTCGGCGCGTCCTGGTCACTGCAGAGTCGGTTGACACCAAACCGCTGCAAAACCGGACTCTCCTCGTGCGGAATGAGCTTCACATCGTCGTTCGCCATGGAAAAATAAAACACTCCCAGACGAGGTAGACCCACTTGGTCGGCAGGAGGCTGTATGACCTAGCGAACTCGTTTTCAATATGTACATTTATTTCATAAGTCGATATTTGAACTGACCCTGTGGCGTGTCGCCGGATAAAAGCCGCCACATAGGAAAGTCAGAACATCCCCTGCATTGATGACCTGCCACCACTGAGATCGATTAACTCCATGTTGAACTCGAGATTTACCAAGGCATTATCCATGTGGCGTACCCACTGCCACGTCCCGTCACGCGACAAGATCTGCAAACCACCGATGGGCTGCGACCAGAGGATAGTAACGGATCCAATGTCTGTGGGTCCAAATATCACGATGGCGAGATATTGTTTTCCAAGATCAACACACCCGTATGACCCTTCAGCCAGACCTGTTTCGTCCGCTGCTCTTCTTCCATGGAGCGCGGGAAGCTGCGCGCAACGCTACGTTGGGCGAAGGGCAAACACCAGCGACAGGCACTCACTACTTCATGAACCTGACTTGAAAGGACGTCGTTGAATACGACCTAGAGTTGCGATGATCGATAGGAAATACTAGATGTCTCCCCATCCGCTTCAAATTTATGTTGATCGACCAGCGTCTCCTCGGGCAACTCCAATCCAAGTGCTAGGAGCCTAAGATAATTTGTTAGTTCCAGCTCAACCAGACAAAACTCGCGGAAACCTCAATATCGGGTACAGAACGTTGAAATGATTGTGGTGCGCAAACGCCTCGATCTCCTGCAGGAAAGGCCGAAGAACCTCAGGATGTTGTCGTTTTCGCACATGTCGGTTGACTTTCAAAAAACCTTAGGTGAATAAAATTATTCCAGGGAAAAATACCGTACTGTTATAATGCTCGATCTGATCCTTGACTCCATCTTCTATTTTCTGCGAATGAGTGAGCCTCAAACCTTCACGAACAATGGGCCCAAACCCATGTCTGCCGCGGCTTATACCCCTCATAAACCGCGTCCGATTCGCCGATGTACATCTTCTTCTCTTGCGCATCGACGCCGTCAAACGTGAGATTCGCAATGCTGAAAACACGCTGCGTCTTCGAGGCAAAATAGGTTGGTTGAGGATAAAGCGACCGACCCGCAGCAGCTCACCTGCTCCTCGGTGTACCCATGATTGGTCACATAGAAGAACCCGTGGGTAGACATGGCGTTGACCAGCTTGGCGGCGAGGGCTTTGCGCCCACCGGGCGTCCTTGCCTTCGATAAATCCAGGATAGCGAGGTCGGCGTATTCCACTGCGATGCCGGTCAATGAAGGTACGACCAGAGAAAACACGCGGTATATGGTACATTTCTCGTTGGATGCCGGCGGTTGGACGTATGCTGGAGGGGCCGGAGGAGCGCTGAAACTGTGGAGGAGCTGGGTGAGACGACGAATCGCAGTGCTTGCCATGGCGTATTGTGAGTGGGTGAGGAAAACAACTCTCAAGGCCACGATGCTTCCCTTAAGTATCCAGGCAAAAGAAATTCACAGAACCATCGGAGTGAACCGATAACTTTTCCGGCGCAGTGGGAACACGGTCTTGGTCACTGTTTTTTTTTTCAGTGATGGGTCGCCCCACCCTGCTCCGTACGCTGTGATTGGGCCATGGGACAATCCGTCGCAGCAGAGTCACCCACATCGGATGTTGAACATTCAATTGAGATCGCAGTAGAATGGACGCGATTCCTCCTCTTGGTTTGTTTTTCCGCACATGGCCAACGCATTCTGTCTACATAACGAGAATACAGATAACCGATGAGCGCCGAACCTCCAAGTCCGCGGCAACCCGTGAACAGCACCTTACTTGTCGCATAAAGCATTTTCAGCGTGCCGATTATCGTACATTATTATATCTAGAGAGTAAACATGGGCTGAATAGAAGGCCGGAACACCGGCAACGGATGTGCCTGAGAATGGGGAAGGAAACTTCAATTAGAACTACTTCTTCGGTGGAGTTTGACTGAACGTACCTCCGTATTGAGTACATATTCTATTACATGAAAGAGGATGCATGAATGAGTGCAGGGGGGCCAAGCAGCAATTACTTACCATCCAGCGGGAGCACTCGATCATCCGTGAACGTCAGGAACAAGTACTTTAGTGTCTCACTCTGCAGACGCGAACACGAATTGGATTGACCACGCACAAGTCAGAAGACTGGGTTCAATAAATGAAGCAGAGATCTGACGCACTAAGAAGAAGGTCTCCTGCTTATCGTCATATCGCACCGGAACTGTGTCCACGTCCACGATGGTCGCGTATCCGCCATCGGGCAAACGACAGTGCTTCTCGATGGCCTCGAAGATTCCCCACGCATAATCGCGATACCGTTGTCGCCCGGTCAGCCGCCAGGCCAGGAAGAGGGATTCGACGGTCTCAGGACTGTGGTAGATAGAAAAAGGATCGGTGACGGAATTAAGAAGAGGGGTGGATGGAGGGACACTACTGACCGGAGCATATATCGCGCATCGTAGGTAGCGGGTCCTCCGGGCCTGAAACAAGGGTGTTGGTCCACAGGACGCCTTTAAGCTAACAGGGCAGTAAACGCACTTTGAGCCTTTGATGTGCCAGTCTCTGTCAGGCTGGTCTGGCGAGCGCTGGAACTGCGCAATTTCGGGTGAAAGACCGCTATACAGCTTTTAAAGTGGACGTGGTATGTGGAGTAGGGATGACTTACGTCGCAGTCTGGTGCGTGGCCATGCAGCCCTCGAGGAGCTCGACGCCGGTATTCCAGTCGCGTTGACCGATCTTGGTCAGCTCGCTCATATTCGGCGGGACGGACACAGCACCCGGAGTCCGTGCACCCGCGGTGGTGGCGCCGAGCATGAGTGAGCCAGCAAGGAAACAGACCAGATGGTCCTGCTTGTGTTGCACGTCCCAAGTTCTACAGCAATCCAAAATCTGAGGACCACAAAAGACGTATCCCCGACTCACGTTCGCCACTCGGTGCCTTTGGGCAGCAATTCGGCTATGTATGTGTGTTTCTTGATGGGTGTTTTGTGGACAAGGTTGTCGTGGATGCCTTGCATCGCACCCTGGTACATCTATATGCCTGAATTCGGTATAAAGACCAATTAATTTTGTTGCGTTGACGCACTTTTAAATATACAGGCTCCGTCCGATCCTGTGGAAACTGTGTAAGGGGATAGCTTGACAACTCAAAAGTGAAGACTCCCCGTTTGGAGGTACTGTTTTAAAAGGTATTCGTAAAAGGAATCCCCCCTGGAACCTAAACGAATATCAGACTGGGTAAAGGACCCGTCGTTTATGCTGCGATGTCTATTAAGCCCGTTGCACGGACAAGGTCGAAAAAGAAAGAAATTACTTCATTGAGATCGGCGCGAGGTTACTCGGGAGGCGCGCCGCGTTCACAACGGACATGACCGTCTCGGCCTTGCGCCAGTAGGTAGCGTTTTTGGTAAGCTGCGCGAGATCACGAAATTCAAGCTGAAGTGTCGTTGCCTCGGCGGTGCTAATATAGTTTTTATTCCAGGCATCTGGTATCCCTACTCGGGTTTCGAGGTTCACCGACGACAGCGGGAGCCCCGAAGGGGTGTTGAAAGCGGGCAGCATCCGATCAGCCAGGTCCACAGCGTATCGGAGGTACATCTCGTCGCCGCTGAGGTGCAGAGCGGATAGTAAGCCGCCGAGGACCCGAATCGTTGTCTTGAAAGGGTCAGCTTCATTAAGCAACTCAACCAGTGCGTACCATACCTCAAACGTGTTGAAACAGCGAGTTCGTCCATCTCTGTCAAAACTCAGAGAGTTCCTTACCCAGTCACTCGCCCGCAAGTATTCATCTTGGAGACCCATGAGGAGCATAGTGTCCAAGGCATCCACGATGGTGTAACCGATACCACCGGAGTGCGAGAGATTCTGGCCTCGATGACTCATTGGATGGTACTCATCCGAGCCCATTGCATCCCGTTCTATGAGGTCCATAAGCAGATGGCGTTGAAAAGATGAAAGACGAACCGTATGCCGACCAAGCGTACTTTAAAAGTCAGGGATGAGTAACAAATCTACTCTTGCGGCATGAATATCAACCTGGAAGGCAGCCACAATAGCATTCCGCTTTGCCGGGTCTGCAGCAAGTCTTGGCTTGGGGATAGTCTCCTCTTTTTCATCCTCTTCGATCCATCCGTCGAGGTGAGGGGAAGCCGAGTCCCGCGGTGAGAAAAAGTACTGCGAATGTCAGGGAAGCAAGCGGTACATGGGAAGCATCATACGAGGTGAGTTGCAACAGCACAAAGAAATAGGAGCACGAGATACTGGATATTGCGTCTTCGCATTCCGTGGTAGACGTTGGGAGGAAGTCGCTGCGTGACGTAGTGATGTGATGATATTGATGCGACGCGACGCGTACACACGCGCAAATCAAGTAGCACACCTTGTATACAACCGGATTTCGCGTCGATAAGTCTTACCCCCTGGTATTGGCTTGACCAGGTCTCATTGATCGCCTCGATTTTCACCTGCACCAAACGATGAACCAGGACTTAGAAGTTAACTTGGCCCAGCAAGTTCAAGTTCCTATGTACTGGCTGAGTCTGGGGTTCCAAGTACTGCCATTATTGCATATCTACAAAACCGGTATTGTATCTGGTGTGCAGATATGGCCCGTTCGCTAATATCTTTGACGCCTGACCGAGCCAGCACACCTTTTTATTCGGCGCCGGTTGTTCAGACAGGATGCCTCCGCCCATTCTTGGACATCCAGACTGCTTTCGATTCACATCCGCTAATTTCAGATAGTCTCCTCACAGTTATGCCTTTTGCCCAGCCAGGTCATTCAATATCTACCGGTAGAGAGTGGGAATGAGGTTCGATTTCTCTCGACGGTAATGTATGCATCCAACCGATGTCAGGAGTCTTTTTCAAAACAAAAACAACGAATCAGCAGTAGAGCAGAAAAAAGACGTACGTGGTCGGTGAGGTGAAAGATTGAGCCCGGAATGTAATCCACGGAATTGGTAGACTGCTTTCCGTGATCGTGATACAGCTGCAATAGCAGAGGGCAGTTGTCAGGGCTTTGATGAGGCCCCTCCAGACCCGCGCCGCGGTCAGGGATGAAACGCAGTGCGATTTGTATGCATCACGGAGGAGGGCGTCGGCTGAGTTGATGAGATTGAGAGACGTGAGGAGTGCGTAGTGGTCATGAGAGGACAGGTATCTTTGGTGAGCACCAGAAGCGAAATTTGTTCCACCATGATTCCAGCGAGTCCTCTAATGTGCCGCCGAACCCTTCAATCAACTCTATAATCTGGTCGAGGCGAGAGCCTCACTGAAGATGAAGGGGAACCCCACCCACGATACAAAACGTGAAGGAATCCCGGGGTCGAAGCGATGTCTTCGATGCCGCACTGCCGGGAAACCACGCGAGAACACATCACGCTCCCATAGGTGTGTGTGCGGTAAATGGTCGCGAAAAAAGTGAACCCAAGCAAGGGTTAGGGGCCAGAGCTCTACTTGCGCAAGGGGCGGAGCGTCGGTGAAATGGCTGCCGTTGAGAGCGAGCATGGCAGCGCTGACAATGTAGGAGGTACTTACTTTCTCGGCCTGGTCTGGGGACGGAATTTGAGTAGGGTCCAAAAGGGCATAGAAAATCGGGAAGAACTGAAGCATTTGAGTGTTTGGTACGGTTTGCAAAAGACGATTGACACGTCTGGAGAACAATTGACCGCGTGCGCAGCCTGCGCGACCCTCTAGAGTGGAGAATCAGCCGTTGAAGTTACGGCTCAAGCTGAATACAGTACATACCCGAACGGCGAGTGGCAGTTACCTCAGCTGACTTGCGTGCAGGACAGGATGCATACCTGCGAGAAGGTGGTGGTTCGGGACAAAGGACCCAATCAGCAAACAACCGAAGGCGGCCCGGATGACTCGAAGCCCCTAAGTATTTCCCTTTGGAACCGAGCGCTCGTTAATTTGGGCCCAAGCCTGGTGGGAATAGATAGCGTGTGTTCGCCTGTGTTCGTGTTTGTTCCAGCGCATAGCTAAAATATTACGTACCTCTGTGGAGATGGACCTGAAAGTGCGAAAAAAAAACGAATGCATTATGTTTCTGTAGGAAATCGGGTGACGTATACAAGCTTACGCACTCACGGCATTCGGGCCGACTCACGTATCTCTATTACGACCATTGGTTCAGGTGACGGGTGACGGACCTTCGTGAACTGAACCAATTTGGCGTCGGTGACGGTGACATTCTAATTTTCGGGCTCAAATAGAGGCAAAAACTGTCAAAAAAAATTCGGCCGGCGGATGCCGAGACCTGCCGACCGTTCATTTTTGGGAATTTTGACTGATTGCCGATCAATGAACCTCCTGTCCAGTGAACCGCAGTGCGGCGACGGGTGACATGGTATCCATCATAGAGTTCCCCCACCTCCACATTGCGCCGGGAAGCCGACGCGGCTTTCACCCGACTTCCGTTTCCACACCCGCGAGGCGAACGCTGTCCACAAAGTGAACCTTTGGTCGTAATAGTACAGTATAGCCGACGTCGCTCCTTTATCCGCTTGCCTACGTACTTCCACTGCCTGTACCTACTAGGCCAAAGAGCCATTTAGACCTGGTTTCTGCGTGCAACCTCACTAGGCACAGAGGAATGCACGGCGGCAGTCTGCCCGGCAACTGGCGAGTCCTTGGGACCTTGTCCCGTTGACGACCGGCACGATCCGGCGGCCTACCGGGCCGTTTGCCGGACAGGGCGAATCAACAGCACCGGCCGAACGGCATGTTGTTGATTTTCCTTCCGATGCTCCGTGTTTCAATAAATAAGTATATGTTTAGTTTGCACATGCTCATAACCTCATTCAACTAAGAATGCTGTGACCACAGGTCCCAAAAGGCTCCCCAAACTTCTCCTCGCTTCCGTGCCCACCATTTCAGAACCTATAATTACATTCAGTCCCATCGACCTGATGGACCTCAATAGCGCAATAGTCAGTGAACAATGCTGTCGATGCTGGTGATTAGCACTCTTCGGGTGGTCGTTAACTCTTCGGTAAAGATCCTTGTACATTTGCTCAGACTTCCAGGACGGTTCGAGGAACGGTAAAATGTTCAAGATTGCCGCATCCGCGACTGCATCCTGCGTACATGGGCTTGCTGTGGATAACCCCAGGAAGAACTGGACGGCATGTGCGATGAATTGAGGGGTTTGGGTGAGTTTCGAGTACGGTGTTGCTCTAGGAATGTGTTCAAACTGGGGACCTGACGGCACCGGGCGAAAACGTACGGTTGGACAAGGAATTGGATCACTAGATCTCTGATCAATCTATCGAGGACGAAAACCTTTCGTTTCTGCGACAGAGTCGAGAGATACTCTTCCGTTCTCTTCTGCACATCACCTCCGATTCCAATGCACCACAGGAGATTTCGGATCGCTGGAAGAGAGGGGGGCGCATCCGCAAGCCGCGGAACTCTGGGAAGGGAATGAGGATGCCACAGCTAATAATAGGATAAACACCAACGCACCCAAGCTGAGATCCCCGAAAGATTTCTCCAAAATCCGAGTTGGACATGAATTGACACCCCAATGTATTCAACATGGCCCGCACATGTTTCTCCAACAACCGCCGCTCGACAGCAAGCCATTGCTCCTGGCCACTGATATTTGCGATCACCTGCTGCACCGAAGAAGTTGACGACTCGTCCGGGCAATATCTGGCAAGCTGTGCCGCCCGGAGGTCATCTTGCTCCCTGAACAATGGCGTTGAGAGGACAGCATACACTACGTTGCAGTAAGCTTCAACCCTTGGATCGTCCGTTCCAGTGCGGAGCTGTCGTGCAGATACCCAGATTAATATTTCAAGGAGTTGCGTATTAATGACGGCTTGAAAGGTGTCGGCGTTCAATTGCGCAAGCTGCGAGAGAAAACCGATGCACGCAGACCAGGGATGCAAGTCCTTTGATAGCGACGCTATGTAGACTTTGGAAAGTCTATCGTCACAACACCTAGGACAGATGTTGTAAATGAACAGAGGAGTTGAGTGAAGGTGATGGGAGTCACCCTCGATGGGAAAATAAAGCAATGGCGACGATCTCATTTAAAAAGCCCTCCAACTCTTCGCAGTCTATCTCCCATTTAGAAATACTGAGTCGAAAATGTTGTGTTTGTTCTGTAGCAATCTGCACAACGATTATTTGCATAGCCTGGATGCGAATGGCTTCTCTATAAAGTGTTCTGAAAGCTATCAGCCAATGGCGCCCAACCATTAAGTGTATGACGTACCTCGAGAGCTCCAGCAAATCAGCAAACATGTTTTCTAGACTGAGGTCGGATTGAGTTCCCCCGGTGTCCACGCAAGGCATGGCTGCTTCGATTGCTGCGAGGCGCCGTAAAATAATGAGATGCTCTGCGCCCCGTACCACCGCCTTCCCCATTGCGAGTACAGCCTTGCCGCTCACAGCACCTGGACCCCATTGTGTGCTTGAGGATGTGGTGGTATAGAGTGACAGTCGCCTCAGGGAGGGGGACGAGGAGATGGATGAATGCATCATGGTGGGCTTCGTCAGCCTGCGTCGTGTGAGCATCAAGAGAACAGCCATAGTCGTTAATAAATCACCCTTCTCGAACACGAAGGCTTCAGACGTACATCTAGTACAGCCATAAAGATTTGAACTGAGAGGCGTGTACTTGCTCATATCCTTGACATTTCGTGGTCCGGACTTTTTTTAATCGGTGCTACAGTAGGCTAGCTGAGCATCGCCTCTGGGAATAAAAAACCGGGTGTTTTGGCCAACCATTAAAACCCGGTTTATAAACAGGGGTCTCGAGGTGTACTTTAGAGGGCCGTTGCCTAAAAAATTATCGTGACACGGAGAAAAAAAATGTCAAAAAAAAATCTGTTGACCTCGAAAATGAGGTAAAATCGTAGGAAACGCAGCAAAATATCTCCTCAAACACGGCATGTATACACAGGATCTCTGAAATGCAGATAACCTGCCTCTCAAAAAAAATTATTGCCTCTTCAAGCAACGGTCATACAGACGGCCCCGCCGTCGCCTAGAAAATAGGCAACGACCTTGTCACGGCCCTCGGGCGTTGCCTCCCTACAACTTGGTACAGTATCAACAGAAGGCAAGATAAGACTCAGGATAATATTAGAGCTTGATATGGTCCCATTTCGGAGCATTCCATCAAGTTGAAGGCGGGGTTAATCAGCAACCGTTCACAATTTCAGGGACCATGATCATCAACCGATGGAACCTCCCGAATACTACTCGGAATAGCCATGAGTCAGGCCTACCTAACACTACAGGCTCTGATAATATCTTGAGAACAGTATGGAGAGCATCTGTGGCGAGAAACTAATGATTCCAAATTTCCAATCACAGAAAACAGTGAGCTCATCCCGACGACACTCTATTCCTCCTCCACCCTCCCTCGGAAACTGTCGTCCATCATAGCGCAGCTGCGTGGGGACTTCCCCCCGCTCAATGCCTACTGCTTCAAGGCTGGATTTGTTGGCTCACCGGCTTGTGAGGCGTGTGCCAGTGGCGAGGCGAAAGAGACACGTGCTCACTACGTACTGGAATGCCCGAGGTGGGAGCACCTACACAAACCGCTGTATGAGGTGCACAAGAAGGCGGGGTACTTTGGACCGCTCCACCTATACCCGCTGCCGATGCACTCCAAAGTACCCTTTTCCTTTTCTTGCCTCTCTAGTTGCTCTCTAGGAGTCTTTATGTATATTACTTAATTCACCAATTCAACCTCTCCACTCTGAACCACCCGCGTTCCAAATCTCATACATTTGATCAACCGTACCATGATATACCCACAACTTGATACCCGTCCCGGACACCAATTTAACGCATATCACCGTTACTTTTCTCATCTCTTATACAAGTTATAATACAACATTACGGCACTCTCCCACCCATTAGACACCATTATTACCAAGTAACTAGATTACGCTACCGTAGCCATACCTGGCCGACATATAACTTTAAATGAGAACTATCTAGAATCAATGATCTAATCAGATTTTCAGAAACAACCCAAAAAAGAACGACCAAAAGTCGTTCTGCCAGTGCCATGGAAGAGAGGCACTTTTTTCCAGCATGTTCTTGGAATCGGCGGCCAATAATCCAAGAAGCACACAGGCAACTAGTTCAACGGAAATGGATCATGCCGTCAATTATAAGTGGAACTAAACTTGGTCCAGTGCGAGTGCTGGCGCGTTGTAGATAAGTTTAGTCTCGTGCACAGCCTCTCTCGACATCCCAATCTGGGAACCCTGTCATAAGTTGATGGTTGTGATCATGCGAAATTGAATCTGATCATCGCTTGTCATTCAAAGAAAGTCTGGGCGTTCTGTCTTTTTCCGGGATCGTAAATATGCCAGCCGAAAAAGCATGGAGAGCGGGTACAAAAGATCCGCAGACGATGGAAAATTCCTGGAGGCGTACACATAAACTGAAATTGATAATCACTCACTCGTGCGCGATCGACGACTTGCGACGAAGTGAAAAAGGCATACATTGGTAAGTACCTCATCAGCAAACCCTGGGTTTGCTACATAGTGCTACGTAGTACTATGTAGTTCCTGTAGTTCTGTAGCAAGGGTACCCTCTATGTAGTTCTACGTAGTTGGCGGGTTCTATGTAGTTGAGGGGGGGTCCTGTGTAGTACTACATAGTTCTGGGTAGAAACTACGTAGTACTACGTAGTTCTAGGTAGAAACTACGTAGTACTATGTAGTTCACGTAATTTAGCAGGAATTACCCGCCTAAAATTTTCGAATCCTTATATTATTTTTTCAGCTGCCTCAAATTTTGTTCAATGACTCCCCGGGGAAAGCAAGAAACCCAGTATCAATATTTCCATAACTGTACGACAAGAAAGCAATTTAAAAATTAGGATTCAATCGAGGGCGACCATCATTCGCTGCCCACTAGATCCGCTAGTTTTCTTCCCCACTCGCAGAGAATGTTGGAAGCGCCATTTTTCCCATTCACCGGAAGTTTTGTACCAGTGATGGTCATTGGGGGGCTGTGCTTTTTTGAGTACGTCAATAGCTGCAAGTGTCTCGTCGTAGATATCCGAATATTCCCCAGTGAACCGGCGCTTCACAAAGACCCCCGTCGCATATTCGTCAATGGCGACTTTCAACTATATCGGTACGTCATGAGCAACAAAGATATGGAGAAGAAGTTGAGACATTACGGAGGTAATTCCTGCCGCCACAAGCTCACAGCTGTATCGACGAAATTGTTCCGGCAGTATTGTTCCAACTGGGCACTTTCCCTGATATAAGATTTTGAAGATAACTTCCGAAATGGCGGGCGCCATCATATTGTTTGTTCGCCCCTGTTGAAGGTCAGAGAGATATTTACATTTCCGAAGTCATACCTGGTCGTCAAATTTATTCTTATGGAAATTGGAGTCCTTCAAGAGTTTTTCGACGTTGTCGCGTAACTTCTCCTCGTACTCGCTTTGCCCGTAGCCCCCTTCGAACTCTTCAACGTCCGGGATTATCTTGTAGAACTTGGGGGCTACCTCTCTGGCAGCATCTCTGAACCTGCCGCGGAACGTGGAAATAAATCCCCATATCTAAAAAGAAATATGTTAGCGGTAAATAAATTTTAAAAAGGGGGACATACAAGCTTCACCATATCCTCCTGGTGCTCGTCCCAGATATCTAAGACATGATGAAGCGCCATCTGACAGGGGAAGAGAGGAAGACATACTTGGGGGTCTACGGAGCTCAAGTTCATCTTCACAACGGCGGATAGAATCAAGTAGAAACTTTTTGATCTTTGGCCGGAACCTGTCAGGATCAGGGTATAGGTCGCCATTCAACATATGCTCTACCACCGACGCCTTGGCGAAGCGGAAAACCTTCTTAAAGAACGGCGGATAAAACCCCTCCACAAGTGGAGTTTTAGCATCAGCTGTCTTACGGATTTTTCGTTTATTCTTGCCACTCTCCCCGTCGTTGTCGTCGTGGTCGTCATCCTCGTCGTTGTCTTCCTCCTCATCTTCCTCTTGCCTCCCATTCTCAGTCGCTCGTTGTTTCTGAGCGTGAATAGCCAGGCGCTGGGAGTCAGGAGCTCGAGGAGCGCGATTCTGAGTCCGATGTTAAGATAGGATGTTATACGCTATGAAATTTATCAGCAACAGTCATCGCTGGTTATATGATCATACCTTGATTGTCCCGACTATCTACAGTTCAGAAGTTCTCTCAGACCAATTTCACGAAAAGACGTAGAAACGTACCAGGTTGATTCTGTTCTTCTTGGTGATTGTCTATTTTCATGTGTTATCCATAATTTCCCAAACTCAGTACAACTTACGCCTTCGTTGAGGTGGACGGCCAGAGGAGGGGTCGGCTGGAAGAACATCTTCAACCAGCACTTTGTTTACAATTGAAGCTAGGACTTACAACGACGGGGACGAGGACCCTTCCCTTGTCCTTGTTGGGCTTGGTTGTGCGCCAAATCATTGCGGCCTAATGTGCTTTGTTAGCCGGAGTTTTAAAGCACAAAATGGCTTACTATTTCCCGCCTCATAGTGCCCTGCACCTAGAAACAGATTAGATATATTTGCAAAAGGTAGACAATACTTACCAGCATTGGAACGCTCCTGTCTCCCAGCACGGGACCCCTCTTGTTCCAGATCGTTGCGGCCTAATTTGATTTATTAGCTGTGGTTTCAGCAGAGACTTTGGCTTACCCTTGCTGCTCCCATTCTGCTCTCGAGTTCGGCCATCGCCTAAAGAAGACAAATGACTTTAGCGGTTTCCGTCCAAGGCAATAATGACTCACCATGCTGGTTCTTGGCGACATCCTTTGGCTGATTCGCCATGCTGTCCCGCCCACGTTGTGCCTGCTTGCGTTTCTCCCTCTCCTGTCGACTCTCCTCCCGTTGGTGTTCAATCTTGGTTCTAAGTCTATCCATCTCATCATCATTGTCCCCATCTTCTCCGCTTTGTAACTGGTCCTCCTCCTCCTCCTCCTCCTCCTTCCCGTCGTCATACTCGTCGTCGTGCTCATCATTGTTCTTGTTGTCGTCTTGCCCATTGTTGTCTTTTCTCGGCACGCGTGGATTTTCATCGTTGTTTCCTAAACAAAATGTAGTTTGGTAGGATATGAAGCTGCATTAAAAAAACGTACCAAAATCGTCAGTGAAAACATCGCCTGAGAAGGAGTCAGATTAAACTGGAATGTGAATAATATCCTTACAGTCCAGACCCCCGTTCAGATCCCCATTCTGGCTAGGAAGGTCAAGGTCCATGTTCTCTTCGTCGTGCAAATCTACATCTGAACCCCGGTCAACATGGGTCACACACCAGAAGGAGGATGAACTTACCAGTTGCCCGGCGCTTCCCTGCTTCATCGTTGTCTGCCGAGATAAGAATGCCTCAGACGGGTACGGTACTTTGACTACTGACCTTCCTGCAATTTTGTCATTAGCACATCTGTATTCATGCGTGCGAGCTTGAAGACTCACATCGAGCTTGTCAGAGTCCCAGATGACTTTACGAGATTGGGATTGACCATATGTAGGGCGGCGGTGGCGGCGAGGAGAGAGAGTTGGCGATCGAGTTGGTGAGCGAGTTAGCGATCGAGTTGGTGAGCGAGTTAGCGATCGAGTTGGCGATCGAGTGAAAAACGGCCGGCTACCAGAGGCACCACGTTGAGCGGGGGATTTCAAGCGTGTATATGTGTGTTGAGGGGCCGCAAAGTCCATATACTGCTGGGGAATGGTCTTGTTGGGTGCTGGGGCCATCAGCTGAAGGGGGGAATCGGGCTGTATCTACACAAAGTAAGTCCACGCAGACATACGAGAAACGGCTTACTTGTTTATTCTTTCTCTTTTTCGGGGGGGGAGCTGCGTCGTTCTCTTCTTCTGCCTCCAGAATGTCGTCGTTTGACTTGCGCTTCTGGGGGTTTACTCTGATCTTGAGGCTATCCCTCTCAAACCTGTCGATGGTGCGTTTTTTCTCTCGTTGTCCCCGTCTGAGGCCATTTTCTTCAGGGTTTTCTGACATATTTCAGACAATACATACATGAGATTAAAGGTAGAGGTTTACCTTTATCTTCCTCGGCCTTCTTGGTCGTCGCTGCCTTTTTGGTCGCCGAGGCCTTGGCTGCGGCCTTGGCCTTTGCTTTGGGAGAGTGTACAGCATTCACCTTAGGCGAGGACGGGCTTGCCTTCTTCTTCGACGGAGGGTTATTGGCTCTCTTCATGGTATATGATAAACGTATGGAAGCAAGAGTTTGTTGAAGACAAACTGTTGTTTGTTCAGACCATGTGACCGTATTTGTTAATTGATAGATTGATTGATTCCGAGGCTCTGGTGCTATGTCCTGGGGAAGAATAGAGGAGTCGTTGAATTTCTGATGCATTTTTAATCTGGTTACATCTTCGAGAATAGCACAAAGAAACAATCCCTCCACACTCAGTCCTCACCGCCCAAGCGGGTGTTGCTCACGGTGGTTGTCTAGCTGGGAAATATACAAGTATGTCATTATTTAGCGTGATATGTCCACTGAGGAGCATCGAGGAGAAAGCGTTGAGGAGAAGGCGTCGAGACAGGCCGATGAGGGCTGAGAAAAGGGGGAGGGAGAGAAGGTCGACCTCCTCGACCTCCTCGAAGCTGGGACCATCCTCCGATGCGCCTGGCGGCGCACCTCCACTGCCAGGGAACCCACCACCGGGGAAACCGCCCTTGGCGCCGGGAGGTCCACCGCCAGCACTGTATATTTTTTGCATGATGGGGTTGGCAATGGCTTCCAGCTCCTTCTGCTTCGAGCCCTCCTGCGACGCGTCGAGCCACTTGGTGGTCTCATTGATAGCTCCCTCGAGCTTAGTCTTGTCGGCAGCCTCAAACTTGTCGGTGAGCTTCTCGTCGTTGGGCGAGTTACGACACCACCAGCAGTCTCGATACCAAGGGAGAAGGGAGCAACATCGAGGAGGAGGTCCTGGGTCTTCTTCGAGGTGTCGCCAGAGAGAGGATGACAGCCTAAACAGTGGCACCGTAGGCGATGGGCTTGTTGGGGTTGATGTTCTTCTTGGGCTCCTTGCCGTTGAAGAAGTCCGACACGAGCTTGACGATACGGGGGATATGGATGGAGCCACCAACGAGGATGATTTCGCGGACATTGGCCTTGTCAATCTTGGAGTCCCGGAAGACCTTCTCAACGCGCTCGAGGGTGCTACAGAAGAGGTCCTGGCAGAGCTCCTCGAACCGGCACAGGTGAGCGAAGTGTAGAAGTTGATACCCTTGAAGAAGGAGTCGACCTCAATGGTGCGCAGCGGAGGAGAGGGTGCGCTTGGTGCGCTTGGCGCGCTCGCACGCGGTACAGAGATGACAGAGCACATAGAGATTGGAGGAGAGATCTAGAGAGAGAGAAAATTAGCAACAGATTAGAAAACCGATGAACAAAAAAACCGTACCCTTGTTCTTGCGCTTAAACTCGCAAAGTAGTTGACAAGTCGGTTATCAAAGTCCTTACCGCCCAAGTGGGTGTTGCCAGCGGTGGTCTTGACCTCAAAGATACCGTCTTCGATGGTCAGAAGGGACACATCAAAAGTTCCTCCACTGAGATTAAAGATAAGGATGGTACGCTCACCAATGACTTTCTTGTTGAGACTGTCGACGACAGCGATGGGCTTGTTGATGATTGGAAGATCTTCAGGCAACGTCAATAGGACGTCAGTACACTCGAAGAACAGCGAAAAGTCAAAGAAGACGAACTTGTGGGCAATGAGTCGCCATCGGACATGCGACAAGATTCCCAGGTTCTACATGATTGTTTTGCCGACAAAGCCCTGAAGAGTAAAGGCCAGACTGGGAAGTTTCCTGGGTGGATATGCATTGATGTTTGAGTATGCAGATCCATGGTGCATTGCGACGCCGCCGCAATGAAGTGTCAGTGTTTTCTTTGATCTTGGCTCCATCAAACTGCCTAGAACTGCATGGACCTGAGGCTTATACTTGCTGCAGAGGGGTTGGCTGAGGAGTTTGCTTGAATATTAGCAGCTCAAGACTTGAGAGGTCAGGAGTCGGAGAAAGGAGTGGCTGTGCATCATGAGTTATGCCCGATTAGGCAGCTTATGTATGTCAGGATATGGCACCACCGTCGAGTCCGAGTTACAATCAGTCGAATTCAGGTGAAACAGTACCACAAAAAACATTATGCGAGTATATAAGTAGGGCCCAAGAAATCATGTCATCTAAAACAAGCTATAGTAAAAAAATCTCACACTAATTGCGCTCCTCCTCTTCGGGGTTCCCCTCATCCTCCGCTACCTCATGAGTAACAATGTGGGTAGACCACCCATGGCAGTCCTGCAACCAGCTATTCGCCTCCTGATCCGTGTGGAGTACAACAGTTGCGCGTCGGCCTTGAAAGTGGCAGTTGAAGTGGGTCAACTGCCAGGAGGGGAAGATGAGGACGTCTCCCATTTGCAAGTCAAAACTGAACCCTGTTTCGTAGAGGCAAAGCTGGCCCCCTTTATACCGCCCCAAGGGAAAAACAAGGCAGAGGCGCTTGTCCTTGTCTCTATGTCCCCAGGTACAAGCATCAAGGTTTACAACGAAACCCCCAAAAGGATAACAGGGGGAGGAGGCGCCGAGGGGGAGCTTCTCTACATAGAAGCTGAGCTCCTTAGTGTCATCGGGCAGATATTTTTCTACCTGTAAGAAATTAAGAGAAGGCGCGGATAAAAACAATAAAGGCTTACCGCTGCACGTAAAATCTGAAAAAAGTCGGTGAACGCTTCTGCTAGGAGGGCGTATTCCTCTGGCTTGTCCAGGAGCTCCTTGGACTTGTGAGGGCTCCGTTGAGTTATGTTAACACGTCCTCCATGCGCCTTCTTTAGTTTGTCCGGATGGACATCCTTCGGAGCGGTGTGGCCCTGTAATCACTGTAAGTATATTCTAAGCTATCAGAGGTAGAGTGTACCTTCTCAGCATAGCGGGCGTACCACGAATAGTGGATGGAAAGATATTTGAAAGCTTCATCACGGGAGTCGGCGTCAGTAAATTGCCCTTGAAGAACAGTATTGATGTGGTCTGTCGCCCGGTTCAAACTGGCCTTATACTCATCGGGAACGGAGAACAGGAGAGCCATTAAGTCATTTTTAGCGTCTCGAATAAATAATGCTTCACTTTTGGAGGGTCAATAAGAGTTACACGCTCGTAATTTTGACTCACTTGTCCAAGATCGAAGAGTTTATTTCTATATACTGCCCAGGTTTGCATTTTCCTTCTGCGTGATTGAGGTCAATCTAATTGCAGAGGTATTGGTAAAGGAGAAAGCAGCGATAAAGACATAAATACACACAGCGGCCTGGAGATCCTCAATTGAAGTCACCTTCTTGGCCTCCCCTGCAAACCCGCGCTGCTTCTCCGTCCACACATTTTTATTGCTGTGGTTCACAGGGCATTTAGTGGAACCTAGGGTGAGGGGGCTCTTGACCGTGATGGGCGAAGGGAGGTCTACCTGCCTGGCGTCGGTAATAGGATTCCACTCCGGCTGAGGACAGGACGAGTGCCATTCTTTGGAACGTTGCGCATACCCATTGAAGGAGTACTTAGTCCCATGCCACTCGAGAGAGCGCTCAATTGGTTTGAGAACACTGAAGGCCTGTTAGACTTGACTGCGGGAATCATCGAACACTGAACACCGAACTTACTTGGTTTGCAAAGCGTCAAAAATTTTATCCGATAATTCCACATCCTTGAAACCAAACTGAGCAGTCTTGAACTGCACGACTTTGCCCTCTGGGCTGTCGGTAAGGAAGGGGGTTTTGTAGCTAAGTCGCAAGGTTTCGACAAAGCCCGAGCAATTTAGGATGTAATTGAGAGGCAGAATAAGGCGTCGGACCATAGAGAGCCATTTTCCATCTGAGGGCAAGCAAGTTAGCAGGGAAAAAACATTAAAGAGAAATTAACGAACGGCGGACTTCACGTAAGGCTGATCCTAGGCATTGGATGTCAACCTCGTGCAACTGACGGGTGACCGCTGTTCGGAGTTCCAATGCGGCCAGAATGGGGAGTACACCGCCAAAGTGCGCGCAGGTTGCGTCCACCCAAGTCACCCAGCCAGTGGAGTCCTGCAAATAATGCTGGCCCCAGCCAGTGCCCAGCTTGTGGCCAGCTGAGCGGCTCAGCTAGATGCCCAGCCTGCTCGCAACTGAATTCCACCCGCAATTCAGCTTGTTGAATATCCTGGCACCGATGCAAATAATTTAGTAGCTGTGATAGTGCCGACTTTAGTATAGTACCTGGTAGGTGCTTACTCTGTAGATCTGAATAGTTTACTGCATGAGCTATAACTTGCCAATGTTGCCATGTTACTGTCCATTCACGCCACATTTAAGTTGCGCCGTATGACCGCCGCTGATCTGTAGCTCTCAGCCAGTTGTAATTGCTACTGAGACCTTGTGAGGATGAGTACAAGCAAGAAGATATTTCTGCCAATCCAACAACTTGTGTTCAAATTCCTTGAGTCGAAGGATCAAAAAGTTGAGGATCGCTGTTGTGCCGCGATGCGCGTCGAAAGCTGGCATTTATCCGGGAATTCAAATCACCACATGCAGCTTTCGAGCGGTTATGGTATGCCGGGCAAGCCTGAGGACGGCGGATTCACGAGTCACGACAAAGAAGATAACAAGTCCGCAACGCAAACGCCGTCGGATCAAAAATTCACGTGAGCGCAAAATGTGGTTCGTTTTGATCGTGTCACAACAAGGTCAAGCACCCTCTTCCTCATACTTATTGCTCGCGCTCAGCGACCTCCAGAGGGCCGACCTCACATTCATCCCTTCAACATTCCTCACCTCCTTTGGACCCCCGGTTATGGCGCCTTGACACCTGAGCGTATTGGACGGCGCATGGTGCAATGGTGCGTATCCCACTTGTATGCCTTCGGGCTCTCCATCCATAAACCAACTCATTCTTCTCCATTTATTTTCCTTCTCTGTTTCCCTCTCCCGCCCATTATGCCCGCTTCATTGCCACCACTCTAAATTCCACCCTGGCAACGAAAATCAAGTCTTCCAACCTGACGCAAGCCGAGTCTGCTGTAACGCAAATCTAAGCCAAACAAGTGTCTCTCTGGCTCATGGTTCTCTTCCCAAGTTTCGCCGCTAGCAACCTCATGTACCGCAAGTTACTTACTTCGACCTTCTCTGGAAGTCCTTCATTACGACGCGTGTCAAGGAATCAAGAGTCGGAGCACCTCAACGCCAGCAAACACCATTCAAGCTGAAGTACAAAACAGAATGCATCCTAGACTCATCAATACTTCAAGCGTGCAAGGCGTGATCCTTCAAGCTTTAAATCTCACCCAAGACCATACTCAAATCTCAAGCCAAGTTCAAGCCCTCCCTCCCAATCCTCCCTGGTCGGACGGAGCAGTGGTCCCCTCTTCAAGCGATACAGCCAAGCTTCTCGGAGTTATTGCGCGCGCATAGCTCTCATCATAGGCAAACGGAACTCTCTACTTTATTTCTTTCCCAATTCGCACGGAAGCGCCCGCAACTTACGACGTCTCCCTGGTTTACGAATTTCCGAACCAACTTTATTCCTTTACTCCGCCGCTGTTGCCGCCGACGAGTATGTAGTGGTTAGTTAATTTAGTGCTTCACATTGTTCCAATATATATGTTTTTCTGCCAATGTTCAACCGTGCGACAGGAATTCAATTACATCCCCACCAGTACTATGGACAAGTTAACTCCACAAGCTATACACCCTGGAACCCAGATACACCACCAGCTGGTTGCCAGAGACTGAAACTGGGCACCAGTCTGACCTCAGCTGGTGGCCAGTTCCTAGGGACATGTGCCCATCATGTCGCGTCCAGCCGCCGGCCACGTGTCGGACCGTTGGCGGTGTAGGCCTAGAGTTCCTGTGGTTCCTATCAATGCACAGACATTAAAGTGAAAACGGCTGAAAGCTTACCAGCACCACAAAGAAATGCGAACCGTTGACCCCAAGAGACGTGGTCACAAAAAGTCGTCCGGGCGGTATCGGTTTTAGTGTACGTGCGTGCCAGCTCGGACTTCCCCAGAAACTCGCCCTTGAGTGCAGCCGCACGGATCTCACTTTTGGGAATGGAACGATCAGGCTGAATGCGAAACAAATGGGGGAAAGAGAACACGAACCTATCAACATTGAGGGAGAGTTGAATGAGGGTGAGCATGCGGTCGAGATCCAGAATGTGCGACTTGGCGGATAACATGTCGAGCCGTTTGATAACGGCCGCAGTATCGGTAGGGTCGTAGGTGGCCGCAGTATAGGCGGAGTCAGACGCGGCAGCGGTGGGGTCGCAGGAGGTTAATGTTGGAGACGTGCTCGGTCCCTTCAGAAGGGTCTCCAAGGCCGCCCGACCTTTGGAATTCCACACATGTAGAAGGGACGCCAGGAAATTGCCCGCTGTCTTGGTGATTGGGGGACCACCGTTGGGATCCTCGCACCATCCAGCCTCCTTCAACTTGCGCTTACTGTTTTTAGCTTTGCCTGATTTGGCTTTTGACGCTTTGGCTTTTGACTTCTTACTCGTAGCGGAACGTGTCTGCGGTCCGGAGGTGGAAGGGTCGTCCAAATCCATTTCATTGCTCCCCGATGCCCCCCCACTTCCTTCTCCCTGTTGCTGCGCGTCACAGCTCGGGCAGCTCCCTTGCTGGCAGGGCATCGCGCCGATGCTGGAATCAGCATTCTCACGGACACGATCCCCTTTGCGTTTGCACTCAGGCGTCCAGAGGTGAACAGGCCCACCGCCCCCTCCCCCTCCCCCTCCTCCTTCTCCGCCCCCGCCGCCTCGTCCTGGTACCTTGATGGTGAGACGAATGCGCTTCTGCGCATTTGCATTTGCATCCTCCTCCTCGGTGTCTTCAGTCCGGGTGTTACGTTTCCCTAAAGAGTTCGACGGGGGCGAGGGTGAAGACGGACACGGTGTGAGAGGGGATGGGCAGCCCATGTCAAAGTCGAGGTCGAGGTCGAGGTCAGTAGAGATCCTCAACGGTGAAAGGACTGCCGAATGTGAATATAAACTGTTGATCTGCCTTCCACAGAAAAGAAAAGCCCACCTTTGCTCGGGGACGCACCAATCAGTGTCGCACTCGACGCGTTCGAGTGGGCAGGAGATACAGTGTCAAGCTCTTGAGTGGGAGATGTGGTGTTGAGCTCGTCCGACGCGCTTGCAGTCGCGGTCATCGCGTTTGACGCGTTCGACACGTTTGAAGGAAGGCGAAGAACTGGAGAAGCGGCTGAGGCATTATTTCCCAAGGGCGGCAGCAGAACTAAGGTGCGTAAAACTAGAGGCAGGTCGTAAGGGTGAGGATTAAAATTTGTGAGCAGTCTCACTCTTGTCCGAAGGAAGACTGCTAGCGCGCGGCCGACGCTGAGATTCGGTGGCGGTCTGAGTAGCACGAGGGAGGGGAGTTGACGACGATGAGGTGTTGTCGGCGAGAGGAGTCCGAGGAGCTTGTGCGGGGGTGTGGCGCTGAGCCACTCCTGGTCGCGCGGAGGCAGAGGGGGTGCGACGCAAAGCGGCGACATGGTAGTTGCGGAGCGTGATAAGGGGAGCGGCTAGGGAAATGCCTTGGGCCTCGAGGGCAGCAATGGCGGCGACGATGTCTTGAGAAGGAGGAGGCGAAAGATCGGTCATTTGCCCTAGTGAAGTCGCCTACGCGCCAGGATTTAACGCAGTCCGTTAAAATTGTCACAGTATGCACCTCTGTGACTTTCCCGCGCGCAGAGTAAACGAACGCGTCGACGCGTTTGTGTTGTCGTTGTTGTGGCGAGAAGAAAGAGTTGATCTCCCAAAAAGGAAATCAGCATCTCTCTCTTTCTACCACCAACCAGCGGACTCAAGTGTGATTCTGTCGCTCCCCTCCATTCTTATCCTAGCCCAGTAGGATCCTAAAAACGACCCCCCGCAAGGTCTGGGACAAACGCGTGTGATTTGACGTCGGCATCGCGCCTACAGTGCCAAGGTGGGTGAATTTTTGGCTCTTTGTCAAAATCCGAGTTAACTAATTCATTTCTTCACAGAATCCAATGAAACGTTCGACCGACATTTACCCTAGGACGCCCCGAACGACGTCCCGCAAGGCCTGGGACGAACGCGCTCGATTGGTGTCGGTGTCGCCCCACCCGCGCCGAGGTAGGTCATTTTGTGGCTTTTTCAAAATCCGACTTAACTAATTCTTTTCCTCACAGAATCCAATGAACTTTTGGATCAACATCTACTCTAGGACCTACCCAACAACGCCCCGCAAGGTCTGGGACGAACGCGTTCGATTCAGCGTCAGCATCGCTGCCCCCGCGCTGAGGTACATCATTTTCCGGCCTTGTCAAAATTCGAGTTAGCTAATTCATTTCTTCACAGAATCCAATGAATCTTTGGACCAACGTCTGCCCTAGGACCTACCCAACAACGCCCCGCAAGGTCTGGGAGGAACGCGTTCGATTCAACGTCAGCATCGCTGCCCCCGCTCCGAGGTAGGTCATTTTGTGACCTTTTCAAAATTCGAGTTAGCTGATTCATTTCTTCACAGAATCCAATGAATCTTTGGACCAACGTCTGCCCTAGGACCTACCCAACAACGCCTCGCAAGGTCTGGGAGGAACGCGTTCGATTTAGCGTCGCCATCGCTGCCCCCGCGCTGAGGTACATCATTTTCTGGCCATTCCAAAATTCGAGTTAGCTAATTCATTTCTTCACAGAATCCAATGAGTCCTTGGACCAACGTCTGCCCTAGGACCTACCAAACAGCCCCCCGCAAGTTCTGAGGCGAACGCGTTCGATTTGGCGTCGGCATCGCTGCCCCCGCTCCGAGGTAGGTCATTTTGTGGCCTTTTCAAAATTCGAGTTAGCTGATTCTTTTCTTCACAGAATCCAATGAACCTTCGGACCAGCATCTGCCCTAGGACCTACCCAACAACCCCCCGCAAGTTTTGAGGCGAACGCGTTCGATTTGGCGTCGGCATCGCTGCCCCCGCACCGAGGTAGGTCATTTTGTGGCTTTTCAAAATTCGAGTTAGCTAATTCATTTCTTCACAGAATCCAATGAATCTTTGGACCAACGTCTGCCCTAGGACCTACCCAACAACGCCCCGCAAGGTCTGGGAGGAACGCGTTCGATTTAGCGTCGCCATCGCTGCCCCCGCGCTGAGGTAGGTCATTTTCTGGCGTTTTTAAAAATCCAAGCCAACTAATTATTTCCTTCGCAGAAACCAATGAATCCTGTGACCAACATCTACTCTAGGACTCCCCGAACGACACCCCGCAATATTTGGGACGAACGCGTTCGATTTGGTGTCGGCATCGCTGCCCCCGCGCTGAGGTACATCATTTTCCGGCCTTTTCAAAATTCGAGTTAGCTAATTCTTTTCTTCACAGAATCAAATGAATCTTTGGACCAACGTCTGCCCTAGGACCTACCAAACAGCCCCCCGCAAGGTCTGGGACGAACGCGTTCGATTTAGCGTCGCCATCGCTGCCCCCGCACCGAGGTAGGTCATTTTCTGGCCTTTTCAAAATCTGAGACAACTAATTCTTTCCCTCGCAGAATCCAGGTAAACCTTCGACTAACCTCTACACTAGGATTCCCCGAATGACGCCCCGCAAAATCTGGGACGAACGCATTCGATTTGGCGTCGTCATCGCTGCCGCCGCGCCGAGGTAGGTCATTTTGTGGCCTTTTCAAAATCCGCGCTAAAAAATCATTTTATTGACAGAATACAATGAACCTTTGGACCAACATCTACCCTAGGACCTACCCAACGACGCCCCGCAACAACTCTCAACTCCCGCTCGCGCTCCTCGATGATCACGAGCTCCTCAAGCTCGGGCGCCAAGACTCCACCTCTGTTGTATGGTTCACAATTCAGCATCGACATGTCCCAGGTCAACGTCATCCTATCGAACTCCACCCATCCCATGTCGTCCACTCCTCGGGATCGAGTTCGTGCTCGTGCTCGCGGACAGGGTCACCATCGCCGCCTGTCTGTTCCCCAATGGCGCCCCTCGCACGTCGCATGTCGCACTCACCGCCCTCGCACACCAGCCGGGGTCTCCTTGATCCTCTTACCATTACTCTAGTAGTAGAGCATCTGCAAGCACCTCATTTAATATATGTGTTCTAACTTCATTGCGGGTTTAATTAAATTTATTTCAAGATTCCGCATTTTCAACAATCAACTCTTTAAAACTTTTAACCGTACAAAGGGATGCAATACAGCAGGTTATATCAACAGGCTGGGAGATTAGTCCAAAGTAACATTAATGCTGCGACCAATTTCTTGAGCGTGTCGCTTATCTAGGAGAAAGAAAGCTGAATATTGACTTCCAAGCTGCGTCGAATATTGTACCTTTAAGCTTCACCCCAGCTTTCTCCTGTTCCACTTCAAGGTCAATCACTTCCAGGCGGGCATTGTTGATGTTTTGCCTGGCCACCTCGTAAAGGCGAGTGAAATAATTGACGAGGTGACGGGCCTCCTTTTCATGTGTTGCGGCTAGCTTGACTTCTGCGGTCGCCACAGCCTCTCGAGATGCTGCTAGGGTAGCAGAAGCTGTTGCTACAGCAGCGGCAGCCTTGGCCTCGTTGAGCATCATCTGGACCACTAGGGCCTCAGCTTCGCGGGAGTCCAGCATCACGGACGCTATGTCGTGCTTGAAGACAAGCTCTTCATTAGACCCTAGGAGGGATAAAGTGCCCTGAAAATCACAGGTCAGTGTTTATTGAGAAATAGTATCGGAAAGCTCTTTGCGTACCAAGTTGAGCGGAACAGGAGAAGTTTTGGGAAACTTCCCCTGCAGGCCTCCTGCTGCTTCCATGTTGGGAATAATTGTGGTCCCGCATGCATGAAGCTCAGTCATTTTGAAAGAGGTGGTCAACGTCGTTGAGGCGGGAAGGAAAGACGATTCGGATCTTAACGTTACAGTAACGATAACGATCACGTGTAAGTTGGCCTTTTGCTCGACGTCCGCTTAACCTCTTGACCTCTGCTGTGTCATGGACCCAGAACCCTCTCCACCGCGTGAACGCAACCGCCATAGGCGTTCAGTAAATCATTGTCCGATATGCACAACGTGATTTGCGAACACAACTGCTGTCCGCCAACATATGAATCAACCCCACGGCCGCTGTCATGCAGCATTACATCCCTCTGTTCTCAGAGCTGCAAAAGCCCTCTCAGACCAGTACTCTCTGCAGCAAGCAACCCATGATTCCTCGGGCAGTGATGCAGACAATGGAGACCACAATTATGTCTTCAACAACTACTCTGACGTTGGTAGTGTTGCGAACGAGGACATGCAACGGGATGACATGCAACGCGACTCCAGCTTTCCTTCCGCAGAAATTGCTGGAGATCCTTCCCCAGGCGTGGGGCCCCGAATTGAGGACGTTATGCCAGAATATTTTAAAGGCGCTTCACGTACCTTTGGACGTGGGACGACTTTCATGGATCTATTTGACAAAGATGAATATGCGGAACAACGCAAGGACAACGTCTACTACCCATTCTCCACCGGGGATGAGTGGGAGTTTGCATCCTTCATATCGAGATCCAATATGTCGACACGATCTATTGACGAATTGCTGAATCTTCGCCTTGTATGTGCTTGTTCTGCTGCCCCCAAAAAATAAGCTAACTTGTTTTGGAGACCGCAAAGATGCATCTCTCATTCAAGACAGCTAAGGACCTCAGGAGTAGAATCGAAATCCTGCCCAAAGGTCCTGAATGGAAAGCTATTCTGTGGCGAACAGAGTATCCAACTAAAAGTCCTCTCACCCTTTATTACCGGGATCCTTTGGAATGCCTGCAGTATCTCCTAAGCAATCCACTGATCCAAGACCATATCCATTTCACACCGTTTCGTCTTTGGGCAAATTCGGATAAACTTATGCGGATTTATACGGAATGGTTGTCGGGGGATGTTGCCTGGAATATGCAAGCGCGTACTCACTCACATTGATCCAATTAATCTCTGATCTGTATTTCAGGAGAAACTACCTGAGGGTGCCACTCTTCTAGGCGCTATCCAATTGACCGCTATGACGGGCAACCGTTCCGCCTATCCCCTTCTGATCAGTTTGGCGGATATTGATATGGATTTTCGCGCAAAGGCCTCACATCATGCCTTTCTCCTTCTTTCCCTCCTTCCGATTGCGAAATTCTTGGAGAAAAATCCAGAAATCCGAGGCGTACTAGCCAGTCGACTCTTCCATGCTATCTTGGATTTTATTTTAGCGCCTCTCAAGACGGTGGCTAAGATAGGCCACATGATGACTGATCCGTTGGGCTGGCGCAGATACTGTTATACGCCTCTAGTAGTGTATATACTGGATACCCCGGAGTCGCTTCTGGTAGCTGGTGTAGCTGGAAAACGTTCCTCTGTCACCACAGCGTCTTACAAGGAATTTGGAGACCCCTTCCGCCATCCTTCTCGAACCGCAGCGTCCACCCTAGCTCAGTTGAAGGAGCTTGAACAGGCTATTGATCCTTGGGATCTTCCGGCATATATTAAATCTGCCAAAGCTCTTGGACTTAACGGCGTTCATCGTCCTTTTTGGCGAGACTGGCCGTTGGCAGAGCCAACGGACTTTCTGACTCCCGAGATCCTTCATCATTGGCTCAAGATGTTTTATGATCATCTCTGCAGATGGTGCCTTGAGGCGGTGGGGGAGGCAGAGCTAGACTTCTGTTTCTCAGTTTTACGGCCGCACACTGGAATGCGGCATTTTAAAGAAGGGATATCCAAGGCCAAGCAGACTACTGGACGGGAACACCGGGACATTCAACGGTACATTGTGCCAGCAATCGCAGAAGCCGCTGGCATTACCAAGCCCTTTTTGACCACCATCGCTTCCCTCGTCGACTTCTTCTATCACGGACAAGCACCCGCCATTGATGAAGATGTCCTGGATAAAATGGATGCATCATTGGGCCGATTCCATGACCATAAACAAGCGATTCTTGATGCAGGCGCTCGTAAAGGAAAGAAGGGTCCAATAAATAACTGGTGCGTATTCTTACAAAACTTATGATTTCTCTAACGAGATAATAGGCACATACCGAAGCTTGAATTTCTTCAAAGTGTTGTGCCAGCTATCCGGGCTAACGGAGTTCCACTTCAATGGAGTGCAGATATTACCGAACACGCTCACATTACGCTGGTAAAGGACCCCGCTTCCCATTCAAATAACCAGAAGTACGAAGCGCAAATATGCCGATATCTTGATCGCCAAGCCAAGTGTCGTCAGTTCGATCTGGCCACTGCAATACAGGTGGCAGGCGTTGAATTTATTGCCCCCCAACTGCATCCCATTCCTGAAGGCGATGATGACGATGACGAGCCATCTTCCTTCATTACTGCCACTGCCGACCTCTTAGATCAAATTGAGCCAGTCACGGTTACTAATCTGGCAGGTACTCATACTGGGCGGGCCTTTGTGAATTATTTCACAGAAAGCTCATTGCTCCTAGCTGGGAAATTTGTGAACGCCCCTACTCCTTATAGAACTTTTACTGCCTCAGATGGCAGTACGGCCTTCCACCTCAATAGGGACTACGTTGGTCGTCAGGTCCCTGTTGATGCGGCTGCTACTAGGTTCCGCATTCCAGATTTGCGGGCATCTCTGGCGATATATTTACACAGAGCTCCTGGGAGCCAACTCATTATTGGCGGTAAAAGGCCAGTTCTCCCAGATCACATCCTCCCTTTCCGGAAACTGGAGATATGGCACAATGTCCGCATTCAAGGGCGATCTTTTCACGACTGCAATAAGATTTTGCTACCAGAGACTGTCAATGCCTGTCCTCCTGACGGTGCTTGGAAATTCGGGCGGGGGGACACAGTGATTGTAAACACCGATTTGGAATCGCAATGGCCCAGAAGTGGTCTCCAGGGTGAGTAGTAGTAATTTCTGCTTCATTCCTTTTGTTCCATGGCATCTAACTGATCATCTATTCTAGGTCACACTGTATGCCAAATTCGCATGATCTTTCGCGCTGTTACACCTAGAGACCATCGACCTGCTCCTGGAACCGAATGTTTTCTCGCCTATGTTGAGCGTTTCAATATTGTACCCCAAACCAACCCTCAGGGCGGAAGGAAGGGTATATTCCCAGACCGGGCAAGTGGCATGTATCTGCTCAAACGAGCAAGGCGGTCGGACCAGTCTGTCATGGGTGACATTATCCCTTTGGATCGTATCTGGGTTGCTGTGGAGCTAACCCCGCGTTTTGGTAAAGTGGCTGACAGGCGACTGTCCAAAGAAACAAGCTTAGACCTTTGCGAAGAGTTTTGGTTATCGAGCTGGTTCAATAAGGAACTTTTCTTCTCCCTACTTCAGTCATAGATAGTTCTCAAAAGACTTTTGTTGCAAACTGTATATCCTGAGACGTCAATAAGGTCATCCCAAACAATTTCTCCTTATACAGATTGCAAGAGAGAGAAAACTACATAGTACTATTTACTGCCCCTACTAAACTACATAGAACTACGTAATTGAGGCCAAACTACACAGTACTACGTTGAAAGCCCCCAACTACATAGCACTACGTAGAGGGCCCAAAACTACAGACAACTATGGCAACTACAGCCAACTATGGGAAAAAACAGGGTTTGCTGATGCTCGCAGGTTTCGCAGGCCCGGAGCGAGGCCCGACATCATTATATTACGCATGCCCTAAGCTTGTCCAGGGCAAGCATAATCGCAGAGCACCATGACCGAGCCCCGAGTGCATTTGTACCTAGTCTCCCGTAGCCAGACACTTCACTGGCAAGTGATCACTCGTACCTCGTTTGTTGAAAGAAAGGGGATAGTCTGATGAACATTGCGATAGGATGTGTGGTAGTAGAGAAAGAGGAAGAGTCACAAAGTGCAGGCATATAAACAGCATCACCGAGGGATCTTGCTTTGCAGGCAGGCTGTCATGGGCCACAGAGGCCGCCCACACGAGTACTATGCGCTCTCTCGTCAACGTTGCAATGGGAGACACACGGCGGACAATCAGTCAACACCTAGCCGGCAGGTAGCACGCGTCACGGCACGCAGAGCTGAAGCAACACCTAGATAAATCCGACGCTTTGACGCGTCCGGACTTTCCCGCGGGCACGATGCAGCCACGCGTTCTCGGGGGTTTCCGGATGATGAATGATGGGAACCAATAGTTTTATTCTCCTGGACTCAGCTTCTGCCTGAATATTTCGTAAAACGAAGCTAAACTGTCTTGGAGTAAAGGAGTACAAGACTGGGACAAATATTTGTGTCAGAACACCTGAAAACATAGCAAAAAGCCGAGTTGAACATGGGAAATTCAACATTGCGGTGAGTTGAACCACCCAATCCCCCTATAAATTGGTAGGGGTGTGAGGAATAATTATAATGTTTTGTGAATATTTTTTTTAAGCTTGTACAAGGAGTGAAGCACCAGGTTTGCTGGTGTGTTACCGCGAGTGTGACACATCAGAACTCCCGGCAGCGCCCGGCATAGTTTCAACTGTCACGCTCCTACTGATCTACTCCAATAGCAGGGCTTCTTGCCTTCAATTCAGCCTGAAAAAAATCCTGAAAGTTGTTGGGAGGTAAGACCTTATGCTTAAACATCCTTACATATGAATCCCTGCTTTAAACCAATGTGAACTGTGGGCTTATTGCATTTCGGAGGTGTTTTCACTGAGCTCTTTCCCATATAGCCTCGAGATTTTGCACACTGTCTATTCCCTATCTTGTTGCGTGAATTTTAATCCATTCTTCAGAATATTTGAATCAGAATTGAGCCCGGAGGACAAAAATCAAGAATGGAGATCATTTGCCTCCCGGAAACTCCCGAGAACGCGTGGCTGCATCGTGCCCGCGGACAAGTCCGGACGCGTCAAAGCGTCGGATTTATCTAGGTGTTGATTCAGCTCTGCGTGCCGTGACGCGTGCTACCTGCCGGCTAGGTGTTGACTCATTGTCCGCCGTGACAGAGGTTCGAATCCTCCTGACGACATGAGTGGCGGAGAAGATCTTCTTTGGCGATGAGTTCGTCTATCACTCTTCAAGACCGGCTCCAACAAGACATGTCGAGTCGCAAGTTGTTGAATTCAGAGCAGCAGTAGAGAGGCACTAGGCTCTCTTACACTTCATCTGTCAACACCGCAGTACTTTCGCGCAAGCCTTCACGACCCACCGCAGTAAAAAAGCAAAGCTTGACCACTCATGCCGTGAGAAGCAATCGAACGTCCATCTCCCATTGCAATTTCGAGGCTTTTTATTCTCGGTTTCGTGTTTAGAGTAACTTCGGCCGGTACTGTTCAAGATATGAGTCATATGACCAGTCCCGTTGGACTCAGAGCAGCACAACTAGGAGATCCAATTCACAACTTGTGATCATGTCCTCACAGCTATGCCCTCGTGGCTCATTCGTTCCATTCAGCCCTTGGGTGAATAAGATTTAATTTCTCTCGACCGCATTAACCTTGTCCAGTCTTTTTCCACCAGACACAGACCGAATATAACAATCAACCACATGGTGGCGAAATCGCGAGATGGCGCCGATCAGATCATACGTGAGGAGACCGGACCGCCGAACTCTCAGTTCGACGGCATGTTGATTTTGGTTCCCCGTCGTCTGATTCAGTCGAAAATTTTTAGCCAGTGACACAGCAAGGATCACTCCTGCATGATTAAACTTGAGCTGTGTAGTTTAATGGAATAATGTGGTCCAACGCGCCCAATGAGATCAGAGAGCCCGGCTTTGCAATTACGTGTAGGCCACTATTAAGGTTTCATGGTTGTACTGGTACCTAGTAAGACGCCCATTAACAGTTCCGCTTCTTCGATCGTTGCGCCAAAGTCTTTTTGCCCGCGGCCAGGAAGACTCCGAAGAGCTGATGTTTTGTGCCTCGCGGTGTTGGCGTGCCAGGGATAGTCACCCTCTAACTCCCTGAGAGCAAGCAGCAAGTCATCCAGGACCACCCAGTTCTCGCTCTGAATTCACAAATGTCGACGTATTGGGACTCCTACCCTAACTTTGTGCACAATCCGGCTGCTCCGGTGCAGACGGAGTTCAAGCTTCTGGCGGCGCAGTGCGGCTGGAAGGTCGGCGGCGCGCAATATAAAAGAGAATGGGCATGCTGTGGGCGAGAGGAGTTTACACGCTACTTCGGGAGCGAAGAAAATGGGCTTGACGGGTGGCAAGGGCTGTGCGCCACGGTGGGGATTGAGGAAATTCCCAACTCCATTACCCAGTGTAAGAAGGTGCGTCCACACTGGATTCCCGGAAAGTAGGATTGACAAGACGTAGGTGCTGCGCACAGTCTGGGTGAATATCTTCGACCTGGTGGATGGCAGGAGTACCGGCCAACCAGCGAAAACACATGCATCGGCGGATGCCTTGCGCAAATACAGTATCAAGAAGAAGAAGATATTTCCGAAGAAGGCAGCGAAGGGGAACCCGTTTTTGAAGGTTTTGCTCATCGAAATGTTCTTGTAGGGCATCGCAGCCGGTGTTCCATGAGCTGAATGGATTTTTGCGCCTCGAATTGGACTCGGTCAAGGGCGAACGATCGTAGGATACAGATAATACGTGCGCAAGAATTACTGAGACAAGAGATACAGTTGCGGCCGGGCTGAGTGAAATTGAGACGAGGAGCGGAAACTATTAAGTGGGGTTATATCGAGCGAGCAGATGCGTATAGGTTTCAGAAATCTTTGAAAATGATCAGAAACGACAAGACCAATAAAAATCAACACATACCTTTTCTGCTCGTTCCTTCCCGCCTGGGACGAATCTGCAAATGACGGTGGCCGATTCAAACCACCGTTTTGCCTCATCAAGCATAGAGGCTCTGCGCGCGGTCATTGAAAGTGGCGCAAAGTGGTAGATTGAACGGCTTACTCGAGACATTCAAAACCGGTGTTGTATGAGGTTCCCAGGAGCCAGTTGCGTTCTTCCACTGGATAACCCTGAAACAGCCTCAGCGGCGGAACTAGGTGAAGAGATAGATGAGTTCCGGTCCTACATCGTCGCCTTCGCTATTATCTTCTATCACGCTAACTGCTTGTTCCACATATCCAATGGCCTTGACTCGATCAGCAGGCGTGTTCCGCGCAAGAATGATTGTGCATATAGCTCGCAACCATCGGGAGAATTTCTCGACCGAAAGGGAGTTTTGGTCTAGGCTCGCACGTAGGATCGCCTGAGGAAACGTCAGAACGAGAAGAACGGAATAATGGTACGAGACCTCTAGACCGCTTAAAAGAACTGCGACCCAACTGGTGAGCCGCATTGAAAAGAATACTGTTGGACGTACCGTTGATCGGACAATCTGGCTCCGCCCACTGCGAAGACTGAGAAACTTTTTTCGACTTGCCAAGTATAGAACGAACCAATATGTCTGCAATTGCCTCGTATGTGCCCACTCCCAAGGGCCCGGATGTTACAACGTCCTGCAAGACGTCAGCCAAAGCGGGAAATTAATGAACTTCCCGTACCGTAACGATCTGTGACAACCCGTCCCAATCCTTGAGTTGAGCCAGGAGCTCGGCTTCGAAGACACGTAGGACGTGTAGGAAATACTGCACGCGGAGGATGTCATCTGCGGCCGTGATCGTGTTCTTCGCGGTAATTGACAAAATCTTTTGCTTGCACATCCTGACTTCTCCCACGGATTCCCGCAAACGGTTCGCCTAGCATGGGTGAATCGACAGCACATGAATGAGATACAATAGCTCGTACATCGAGCGAGCCGCTGGCGGCACCTAAACGGCCAGCAAACACTGCCGTAAATAATGTGAACATTGAGTACGCGGAGTGGAACTAATACTTCGTAGTACCTCGCCCGGAGACCCCCGAGAAGGATGCGTTGATGAGATGAAGATATAGGTCGGCGTCCACGTCCACAGGCGACGCCTCGCAACATGTGGTAAGGAGCTAACGCAGGACCATTGAAACTAGTTCAGGTTCCGGTCAGTAATTGACTCACGTCTCGTGCAACTTCGAATAACAGGGCGATTTGTTCCTCATTTCGTTCCCATTCGGCGCAGCCCTGCACGGCACAATTATATGCGGTTCGCCACAACCAGGATACATCCTTGATAATCAGAGCAATCGCCTTTTGGGCGCAAGCGGCTTCTGCTAGGATCTTGGCTGTCCGGGTGTCAAAACAGCCGGCGTCACTCGGATGAATAGAATTGCAGACGCACCGATGTGGAAGTGAGAAATCAAGGTTTCAATCAAGACGGGTCTATATGAATGTTAGTTAGACAGCTCGGGATGTGGAGAACACGGCGCACTTGTTCGAAGCCGGTTCCACCAACAGTTTCAACACAAGCCTGATTATGCAGCGGATCAGGGTCATCGCCTCAACCACTGTCTCACCGCTATTTTCGATTTTCAGGGTCTTCAGGAGCGCTTCGAGGACCGACAGAAGAACCGTTTTCATCTCCGACTCATGTGAAATCTGAGTTGCCAATAGAAGCATTTTCCGGTTAAAATCCGCAGCCTTCACCATGTCTCGAATCGCTCGAATCGCTGGAAACCTCATTTGGTTAGCCACTGGTCTGGGAACTCGCCGCAAAAACAACCTTCATCGTCTAATCCTGTCGGCGTTCGAGGTAAGCGGGACCCAATCCCTCAAAATAGATATGCTCGAAGACGAACCTTGATGAACGGCGGTGAGAAACAGCACATAATGTGTTGTCGCCTCAGTGGAAGGACAGCGTCGGATCACCGCGGAGGCCCTTGCATATTCGCGTTGCTCAATATAGCACAAGGCGGCTTTTCGGAAACATTTCGCGCCACTGGTGGGGCAAGCCGCTCGAAACAGCTGATGGCTCCCGGCGAGGAACCAGTCGGCGGCGGCTGACCACCGCTTGGCGTTGAAATGGCGGTCGCCGTATTGCCATATGAGCTAGATCGCGAAGTATTTTCTGTGAGGGAGATTGTGGGGCCGCAAGGAACCTACCGTGAGACACGCTGTGGCGGGCAATTTGAGAAGATTATACTCGGCCTCGAACGTGGCTGGGGAAGAACAACGCCATAAGCAGAGCAGTGTATAAATCAAGTTGACGTACCCGTGAACGCTGAATCTATGGCCGCAAGTGCCCTTGAATGGTCTTCATCCTTGGAACAATGGACAATCAAAGAAAGAAGGAGTCGGTTTACACAATCTGGTTCAACATCTTGTGCTGCTAAAAGCTGTTGAAGACAGTACTGATTAACTGCGGTAACCAGTACACTGAAGTAAAAATAAGACAGTGTCCGGACACAGCCTGTTCGGACGCACTGCTGTTTGCTCAAAGTTCGAAGATCTTGGAGGACGCTAACATAAGAGCTTGAGAACAAGGCCTTACACGGCTGAATGAGCACAAACTCGGTAATATTGGTTTCGCAGAACGTCATGTGGTCTATGATGGATTTAAACGCTGCATGGACAGTGGTATCGGTCATCAGCGTGAGAGGCAAGGCACCCATCATGACTGACCATCGAGCAGCGCGGATTCTCCAGCTTTACGCCGTTTTAAGACGGCCAATCTCAGCCAACGAAGTTCCTGGTACTCAGAGCGTCCCTTTTGCGGTATAAAATCTCAAGGAACTCTGGAACACATGAGAACTTACGTTTTGAGTGAAGGCATCTATAGTAGGGATAAGTTCATCAAGAGCGGCTTCTGCCCGGTCGTACGACCCCGAGATGAAATATGCTCTAGCTGTAGAGGGTTCAGCGATTTAGGCGGACCTGGCTGGAATAACATACCCATCGTCCGCAGAATGGAGATCTGTATTCAGTCAATACCCGCCAAGTTATAAGAACAGGAGCGCCACCTTTAATTCTGGGACTGCGTGCGCCGCCGCATCATCGAGCTTGTCGGTGACGGCAAAGGCCCTCTGTAGCCAGATAACCGCTTCCAAGTCTTCGTTACCAGCCGCGCCGTCAGCTTGACTCTTGAGCACGGACTTTCCGATGTCATGCAGTTTGCACGCCAACCGTTCCCGCTGTTATTCCGAGAGCTCTGAATTAGCGGTGGCGCATCGGAAGCAGCTTTCCAAGCTCACATCGTGGGGAGGTAAGAGGGACAGCCGCTGTTCGTCGTCTACCGGACGTAAGCAGCAGGCTCAAGCACATAGAGAAAACATAATTACCCATTATCTTCTGCGCCATGTATGTAGCCACACTATGATTCCCTTCTTTCCATGCCTGGAAGACGGATTAGCGAACGACACGCGGAGTTAGCAGGAACCATACCGCTTCCATTCGAGATGAGAAGTAGACGATTGTCGCACAAGCCCTGTCGACCCGATGCGCACCGCCGGCGTCTTCCGCATTTCTCAACAATTCTTCAAACTAAGATGAACGCTTAGCAGCTGTGATAAAACGGCGAGATTGTTGGACGCACCCGGGCGGCACTTGTCAGCACGCTTCCCGCCACGTCCCCGTTCCCCGCTTCTATAGCGCAGAGTCAATAGTGACCAAAGGCACCAACGAAACGTTAATCGAACCTGATAGAGTGGCTCCAGTCTTGCTAGCCAATTGGAGAACGTGGACCAGGGCTTAAAATGACATGTATCAGAGACGGAGAGCAGAGTTGGGGGTGAAGTGAACACAGACTCTCAATTCCTGGCTTCAATTCCAAACCTGCCTCAATCAGTCGGAAGGCCGCGAGCCGCACTAAATGGACAACGGTACACGGAAGGGAAAAGGATCACAGCCGGAGTGCTTACATGCGGCCACAAGCATCCGACACTCATCAGCCGGGGTCTTTTGCACCAAACCGGAAATATTCCAAAGATTGACGCCTGTGAGAGATCGGATATATACATCTGCTCGAGAGTTGATAGGGGATAAAACACGAGTAACAGACCTTCCTGGTCCAGTTCGTCCGAGAGCTGAATCCAGCTTTTGTTGGATTTTGGACGTTGTTCCACGAACGACTCAGCTAACGTCGCGACTTGATGAAGCTTTTCAATCAAGACGGGCCGCGCAGACGGGTCAGGGTTGTCTAATTGAGGTATTGCGGTGATAAGTAGATCTATTTGAAGACTGTCGGCAAGAATCTTCTTGCTTGTCCATTGCCAGCGCACCCTTGATTGAATCGAAAGTTTCTTGCAAGCCGGGGAGATTGTTCTTTTTTCGTGCGGACATTCAGAAATCGGGAGCGTGTCGGGGGCGGGGAGGAAGCAATACAACTCAAGGTACAGACTGGACGAGGGATAAATGCCTTCAGGAAGAGAATGGACGAGGAAGCGAGAAAAGAACGTTGTTTGGGGATGTTGGTAAATTGATCGATCTCGGCTACGTAATCTCGGCAGATACCTTGAACGATTGGACTTCACACAAGTTGAACAAACGAAGGAGGGTAGACCGAAGATTTAGGGCTCTTGTAATTTTGTTCCCTTTTTTGGGGACCGGACAAAAACCCAGTGTGGCTTCGCTGGGGAGTGAGGCAGGTACGAGACTCAATTATACTGAGAGCAGTTAGACCTAAATTTATATCCTCCGATTCCCCGGCGCCGACTCGGGACACCGGCTCCCAGTCCTTTGAGCGTCAGCCGAGAGGGTGTGTACCCACGTGATACAATTAATCCCACCTTCGACCGTACTAACTGTAAATGAAGGTGAGTTTTGTGGATCAGACCTTCTCCACATATTCCAAGGTAGACGTACAACATAACGAGGTACGAGTTTTCTGTTGTAGCGTCTGTTTAGAAGAGTCTAGGGTATACGCACTAATCTCGGAACCTGCGATCACTGCCCCAATCGAAAACCGCGAGGCACGGGTGGGCTCCGGAGCGAGAGGCCGCGCCGATAATGTGAGGTGACAGATGTAGAATGCAACAGCGGCAACGCCGGAGTCGCACAGGTTATGTATGAATGATCCTCGCAAACAGGTATGGAAAATTCAATGGCAATCGGCGGTCGGTGGTTGGCGGCCGCCGTAGAATTTTGGGGTAAAAGTATTTGAACAACTGTTGAGGATTCGGCGGATCTGGATTACCGCGCGTCATGCTAGGCTATATTTGTTGATCAATACCCTATATCCGATGGTGAACGGGAGCTGAAAGACCAGGAGCGGATGCGACAGTCATTGCGGGGGATGGGTGAGACGGCGGCGAGAAGGAATCAGGCAGGGAGCAACGCAGATGGGATGGATGGATCTATTTCGGCGCCAGTTGTTTGATACATACTTTTCACACTTGCCGAAGACGATGGTCCGACGATGGACAGCATGTGGATGCAGATGTGCGGGTGATACATAGAACAGCAATACAAGGTTTGTACCAACGAGCTGTTGAGCGTTGTCGACGTTGACGGCAGGGTACGAGAAGCTTTACGGTGGCGACACCCGAGTATGCAACACTATGTGTTGTGGTGGAACTTGCCGCGCTGGAAGGTCCGAGAGAAAGAGGGTTGCCAGCATGCTCCATACATACGCGGTGCCAATCTGCTATTCGTTGGAGGTTCGCGCAGAGGACGGGTAGATGGTTAGACCGCGCCACGGGGATAGGCCAGTGCCAGGGCGGATTTCCGTCTCTCCTCCAACCCGTGCGGTCTAGGTGGACGTGGATGAACCCACAGATGAGATACGAATCAGGATAGTTAATGGTGGCGTAACCAAGGCCCAACGCTGCTTGGACGGTGACGAGGTGAACGATGGAAGCAAGCAGAAGCAAGTCCGCCAAAGACAGACGGTGTCAAGTTTAAGCGACGTCTATCGTATTGGGATAGGTTTGGCGCAAAGTGAATCACCAAGGTGATGGGGACCACATATGGGTAAGAATCGTCGGAAAATTGTGGTCCTATTGCATCGGACCGCGGCGCGGCAGAAAAACATCTCATCAAACCACTGGCAACACAACCAGGAGTCATCCCCGGCCGCTTCAACGTGTGTTCACAAATGGTCAGAGTACGGCGAGACTCTGGGTTTGGGCGGCGATAGGATCCTATCTGTAAAGAAGCGGCACTTTCCGACTAAGAGCTTGAAAAAGATGAAAACAGTTACTTCGAGAAGGGGCCAGCCTAAACCCGCCACCATGGCGGGCGGCTATCTGTTGGGGACGCACAGCGGCTACAAACCCCAGAAGATTAGAGAGAGTTTAGGATTGAGGTGACTGTAAGAAAGAACCCCAGGGCCCAAATACTATGCAAATAGGCCGCGCCGGCGTCGGACCGTTCCCAAATAGGGAAATTTCAATATAAGCACGTGCAACATCTCCCTTTCTGTTCCTCCTTGTCCTTGGCTGCTATCGATACAAATTCACCACCGTCATACGTTGCTCGGTCGTCCGACGACCGCATTCGCAATGATTTCATGTCCATTCATTCACCGCACGGATCTACCGTTCAACAAAATAATGGCATTTTCAGGGCTGCCTGATCTCCGTGACTCCTAGCAGCTCCGAATAAAGGTTTTACCAATCTCAATTATCCACGTTCATCTCAGGGACAGCCACCGAACAAATGACATCCGAGCCAGCTCGCGATCGTGGTTCGTTTCCGGCAAATGTTCTCCTGCCAAACTTACCTCCATTTCGATTCTTTCACTTGTCAAAGGCCACGCGGCTCCCACAACAATTCTTTCCTGCTGTCACTTTCACCTCCCCACATTCGGACTCGAATGTCGCCTATTCTAATTGTCCGGACTCCGTACCCGCTCCCCTTCCAGTGCGGGCTTCTCATGATCCAGGTTACTCCCCTCCTTTATTTTAGTTGTTAATTGACCCCAAGAAACTAGCGGGACCTGTACCTCAATCCCCTCACTAGGGGCTGCTGCTGATAGATCGTTGTGATTCATTTTTATTTCATCGACCACACTCTTCCGCCTCCGAGCTGTCGGCTGCAACGATCATGATACATTTTGCCCCACTCCGATCCCTGTCGGGACCCGACTCCATAAGTTGAAGGCAGCAATTTTTTTCGGCCCGTTTATTCCGTTCACATGGACTCCGCAAGCAGGGCACTCCATCTCGAAGCAACTCAACATTGGATGTCTTTTTGCTCGTCGAGTGGTATCCGCATCCAGTTGCCCCGCCCCGTCGCACGTCCGAGGTCGCTGGCACTGCCCAGCGTTTCCGCAGCCCGAAGTCGTCGTCGATTCACGACAAGCGTACAGCAAGTCATACCACTACAACTACAACAATCTTACAGTTACTTACGGCCTTCACATATTGCATAAATGTCTTGTCAACATGGTCCGACTCTCACATGGAACGACGATTACGCGGCCAGCTTGAATCCATTCCATTTCTGTCACCGCATCCAGTTCCGTCCAGCCCGTTCCCAAGTCTCTTCCGGCCTTCGACCATCATGATTTCCCATTTGCAACATGTAAACCCTCTTGCCGTCGCTTTTCCCCGCCACTCGGCGTCGACTCCCCCCCCGGATCGCCCCAAAGATAAATCTGACGGTTCTACTCGGAGAGCGCCACAAACCCGTTTTGCGGGCCCTGTGATATTATCTGCGCGCGAAGGGAATTTACATGTACCTTCTCCGACCTTCCAAATGAGTGAATCCAACCCAATCTACGCTACGACTCACACGTATCTAAAGCTCATCCTATGCTATACGTGTATTTGAATACTGATTCATTTTTTACACCCCGTCGACGCCCCATGCCCTGTGCTTCGTAATCGCTCGACGCCGCTAATGTGGCTAATACGATTTTTTTCAATACACGTCGTCCCCGAGCATCCCGCGCGTGTGTCAGTCAAAAACAGGTCACTAACAGCCCTCGCTTGATGAAATTTTGAATGGGTACAAGACTCATTTTGTATACGCCGGGGCCGCCGATTTTTCTTTCGTTCTTACGGTGACATGCACGCCGGCGTCCGTGTGTGCGATACCAGCGCGCGCTCAGCACCTCCGCGGAGCCCAAGCCCCTTCTCCCGCCCAAGTCCCTTCCCTCAGGCTCGGCATAGTCTTGACTCACTCACACAAGTGACAAGAGAAAAAGTGGGGTGCCAAAAATACAATTTGTTTCTTCCTTCTTTCTCTCCCCTTCTGTAGCGTGTACATAGTACTTTAGTCTTTAGTAGTAGTTGTATATAAATGCGACTCGGTAAGTATGGCTCTGTGTGTAGTATGTATGCGAAGAGTGTATGTGGTATGGGTGAATGCAGAGGATGAATGAATAAATGCAGGAGAGAGGATGATTGCGATGCGATGATGTGTAAGGAATATGAGCACGGAAAGTGTATGTGCATGTAGGAAAAACCAATACTTCGTGGGGCGGGAAGCCGCACGCACGCTAATACGCATACGCATCGCCACTCACCCTCCGCAGGCCCGCATTCGCAAACACCGCCCGCCGCGGCTGGTGCGGGTGCGTCTCCCTCTGCTGCGTCGGCCCCTGCTGCATCAGCGGACACGGCGCCGGCGCCGGCTGCACATGCACCTGCGCAGACGACCACCGCTCCGGATCCGCAAACCGCGGCAACGCAACGCGCGGCGGCGTCCACTCGCTCCCCGCATACCCGGCAGTCGCGCTATGGCTCATCCGCGGCGGCGTCCACTGCTCCGCGCCCCGCGCGTCGGCGCATGTGCGAGTCATGGGAGTGGGACTGCGAATGCGGGAGGCGCGCAGGGAGCCCCGCATGCACCTGCGGCGGCTTCCATGAGCTTGGACCCCTCACAGGCGACGTCCGCACGCTCTGCACCCCTCACCTCGCCGGCCCGCCGTAGTTCTGCGATGGCATCACGCTGTGGTGCATCGGCAGCACCAGCCCGAACCCATTTTGCTGCGAAGACTGGAGGAATTGTTGGTGCGGCGCGAGCTGCTGCGGATGCGACGAGGGTAGGATGGTGCGGAAGGTGGTGGTACCGGCTCGCGTTCCTGCTCCCGTTCCCGCCCGCCATGGAGGGCACCATCTGCACCGTCTGCGGCGGCGGGCCCACACACCGCAGGCGCGCCCTCCGCGCCGCCTCGCGCGCGTCCCCGATGTTCTCTTCCCACCCCTTGCGCGGCGCCAACACGCTCGTCTCCCGGCGTTTTGAGTACTCCCCCGTAACGCGCATTGCACCCCCGCCCCCCTCCCATCATCCGACCGCGCCGAGGCGTCATCGTCGTCGTCCTCGTCGCTCTCACCCCCCTCCCAGCCGTCCGCCACCCCCTCCCCTTCGACGTCCGCCATCTCCTCGTCTCCGTCCAACCCGCCATCGTCGTCCGACGAGCACGAGTCCGAGTTCAACGAGTGGGACACCGTGCGCGCCTGTCCGTTCTGCCGCGAGTGCGAGTCGGACGACGAATCGACACGGACGAGACGGGCGACGACGCGAGTGGGTAAAAGTAGAGGTCCTGCAAAAAACAAGAAAACCATAGTCAGGATACTACTCCACGCGAAAACGAAGGGAAGAAGGGAAGAAAAACCCACCTGCTGCGCAATCCCCCCATGCCCGACGACGTCGGGAGGTGTGTCTGCCCGTGCTGCCCGTGCTGCTGCGGGTGATGCTGCGAATTGAAACGGAATTGTACGCCATCTGCACCGCATACTGCGGCGGGTACCGCACCACCGTGCTCGGCGGCGGCGGAACGTACCCGTACTGCCCGTGTGCCTGAGCGGGCGCGCGCGCACCGACAGTAGTAAATGGCGTCGTCCCCGTCGTAGGCGTCCCGCCGTAAGTGATTCACGTCCGACGCCGACCGCGCCGGTGTCCCCTCCCGCTCCTCCTCCCGAGGCGTAAATCGACCGCCCACGCCCCCGCTCGGCGTACGGCGTGAACGTGCTCGTGCTCGCCGTACTCGTTCCGCTCGGTCCAAACATCGACAAGGAGTTTGACGAAGAGGAAGAGGAGGAAGAGGGCCCAGCGTACGACACCGACCTCGCCCTCGCCCGCATGCCTTCCCTGCCTTCGCCACTTCCGCCAGGATTTGCGCTGAGTCCCCCGCCACCCGAAAGCGACATCGCCCCGAACCGCTCCACCGGCGTCCCAATCCCACTTCCCCCTCCACCGACGTTCGTGTTCGGGTTGGCGCTGAGGAACTCTGAGGCCGCGGACCGATCGGACGGCGAATGCGAGTTGTGCGAGTGCGGGCCCGCGCTGCGTGACGCTGAGATAGCTCGGAGGACGAGGCTGAATTGGAGGAGTACGATGCCGCGGACGAGGTGGTGGAGTACGCGTTATTGGAGTTGACGTTGGCGTTGGCGTTGGAGGACGTCGAGTTGGAGGTGGTGTGTCCGTGTCCGCGGTGCGCCTGCACTTCACTGTAGAAAGTCTGCGCAGTCAGATCAAGTGCGCCAAAACACTTGATGTGAGTGTGTGGGCACACTTGATCCGACTGCGCTCGTACAGTCGAATTGAGTGTCCATACACAGTCCATCTGACTGCATTTCGGCCATCTTGGCAGTCGGTTCGACTGCGCCTCCACACTCAGACTGACTGCTTTCAGGTAGTTGATTTGACTGCACGCTATCAGGTGATTTGACTGCATGGATCACTCGGGTTGAATACATAAATCTGTCATATTTCACTATAGAATACAGCCTAATCTACGCCATATCCACCACCCTCCCTACTAATCGAATCAAGGGCCTGGTTCTAAAGTAGAAATCAACGACTTGTAAGCAAAGTCCAAAGCACCTAATGTGCCCCACTAACCCCTCTAGTTAGAGGCTGAAGGTGGGGGGGGTTCAGCCTCTAACTAGAGGGCTTAATGCGATTTCACGGGAATCTCTTATATCCCTTATGTGGGGGACTTAGGAGATCGCCCAAGGCCGTCCACCAACTACGGCGGGTGGTGGACACTACCTCTACGGCGGCCACCGCCCTCCCCGCCGTCTTCATCGCCTGTCACCGCCGCCGTCGTCACCGCCGACTCCGTCCCCAGCGCCACTGCCATCACGGGTGCACGCTGCCATCAAACCGCCTCCCCCATCACATCACCCATCAACAACACGTCCCGCACGTCACACCGCCACTCCCGCACATCACCCCGACGCCCCCGCCCGCCGTCCCGACCCCCGACCCCGACCTTATTAATTATTTTTTTTCTATTTTTTCTTTTGACGTTCTATCGTAGTTTTATTGTTTTCTATATGATTAAACACAATGTATTCTGCAAAACATGACATGGTGGAGTCCACCAACTTCCAGTGAAAACCAACTTCCAGTGAAAAACGCAGCCCGCTGTCCGGCATGCGGCCTACAGAAGTAGGGTGTCCGACAATGGGGTCCATTTTTAAGTAAATGTATAATAAGTGGTACAACAGGGCGGGGCTACTGAACAAGATCAAGCAATATGTCCACCAACTTCTTGTGTCCACCAACTTCCTGTGTCCACCAACTTCCTGTGTCCACCAACTTCTCTGTACTATAAACGGCACGAACATCACTATGGTCCGTCCTCCTCTGTGCCATTCCCATCCTCAGCGACGTTCAGAACCGTCTCAATGCCGACATCAGTGTCTGCCTCATCGACGTCCGGCTTACATTTGTTTGTTGACATGTGCGTGTGCTGGACATTGATAATCATCTAACTCCCTTCAAGGCCACCACCACCACCCGACCACCTCACCCAACCAGAGGACCCGGTAAGCCCCTCTCCTTGCCCCACCCCAGAGGGTGCGTTGCGTTGAGCTCAAATTGGCTCCGCATCGCCGTCTTTTCGATCCACACACCATTTGCTGCTGCCGTCTGCGCTGAATCCGACAACCGGGAAGACACCGAACCTGAGGACTCTGAGCCTTACCTCAACACCTCGCATTCGGACACCACCATCGCAACCACTGATACAGAAGCTGCCGGTCCCACCCCTCCTCTGCCCCGAAGAACAAGCCCGCATCGCGCAGCAACCACATCCAGTGTTGCCCCAAGGGATCCGAGAGGTGGTGGTCATCTCTGCCGGGCATGCGGTACACCCTGCTGCATATCTCAAGCACACGGCGGGGGGATGGAATGCGGGCGCTGATCTGCGTCCACCAACTTCCCGTCCACTAACTTCCTCTCAGCCAGGGCTGGCCCCTCGTCGACGTGAAGGGGCACATCTTTTCCGTGCTCATCGAGGACCCTCTCACAGCTCATCTGCATTGGCTTCACGCAGATCCACTGGGATGGAATGCGGGTGCTGATCTGCGTCCACCAACTTCCCGTCCACTAACTTCCTCTCAGCCAGGGCCGGCCCCTCGTCGACGTGAAGGGGCACATCTTTTCCGTGCTCATCGAGGACCCTCTCACAGCTCATCTGCATTGGCTTCACGCAGATCCACTGGGATGGAATGCGGGTGCTGATCTGCGTCCACCCACTTCCCGTCCACTAACTTCCTCTCAGCCAGGGCTGGCCCCTCGTCAACGCGAACAGGCACATCTTTGCCGGCTCGCCAGTCAACCTAATACCCCCGCCTACGCCCCCGCCGTCACCAACACATTTGACCTGCTCGCTATGACGACAACAACTTCATGGCTGAGGCGGAGTTGGCCGAATCGAACCCTGAAGAATACTGGGAGAATTTAGCGAGTAAGGAAGCCCATTGGGCAATGGGTGTTGGTTTATGGAGTACATTCAATGAGCTAGTAGAACTGGCGGAGATTGTAGAAGCAGCACAATAAACAACCGTTCCATGATTAAGAAGTTGGTGGACCAAAGACTGAAATACTTTAAGCCCTTGAGTACAACACGGATCTGATCTACTGCAGGACTTTCTATTCATGAGAGACCCGTGTTGCTGCAAATTATCAGGCGGCTCGCACATCTGGGGTGGACTCGAGAGGGAGGAAGTTGGTGGACGCGCTGGGCGTTCAGAGTGAGTACAGCACAGATCTGAGTTACTGCCGGAATTTCTGTGCATGCAAGACTCGTTCCTGCAAGTTATCAGGCGGCCAGCGCACCTGGGACGGAAGTTGAACCAGGTTTAATGTAGGGGAAGTTGGTGGACACGGGAGGGAGTTGGTGAACACGGTGGATTTTTGCCAATGTTCAAGGATGACGAGATAGCTAAGGCAGTCACTCACTTTATAGTCATAGAAGACATTGACCCCAACTATCAGGCCCCAAACACGTCTTGGGCAAAAGTACAAGCGCGTTTAATTTAACAGACACATCGCGTTCGTCTTCTCATTCTAGCCTATTCACACGTCCTAAACTATGTTAACTTGTTGGATTTCACTGCAGTGACCCCTGAGTCCATCACGACGCCACACAAAAAAGTCACAGAAAAGTCATACCAACCTAAGTGGATTTCAGTGTTAGTCCAACCGAGTTTTGGGAGACGATGAGATATTACAAGTCCCGGGATTCAAGTTCAATACAAACACCTCAGAAGGACTTCATATCATTAAGTAAGCTTGGTGAACATCCCACAGCAACGTGGATCCCCGGGGAAGTGAGAAATGGCATCAAAGTTCAACAATGGGAGTTGGTGGACGGGCAGTTGGTGGACGGGTAGTTGGTGGACGGTGACCGAATTCTTTGGAATCGGTGGCCCCCTCGTTGAACTCTGCTGTAGCATGAGTATTCATATCATTAACTAAGCCTGCCGAGCATCCCACAGCGACATGGACCCTCAGGGAAGTGAGAAACGGCGCCAAGGTTCAAGGAAGGCAGTTGGTGGACGGGTAGTTAATTCTTTGGAATTGGCGGCCCCTCATTGAACTCTGCTGTAGCATGAGTTTCTATATTGATAGGTAAGCCTTGTGAACATTATATAGCAACGTTGACCTCCCCGGGATGTGAGAAATGGCGCTAAAGTTCAAGGAAGGGAGTTGGTGGACGGTAGTTAATCTGGCGGCCCCCTCATTAGAATCTGGTAGCATGAGTATTTATATCATTAACTAAGCCTGCCTAGCATCCCACAGAGACGTGGACCCCCGGGGAAGTGAGAAACGGTGCCAATGTTCAAGGAAGGCAGTTGGTGGACAGGTAGTTAATTCTTTGGAATTGGTGACCCCTCGTTGAACTCTGCGTAGCATAAATTTTTACATTGATAGTACAACAGGGCGGGGCTACTGTACAAGATCAAGCAATATGTCCACCAACTTCTTGTGTCCACCAACTTCCTGTGTCCACCAACTTCTCTGTACTATAAACGGCACGAACATCACTATGGTCCGTCCTCCTCTGCGCCATTCCCATCCTCAGCAACGTTCAGAACCGTTTCAAGGCCGACATCGGTGTCTGCCTCATTGTTGTCCAGCTTATTTTTGTTTGTTGATGTGTGTGTGTGTTGAACGTTGACTAACATCTGACTCTCTTTAAGACCACCACCACCTGCCACCTCACCCCCCAAGACGCCTAGGTAAGCCCCTCGCCCCACCTCGCCCCCCCCCCCCCCCCCCCCCCCCCATTCCTCCTGCCGCACCCCGTTCTTCTTGCCGCACCCCGGAGAGCGTGTAGTGCTGACTGCTCAAATTGGGCTCCGCTACTTGCCCCTCGGCGTGTAAGCGGCAGAGGCGGGTGTGCCCCCACCAGGCCCCTTTCACTCACTTCTCGTGCTTACCCTGTTCGTTTGCACCGCGCTAACCGCAGTTCACAGGCATGCTTTGGTCCCGGCATCTAGAAAAGTCAGCTGTCCACCAACTTCTCAGGCACGTACTCACATATTCCTCTAGACGCAAAGCGGGCGCGTTTTTGCCGAATTCTACCAGGCCACCACTTTTTGATCCCCACACCGTTTGCTGCTGCCGTCTGCGCTGAATCTTACAACCGGTAAGACACCGCTCAACACCTTGGATTTGGATGCCACCATCGCAACCACTGATACAGAAGCTGCCGGTCCCACCCCTCCTCCGCCCCTGAAGAACAAGAAGCGCAGCGGAGGCCCTGTGCCGCCCCGTCGTCATTGCGGACCTTGAAGCGCCCGCATCGCACAGCAACCACATCCACCATTGCCGCAAACGGATCCGGGAGGCGGTGGTCATCTCTGCTGGGCATGTGGTACGCCCTGCTGTATATCTCAAGCACACGGCGGGGGGATGGAATGTGGGTGCTGATCTGTGTCCACCAACTTCCCGTCCACCAACCTCCTCTCAGTCAGGGCCGGCCCCTTGTCGACGCAAAGGGGCGCATCCTGGCCGTGCTCATCGACGACCGTCTCACAGCTCATCCGCATTGGCTTCACGCAGATCCACTGGGATGGAATGTGGGTGCGGATCTGCGTCCACCAACTTCCCGTCCACTAACTTCCTCTCAGCCAGGACCGGCCCCTCGTCGACGCGAAGGGGCGCATCTTTGCTGTGCTCGCCGGTTGACTTAATGACCCCAACTACGCCCCTGCTGTCACCCACGCATTCGACCTGCTCGCTATGTCGACAACGACTTCATGGCTGAGGTGGAGTTGGCTAAATCGAACCCGGAGGAATATGTCGGCTTTGAGACGGTTCTGAACGTCGCGGAGGATAGGGATGGTGCGGAGGAGGGATCATAGTGGAGGGAAGTTGGTGGACATGGGAAGTTGGTGGACATGTTGCTTGATCTTGTACAGTAGCCGCACTTTTGTACCCCCTGACTATACATTCACTTCAAAATGGACCCATTGTCGGACACCCTATTTCTGTAGGCCGCATGCCGGACAGCGGGCTGCGTTTCTCACGGGAAGTTGGTGGACTCCACCATGTCATGTTTTGCAGAATACACCGTGTTTAATCATATAGAAAACAATAAAACTACGATAGAACGTCAAAAGAAAAAAAATAGAAAAAAAAATTAATAAGGTCGGGGTCGGGGGTCGGGACGGCGGGCGGGGGGCGTCGGGGGTGATGTGCGGGAGTGGCGGTGTGACGTGCGGGACGTGTTGTTGATGGGTGATGTGATGGAGGAGGCTGTTTGATGGCAGCGGCGCTGGGGACGGCGGCGGCGGTGACGACGACGGCAGTGACGACGACGGCGGCGGCGACAGGCGATGAAGATGGCGGGGAGGGCGGTGGCCGCCATAGAGGTAGTGGCCACCGCCCGCCGTAGTTGGTGGACGGCCTTGGGCGATCTCCTAAGTCCCCCACATAAGGGATATAAGAGATTCCCGTGAAATCGCATTAAGCCCTCTAGTTAGAGGCTGAACCCCCCCCCACCTTCAGCCTCTAACTAGAGGGGTTAGTGGGGCACATTAGGTGGTCCAAAGTCATCACGTACCATTCGTGATGTTACCGAAGTTCGTGACTCGACCCTAAGTGAAGTGGACGAGGAAGTCAACAAGACAAAGTCAATAAGGCGACATGCGCCAACCTTGAATTCATCGAGGCCTACATCACTTGAACAACACCGATAATATCCATCTGCAAACGAGACAAAGAGTCAGCGAACGAAAAGGCGCAAAAAGCAGCAAAGAAAAAGAAAAACCAACGGGCCCTAAACGAGTAAAGAGATTAGACAAGGAAACCCATGGACAAAAATATTTGTTGAGACCGGGAAAATACTGTGCCTAGCGAAAACTTTTTTGAGATGATGCGCGGTCATTCGGCGAGAAAGACTGGGGCCTTACCTTTGCAAACACCCAAGGGCGACATGCACTAGATGAAAATATATTAGTTCAGCCTGCGACATGGGGCGGTTGGAACTACTTATCCGAGATGGCGAGAAGCCCTGTACAATTTTGAGGAGCTACAAAGAGACATAATAGTAGGAAAGAGGGAGGAAGATAAACAAAAATGTACTGTCACTGGCGTCCCCAGCATAAAATGTCTTCAAAAGGTCCCGGCATGATTAAGTCTGGAAGTAAATGAGCGAGAGACACACGAGGAAAGAGAACTTGCCTTGGGCTTCGACTACTGAAGAACACGGTGATCAAAACGGTCCTAAGAAAGAAGATTAGTAGTATCCGAGTCGGACGCGCCCGTGGCGCGCCACATACAAACCCCCGAGACTCTTGACTTAATTAAAGGAAGAAAGAAAGAAGAGAGAGAGAACACCCGCATCCCCACCCACGCGCGAGGACAAAAAAAAAGAAGTGGAACATGGAAGAGCGTCGCACAGAAAAGAAGGATGATCATCAGGAGAACATAACGTACTTCAAACCCGCACTCCTTGTACATCCGCGCGCTCATCAATTGCATTGGAGACGGCAGAACAGCCGGCGAGGTAGGCGCCGAGGTCGAGCGGGGTGTCGGGGGGAAGCATGAGAACAAAGATGAGGGGGTTAGCGAGCAGTCATCGACGGTGTGAGGCAAAAAGAAAGTTGGTGCGAAGGGAAGGAGTACCAAGGCCAGCGTCCTTACAACGGGCAGCCACCCCCATGTGCAGAGGCAGAAGGAGCGCCTCGAGATAGAGCGAATGAAAAATGCAAGAAAGGAGACTCACCAAGAAATAGCCCCAATACGAACACACAAACCCACTGGTACCCGCCACCCAAAAAACATCCGTAGTGGGAACGCGAGGGCGGGCCGACCTGCACGCTCGCGCCGTCCAAAACTCTTCATAATAACCAGCAAAGCACAACAACTCCCCTTCCACAAATCGAAAGCCCCCCTCCCCCCCGGGAAAGAATGAGTAAAAAAAACTGAAGAGAGACGGGACCAACCTGCAGATGCTGCTGCAAATTATCCAGCCTCGAGAACGGCTTGGTGCAGTGGCACGCGAAAAGAGGTGTTCGTTGCCAAGATTCAATGTTAGTAGAAGCAAGATATGAGCGACAGGTCTACGCACCTGATGGTGTGATTCACGGAGATGAGATTAAGCGTTGGGGGATGGATCAGTACTCAGCACCAGCCGTAGAGGCAATAATTACCCGACGCTGCCGCATTTCGTGCTACATAACGCCTCGTCATTCTCAGATAAACAAAGAACACAGCACATTACGCACCTAATAAGAATGATTTTCGTCCTTCCATGCGAAAAAGGTGTTCGCCTGTGCGTTTCCTACGAGGGAAAAGAGGGTTGTTAGACAACTATTTCGTGAGGACATGAAGCGAGGAGAAGAAAAAGAAAAAAGAAAAAAAGATCTCGGGATCCCTTACCTGCGTCCGTCGCGCTGTACTCGACGTACATACGTCCACACCCAGACTCGACGCGAACAAGCGAGACGTGGCACTGTGCGCCCAAAATCGGTGGTCGCGACTCGCAGGCGCCAACACCAACGTCGCATCGCACATATACTCCCCCCCCCTCCAACGGGGTGTGGACCTAGTCCCCGCACAAGTCCTGCGCCTGTGTTGCTCTTGAGTCTGAGTCCAGCACCGATGGTGGCCCGGAACTTCGAGATGATAAGCGACAGAGACGAACCTTGTCTCTCCATCCGACTCGCATCACGTCCGCGTCCGATGACACATATCCACTTGGGCACCGATGATTGTCCACCGCGCCTCTGTCAGTGTAATCAGACGCACGTTCGGGGCGTGCGTACGTACACCTATATGGAGTCCTGGTGGAGAAGGGAGCTAGAAGAGAGCTGGGGACATGAATAAAGGTAGATGTCCGTGTCAAGAGCCCTTACCTACGCGATGCGCAAGTAGAATGCGAACAACAGGCCTGCGAAACAAATGGTCAGTGAGGCTTTGGCAGCAAAAGCACATAAAAAATGAATGAGGATGTTGGCTGGGAGTGCTAGGTCCAAGTGCTGTCTCTGAGCACCCCGCAGCCAAATTCGTCCAAGAAATGTTTTCAAGAGGCACATGGAAAAAAAGGTCTTACCTGAGGCGCGTAGTTTGACGATTCCCAACGTGTATTGCATCTATGAGAGTGGGTGGGTTGAATTTTGGGACCATAGAGTAGGTATACATCAACTTACGCGTCCTTCTTGCGGGAAACTGTATATCACCGTTGATTGGTTTGTTTTGCTTGATGCGGGCTTGTAAAGCGCGGTGGACGCGTCTGAGGACCGTATGAGGCGATTGGGAACCGAAGATTTGGCCTGGCAGCGAGGGACGCGCGCAGAAGACGCCGGATGGTGGTGGGAAGAGGAGAGGAGCAGTGGAGCTTCCGAAAATAACAATGACAAACAACACGTGCCTCTGCGGGATTTTGCTTGAACTATCGGTTTAAAATTTTTTGTGGGGCACAAATATGTCGTCAGAATAATCACTCGCGTTTCCCGGTGACTTTAGCATTTTAGGATCGACCCAGGTCAACACCACGCGCCAAAAGATCATGTCTCAAAACCAACAGTAGAGCAAGTTTGGAGCAAGTACGTGCTGTCTAAACAATTTTCGTTGGCGCGACTCCAAAATGCAGTGAAATAAAATGTAGCCAATTCACCTCAGTCACAAATAAGTAAGTGGAACGCGGACGCTGTGCACAATAATGTACTGCTGCACCTTATGAACTGCCAGTCTTTAGTGCAGAATTGAAGTAGTCAGTCGGGGTTCGACTCCTTGCGTCCGTGTATGTAGTCATGTGGGAACAATTTCTTTTAGTTAGCAGAACAGTAGAAATATAAAGCACATACTCGGAGTCAACAAGTAATTAGCCAAACGCGGACGTCGCGCGCTGCTTAAAGATTTTTCGTTGGCAGGACACAATAAAATGAGATGCAGCCAACTTCCTGAGGGCCTGACACAGAGAAGGGAACGCGGACGTCGTGTAAGGCGCACCACTGCATCCTACACCGCCAAGTGGCCGGAATCAGGCCACCAGGTAACTCCGCCATTGTTCAGCCATCGCATTATTCAGCTGTCATCAACCTTTCCTCTACATGGCCACTGCCTGGAACGCAAACCTGTCAGATCAGCTGTCCCCCAGATTCCGCCCAGCTGTTAACCACCCCTCAGAACCAGCTCACATTTAGCTGAGTAATTATTTCACTTTGTATACGGTGTGCCCCATTGAATACTTTGAGTAGCCGGCCCTGAGAACTTGAATGCACGTCCGATATATCCTCTGAGATGCCTTCTGACTTTTCTGGCCTGAGGTTCGAGTTCAAAGGGTCAGAAAACTTCAGTGCTCACTGAAATCTCACCTGCCACTTATGTATGTCTAAGCGCGCGAGTAAACACCAAGTGCATAGCATCACACGGCAATGCCATACTCCGCCGCATTGTGTAGAACAATGGATGTCGGCGCAAATTCCCAGATAGGCAATGGATCCCTTGGCATTGTTATAAAGGCGCAACTCTCGCTTCACCCGTTCATCTTTCCCCCCCATCTCATCTCCAAAGTCTGCCACTCTTTTGCCACCAAATTTGCCTGCCAGAGACAAGTCCGGAACAACTCCAAGTTTCAAGAACGTCAATGTCTTCAAGTTCAATCAACTTCAACTTCAATGTGGCGAACCGCGCAAGACTTGCCACCCTTCAAAATGATCCAAATTAATACAGACTCAAGAGTTTCAAGAGAAGTCTCGCTCCTGGCGTTGGTCAATGGTGGATTTGGTCACTATTATGCATGATGCACCGGGTAATACGGGCAGGCGAGAACTTTGTGTATTATAGTTTTAGATTTTAGGATTCCTTGTAATTATTCTGCCTGTATGCAATGTTTTCAAAGCCACAAAATCCACTCCTTCTGAACTTGACTTCTGTTCATTAAAAACTCAAAAATTGCACGCGGGAGTACACAGTGAGCGGATGCGGAAATTCAATCCATTGTTCTCCCAGCCATTGTTTCCGCCGTCTGATGGGTGCCAAGCCGGCCGAGCCCCAGCCCGAACTGGGCCATCATGGGACGATACAATATGAAGTCTGGCTTCCAGGTTTCTGACAGCTGGTATCCAGGTGGGTCGTCCATGCCCCAGAGGTGTGAATTTCAGGTTGCTGCCAGCTGGGGAATTTTTGTCGGTGTATGAACTGTCTTTAGTGCTGAATTGAAGCAGTCACTCGGGGTTCAACTCCTCATGCCATGGTTTTTGCCCCTCGCCCTAGGGATCACTCCTTGTTCAGAACGCGGATCAAGGACGGCGAGAACGTCGAGGTTGAACACGCCCGTAAGTCTAGTCTGCGGCTGATTCGAACATTCGTGCTGATTTAGCTAGGTACTTCAACGTATGAGAAGAAAATTGAGATTCGGCGCGGGGATTTGGGTATTCGGACACTTACTTGGAGTCAAACAGCGAACACAGCAGGAGGAGCCAAAAGAACCAATAATGGTGGGGTCGCTCCGTGAGTAACGACGCAACGGCGGATGCACAAGTCGGTTACGGAATCTTCCCTGGTGAGGGAGACACTCGGAACCGCAGGACGACGTGGGTTGCCGCAAATGCATAAACCAAGAAACTTTGAACCCTGGGAAATTTAAGATCGGATATTCGGGGACGGCACTACTATTTATCCTGAGTCTTATCACTTCGTCCCTTCATGTCTTTTACAACATATCCAGCGCTGCCACCGTTGATTGAGCTTCATATTTGATGGGTTTATTTTATCGTCTAGGGAGGGCATGATCTTGAAGCAATGAATTTTACTACAGACGTTAACCAGGGTGGAAGATGTGGGTTTTTTAAACTTGTAAGCGTAAACGCCACATCAGGCTCTCAAAAAAAGTTTGAATATGGTGGAATATGTAAGTGAATGGCGGCGATACGTGTGCCCGTGGCCCCTCACTCGAAGCTGTTGTGATAAAGGAGGCAATAGCAGATTGCCCCCAAAATGTTCCCCTAAGAAGTGTGAGCAACTCGAGATGTACCCCAAATGATAAGGCAGAATGGACGAGCACTGAAACCAGGAGCCGCTGGATAGACGGGTATTAGGCCCCTGCCGTGAGTGAGAATGGACCCCAGTCAAATTTCAAAAAGCCTGAAGGCGGGGATGAGTCGCTTCCACAGAATCGCGATATCTCAACTTGCGTACCTGATTTTGGGCCTGCGCAATGCAGGGGTGATTCAAGAGACTGGAAAAACTGATATTGATGAGATGAAGAACCGGTGGCTTAAGGTGTTGATCAATAGCCTGGACACTACTCACGAACTCAAACAGATGTGGTTCAAAGGCAATTTCGGCGGGCTTAGTGCTGAAAACACGGGGCAAAGTGATCCTGAAGACTGACGACGTTGTACAATATCGATGACGGGCAATCAAGTGTGTTGTATACTGTCCGGAGTCTGCTGAAGAAAGCCCCATAAGACAAGGGTGACAAAACTGAGTGGGGTAAAATTGGTCTGCGAGGTTCTAAGTCCCTGACGTTCAAGAGCATGTATGCGGACGACATAATCGGAAGCGTGGGCATCGTGGCAACGGTGAGCGCAGGAACAGTGTCGTTTTCTTGCATTCCGGAAAGCACGCTGCACGCACACTGTGCGCAATATGTGGCGTCGGGTTTGGAGATGGAAAGAGCTGAGCAGAGACACAGAGGGAGCTGAGAGACAATATATTTAAGCTCTTTTAAGCTGTGAATGAACCAGAGGTAATTCGTGCAGGATGGGAGGAAGGAAACCTGAGGAGGAAGCACTGACGTACGTCCAATCAAAGGTCGATAGCTTCCACGTCAAGCAAGTGTAATCCAACGAGGAATTTCAGCTTCTGGGGACTCAATTTCGTCTAGGGAAGTGAGGGGGAAAAGTTTGTAAAAGCAGTCAAATTGACTGCACTTGTGCCAATTGCTTTGCACACAGTTGAACTGAGTGTGTCGAAAAGCAGTCAAAAATAATACAGTCGGATCAAATGTCCGAAATATAAATCAATTGCTTACACACTTGATCTGACTGCGCGTACTCTCTACAGTGACTTGCGGCGTCGTGGAATAACAAGCTCGGCGCCGGGCGTTTACTCTGCCCGCTCGGGTGCTGGTGGTGCCCATAAACCTGCTGCTGCTGCTGCGTCGTCGAATACCCGTTCCCGTTCGTCGCTCCATCGCCAGCCCCGCGCCAGCGAACGGATTCTGCCCACCGTGCGCGTGTGTGGGCGGGTGGTCCCCGCCGCGCCTACAGTTGCTTCTTGCTTCTCCCTCTCCCGCCTCTCGCCTCGCTTTCCCGCCTCTCGTAATCGTACTCCTCCCATCCTCTGTCCCCGTGGTGCGAAGCCGCCTGCGAGTCGACCACCTCGACCTCCACCACCATCCCCTCATGCCCCCACTCCTCTCCGGACTAACGTTCATCCTCCTCCTCCTCCTCTGCTCCCGTTCCCGCTCCCGCTGTTGCGGCGCCTCGTCGCAGAATTACGATGCGAAGCGGCGCGTGGGGTGCCCGCGATGCGTGTCACACATGTCTGCAACGAAGAGAAAGGGTCAGTTGTCGTTCGATCGAGTGAATGAAGTACGAATGGGAGCGCCGGCCCCAGAAAAAAAGTGAAATGAGAGCGACCACGAACACAGCCACGCAACGCGACTTTTGGCGTCAAGTCCAAAATCCGAAAGGTGGCAAGTCGACGCGTCAAAGGGTGCGTCCAGCGCCGCGAACGACGTCTGCGCTAGAAGACGCGTGGAAGACGCGTCTCCAAGACGGCGGGTCCCCGACACAGCTACATGCGCATTGCACCAGGGAAGAACATCATCGAGAGAGAGGAGAGGCCAGAGAGAAGAACGAAGAAACAAAGGCCACTCACGCCTGCCTGGCCACCCCGTACCATGCCCACCCCCACCCGCGCACGGGCGCCGACGCGCCCCTTGAGGAGTCGTACATTTTTTGGAAGACGACGAGGCTGTGAATACGAAGAGTCAGTTTGGTTGGTGAAAGCGGAGCGGGAGGGAAAATGAAATATAATAAAATAAGAGGGGTAAGACGCCCCGACACTAACGCATGCGCAGGCGCTCGTCATCGTCATCGGCTCCACGAACAAAACGAATGTGGATGGAGCGATGAGTGCGCGCAGGGGGATGGAGCATACGTCGAAGATAGCCGTAGCCGTAGCCGTAGCCATAGCCATAGCTAGCTCTCGATAGACCGATGGCCACAGATAGCGCACAGACGGATACACAGGAGAGACGGAACGCACGAATAATCACACCCGACCAGAAGCTCGCGCTCTCGAGGCATAGCGTTGATCTGCGCGAGCGGGATGAGCGAGACGGCGGCCCAGGCGTTGGTGTAGGCGTTGCTGTTTAAACAGAGTAAGTAAGCGTGTTTTTTATTTAGGAAGGAAAGAGTTGGGAGTAGAAACTTTGTGAGCGTCCAAAAACGCACGGACCCAAGACCAAAACGCGGCCGGTTGGCTGCACGGAGCACGAAAACGAAAGCGCGCGGACGCACGCAAACACAGCTGCGGTGTGTGGTGCCGCCAACGACGCACGCACACCTCCCTCCCGGTCTAGGATAAAGTGCCGCTTGACACCGCTTTACCGCTTCTCGGACCGCTGACTGCCGCTTACCACCGCTGAGTCACCGCTGCGGAAATACTGATACTTCGCTAAACTGCTTCAAATCGCTACACCAACACCCTAGCAAGCTCCCAGCTGCCATCTTGAGCTTCATGTTCATTTATTATTAAATATGAGCCATTCGATTCGACTGACTCAATTCCAGCTAAAAGCTGACTTTGAGCTGCTGTGAAAGAGCCCTCACGGTGCCCAATGGAGGACATTGAGTTGGATGAAATACCACCTGGTACCGGAAGACTCGGAGTACTGCGAGGGTTCTTCAAGTTCCTAATAGAATCTCAGCAGAGTTCCAAACCTCTCAAATAATAGTCAACCCGGGGAGTAAGGCACAGTGTGTTGAGCCGCGTCGCAAACCAAACTAACAGGTAAATTGAACCCGAGAGATGAAATTAAGAATGTCGGATTTTCTGGCTTCTATCGACGTGTTCGTGCTCCTCAAATCAGTATCTTTCTTATATTGTGACCTGACAAAAGTTCGAGTGTGAGTACACACTTTTCTCGATTAAACTGAATGCGCGAGATTCTCTCTCAATGGTTGCCAACGCGGGGTGTTTTCGAGTGAGGGTCTCGAGCATAATATGTGAAATGCAAGTACTCCTCGCACCACGACTCAATTTGGCAGGCAACCGTGCTTGTCCATCTCGGCTACGTATGTTGAATCATCATTGTGCTGAGCTGGGCATTATTAACCTTACTTCATTGGAATGAACTTGAACTTCATGTCGTGCACGTTGCGCTCAAATGACATCCCTTCTTCCGATGTGATTATTGTTGGTTTCCGTACTGGTGTGTCTCGTTTTTGGGGGTTCTCAGTTCAGATCTCGATGGCAGATAAACTCTTCAATGCCCCTGAGTTTCCACTTGCGCTGTTAATCGTGAGTTGCCGGATGCTCGTGTTCCGAACTTAGGCCCCTTTCAATATCTGTTGGTTTACTGTGCACAGTCCAGGTAACTTGAAGTTCGGTGGTCCTCCAGGAGTTTCTTGGTTCTTGGCAATGGGACAAGTCTATGATTTAAATCGACAGCTTTCAGCTTCGGGCTTCTCGGGTGTGTTCAATATCTGTTGCGTGAAGGTAATTTGAGGCTCCTGTAACCCTCTGTGGAATTGGATCTCCAGTTACTGCAGTCCCTTCAGCGCTGCAAGTACTGTAGGTCCTTTGAAAATGGGCCATTCAATGCCAGCCTTGATACAGACAGAGAAGCAACATCTCTTTTGTGTCGCCCGTTGTCGATGTGGTCACATAGAGCTACTGTTCCCAAGTTTGAGAACCGGAATTCGAGACGGCTGCAGAGTTTTGGTACTGAATTGCTTGCTTGAACACCTTGCAATAGCCTTGCATATTAGATATTGGGTCGAACAAGTGCAGTGCTTGCGAGCTTGCAAACAAACGTGTGAGCTCATTTGCTGGGCACTTGTGCAGTGCATAAATGTTGAAGCCCGATGTAGTCTACAGAACATGTGAGGAAAGTTGGAATTTCTTGGCTGCTAACAATGAACGAAGTATACAAGAAGATTAACAGACTAACTGTTGCTATTGTTATAGCTTCATGTTTATTATTGGCCTGGTTTAGAGTTACTTACACAATGGGTGCGAGGTTTGGTTGCTTTCTTGATTCAGTTGGAGGCTTTCAAGTTGAGCAAGTTTAGTTTGTTTAGAGGTTAAGAGGAGTTTGAGTCTTTTGGCAGGACTCAAATCGAATGTAAACAGTACTTAGTTCGTAAACTTAGCTTCAAGCCTCTTAGTTCCAATAATGTCTATGTTGTGGCCACTTAAAAGGTTTCATTCGAGGCTGCGAAAGACAATACTGAAATCAAGTCGGAGCCTAATCACCGCTGCAGTGGCAGTGCTATCACCGCTGTTGAATTTGGGTGGCAGTGCTACCACCGCTGGTGCCGCTGGGTGGCAGTGCTATCACCGCTTGACTGCCGCTTGACTGCCGCCGAGTTGCGCTCGACTGCCGCTCAGTTGCGCCTAGCTGCCGCCAAGGGTCCCGCTGGACACCGCCAAGCGATGATAATAAATCCTCTTTTTCTTCTTCCTAGGATCCTGCTGCGGTGTTACAGTACCCAAACTTCTCGCGAACGTTGAACCAGTATTTCTGTCAAATATTGTCGCGAAAATGAAACTACCTTCAGAATATCAAATGAGACACATAAACTACTGACAATGGATCAATGCAACTAAACTACTACTACTGGCGGGAGGCTTTTCGGGACTATTTATTGGTACTGGCGGAGCAGCGGCACATCAAATCACCGCAGAGTACCGCTTTCGGCCGAAAAGCGGTCTTTTCTCTTGGCCCCTCCCTCCCGCAACACCCGCAACAGTAACGAACGGTCTCCCTTGCTCCAATGTGCACCACCCTAAATAAAACGCGTCCACACCACCTTCAAACGCGCTTATGCACAAGGCGAAGGCAGAGGCCAAACTCGCCCACGGCGAAAGCTAAGGCCCCAAACCCCAACCGCGCATGCCAGCTGTGTCGGTCCAAGGCCAGGCCCGGGCCGCGCGTATGGAGCACAAGTCGCGCGCAAAGGCCAAACGCGCCAGCCAGCCAGCTGCGTCTGCGTCTGCGTCCGCGCCGGTCCAAGACCAAACCCAGTCCGCGCGGGTGGAGCAGAAGGGAAGGCGAAGGCTGGACCACCCAATGAACGTCATCTGACGCAACGCAAAACGCAAAACCATCCCGCCCGACCGCATTCAAGGCCAAAACACCAAAATCAATAAACGAGAGAGAACGAGGGAGAACTCATTCCCCGTCATCGGCCCCGCCACACACGCACACGCACAGGCGACTCTGAACTCGGAGCCGGGCTGCGCGTCGCGGGGTGGCGGACGGTGGATGGTGGATGTAGTGCCGGGCGAGGACGAATTGGATGAGGGCGCCCCAAGGTACGACAGCTTACTTTACCCACTTCGGAGCTCCTCTGCACACAAGAAAAACCCATGAACCGTAAGTTGATTTTCGCCACGGCTCATGATCAACTTGGTAACAGTCTCACTGCTGTTGTTTTTTTGGTTCAACTTCCCAAGCGAAAGAAGTCAACCAACCAGTGAATCGGAGAAGGGTGTGATAAAATGAATGGTGAGAAAAAGAAAGCCATTGAAGATGAATGGATACATGCCGTTGCGAGGATTCGCACCTCCTCCCTCACAAGATTTGGAATGGGCGAATTGGGTGAGGGCGCCGCAGGGCATGACGGCTTGCTTGCCATCTTTCATAGCACCTCTTCACACATCCCAGAACGGGGAAAATGAACCGTAACTTCACATGGTTCAACCTAAACCTTTTACATAGGATCCAGGTTGTGTACCACAGTCAGGAAATTTCCCAGGTCTTTCAACAAATAAAACCCAGACAGAACTGTCTGTGTTCAGTACTTGTGTTCAATCACTGCGTTCCGGGGTCGCCTGCACATAGCTGCGCATAATTTGCGCAGCTATTTGCGGAGCTGCGTAGTCATCTGCGCTTACCTACACAGCCTCTGTTTAGCTGTCTGCGCTTACCTACACAGGTCCACAAATAGCTGCGCACATTATGTGTAGGTGATCACGGAACACAGTGAATACTTCTGTACTCTCTGTGTGCCTGTGTGCATTAATATTCAACTTGCCAGTGTTGTGCCAATGCTCTCCCTGAGAGATTTCCTCTTTAACCCTGTCATTGTGGTTTTGCAGATCAAGTATGAGGGGTGAACACATAATCTATTGAATCTATTGATAAATCTGAATGGCTCCAGGATAAATTTGGTTGTAGTTCTAAAGTAAAATACTGGGATCAAACTGGGATCCTGGCCACCTAAGGCGTTTGGGGCCGATTTCGATCTTCCACGGGGGGCTTTTGCCAGGTTCGTTGGCCCTAGTCAATAGGCGTGCATCCTGCGAAGAGATTGAGTATATTTGTGATAATTTTGGTGCCATTTTGAGTGTCCAAGGAATTTAATTTTGAAGGATTTCCCGAAAAGGCAATTGACAGGGATCCTGGGCACCCTCAAAAGCTCATTGTTGGCGGCGAATGAGGGCCCTCACCGTTTACCGTAGTGAATATGGGATTCATATAATGTATTTTGGGCACTTATATCATCCAGTGGGCCTCGCAAAGTGGAGGAACGAAGACATTTTACAAAGGGCCTCGGCGGCGGACTCCATACTGTCATCTAAATTGGGCTGGTGTGCCAGTGGTAAGACACTGTAGGCCGAAATAAGTTATGAGGAGGTTTATTAGAGCCCAATGGACCCACTTGAATGCATATCTCCACTTGCAAGGTGGACTGTTGAGAACCCGATGTTTAATCTTTTGTCCAGTGTCGAATGGGTGATTTTCTATCTGCATCCACATTAGGAGGGAGGTGGAAGCATTCAAGTGTTGTATTATGGAGGATATGCATGCCTTACCTATCGTAATGGATGCTGCAAGGTGTTGGAACTATGGTCTTGAAGAGGCCATCAGTATCTCAATTTTAAGAGTGCGATCGTTGAGTTTCTGTTCCAATTGTGTTTGTGAATTTGTTCACAGAGAGCAAGTCCTCAGGCATATGGTACATACTCAGGAGGAAGCCCCACGTTCTAGCAGAAAAATGAGCCCCCAATGTCCCGGATCCTCGGCGTATTGGTTGAGAAACAGGTGAAATGGTCGCTCGGGGTTATCAAATTGGTGTTTTCACCCTCCGGACCGCAATTAATCCGGGCACAGCTTTGGATCAACTTATCACTTTCGGTCGAAATTTGGTCTCAAGGTGCGCAATGGGTCATATTCCATCATGCAAGTAGAAAGGGGAGATATTATATGCTCCAGTGTCTTATATTTAACCTGCGGCCAGCTTCCTAGTGTGGCCAGGATCCTAGTCACTGATAGTAGCTGTCGGGAAAGAGTAAATAAAGACACTCGAGAAGATAAAACCAAAACTCAACAGATTACCCAATCATCCAAACATTCATTCACTTGCCCTCTCCAGGGTTACACGTGACTCAGTTGAATTTTAACCAGAAGAAAAGGGATGGATATGCATTGAGTGGTATTATGAAGTTCAAGGGGATTGAAGGGAGGAGGAATGGTAAGGACGGGAGAGAGGAAGCCAGGGAGGGAAATAAAAAATGACCAAACATTACCCACATGCGGTCGGAAGGAATCGAGCCTCCATCTCCCCATTCAAAATTCCCTTCCACCCCTACATGGATGAGGCGGCCTCCATGGCCCACATTGACTTTATTCTTTCCACACTCCTCCGTAATAAGTACTGTAGATTGTGATGCTCAACAGAAATATGTTAGTTGGGTGTAAGGAAACAGCCAGGGTGTTAAGAGCCAAGCCGCGGGGTTAAGGGATAGTGGAACAGTCGGCCGGAGTCGTACAAGGTACTCCGGAATAACCAGGGTGCCGGAGAGTAGGCCGGAGTAACCGGAGTCGACAAAGGGGATCGGCGGAGCTGCTTGACACAACACCACTGAGGTGCAGGGTGAGCGTGTACTGCCAGGTATCGTCTAGAGGAAGAGGAAGGGTCTGGGGAAAGAGAGGAGCAACTGGCACCATTCCGGAAGGGGGGAAGTGACGTTTATTAAACTACTGAAGAACAGGGAGTATGCTAGCTGATTAAATAGTGTTGGATCCTAATTTAGTGTAAAGGAGATAAAGGAGAAACATGTGGACGAGCATATGCTTGAAAGAATAGGAAGTCCATAAGCGGTAAGAGAAGTTCGACCTGTATCAGTATTGATCTTGGGAAATGAAACATGAGGTGATGAAATCTGCCATGAGGCGATGGAAGGCAAAAGGGAACATGTGGAGAGGTTGTTACCACTTGATACCAGCCACGACTGACCGCGAGAAGTCATTCCAATACTAATACCCAGTTTCCGGTTGGCTCCGGGTTTCCGGTTGACTCCGGAAACACTGGAGTGGACCGGAGTGCCCATAGAGAACCGGAGTGGTCTTGGGTGACGAAGACCATTGTCCAGGGGTGTGGTTGCATGGATATAACACAGGGGGAGTGTGGTGTATGTATATCTGAGAGGTGACTTTGTTGGGGGCAATAAAATAAACTGGTCAAGTCGCTCCACCGTATGCCGTCTGGAGGAACTGAACCTCCTGCCTCATGGCACCATTCTCACATCTCACTTGGTGAGGATGACCCGCAGCATGATGGCTTTAATTTTTCACACTGACTGCTTCCCCGAACACATGCAGAAAAAAGAATTAGGTGCACCAACTAGTGCAAAGTTTTTATCGGGTTCATTCACTCAATGGGCTTCGTGCCCCGGTTGAACGTGGCAGCAGAGAAATGAAAGCACTGAAGCAGAGTAAGTGTGGTACTGAGTGGGAGGAAAGGTGTTGCATTGCAATTATAGGTGGTGGTGGTGGTAGTGGTACAGCTCCTTCTGTACAGAATGAACAGTTTTGCTAGGTTCCTCAAGGATTTGTTTTCTTGTTGGGGGCTAGCCCTCCAGGAAAGCTATGATCAGAGGGTTTTCTACACTTGCGCGAAGGGCGATGCTCTGCAAGATGAACACCATTACAACCAAACCCCAATTTATTGGTTGAAGAGCAGGTCACAAACAACAAGGCCTTGGAGACCGGAGGAGAAGCTCTCTCAAATTTTCCGAGTATTCGTGAATAACCCCCGAAGTAAACACCCGGCTGATCAAATGCCCCAAGAGGGAGATCCAACCGAACTAACAGTCTACATTGCTGGCACGTACAAGGTCTCTGATTCAGGTGATCCTTGTGCAGGGGGCGGCGTCTGGGTATCTCCAAACCACCGAAAGTGTCAGCGACAGCCCTAGGTCGGCCTGACGGGATGTCGATATGGAAATAACCCGGCCGGGACCTTTGTACGAATAACCCGGCTAGAACCCGGGGTGAACGCCGAGGAGGGGATATAGTCGGATAGCCACAATAAGGGGCGACGTCCGGCGTATGTCCGCTCGAGGTGGAGCCCGAAAAGACCCGAAGGCGGTATAGTACGCGCCCAGGTAACCCGCACGTAGGGTTACCGATGAGAGGATGAACGATAGTATACTGAGAGTCGTTGCCCAGTGGTGAGAAGACGCTTCGTTGTTGCCAGGCCAAAGTATAGCTGGTATTAGACGAGGTAGAATCTAGAGTACAGGAAGATTCTACCTAGTATATATACTACTCTGCTAATTAGGTATCCAAGGTTTCATCTGAAATACCAATCGGCGTTGATGAGACAACGTATGGCACACAGGAGTGCGATCGAATATATCTCCACGGTGTATTGGCTTTTAGGGTTTGACACATGTCGGGTGTCCGATCGTCGATCCTTGAAATATCCCGGTCGGTTGTCGACACTGTCGATGTGAGTTACCGTCGTTTCAGGGATTATTCCGGGTCAGTCGCCGGGTGGATCCAGGAGTATTCCGGGATGTTCCTTTGGAGTTCGGTTTGTCGTATGGAAAATGGGGGTAGTAGGAAAGGTCATGAATGGGTTGTGAAAACCACGATTCATGACAGAAAGAACAATCCAATTGAAGTACCACCAACTCTACGAACTCGTACGAGTGGAGAGCTCACTGCTATACTCTATGTATTGCAATCTACACCGCAAAACACTGCACTCAAATTTATGGTCAGGTCCAAATCAACGTCTCCAAACTCACTGTCAACATCCCTCAATCAGAGGCAGCTGGATGGATTGGGGAAAAAGACAAATCTCTGATAACAACTATTGTTGCTGCCCTGTGCGTGAGAGGAACTCAAATGATCTTCCAACAAATCAATCATACAGAGAATGACGACAAGTCAAGACTGAAATCAGCTCAAGATCTCGCGAATAAGGCCATTCTGAATGACCTCGACAAATACATGATTGACTCAGGAAAGACATTCACACCTCCGTTCCAGGTCGTTACCAGCTTAACGGTATTAGCCTGGCAAATACATCACAGGCAACTTTCTACGCTGCCATCCGTGCTCTCCATCCTTCCTCAGAACGAATGAAAACCATTATTATGCTAGACATGACTCGATACGCGGTACAGACTCAATGCGGGAAAACTCCGTCGGATGAGGACATTTGGATGTTGATTCGTCACAAAGACCTTGATCACAGGGTTCGCAACTTGCTGTGGGAATGTGTTCATCAGACCTATAAATGGGGGAGTTACTGGAGAAATATTCCTGATTACGAGCACCTCGCAGTATGTCCGACATGCAACGTTGATGATAACATCGAACACACACTTCTGGAATGTAACTCGCCAGGCCAAGAATTAATATGGAAACTGTGTCAGCAACTTTGGGAATTGAAGTTCCCCAAGATGCCGCAAATGTCCATTGGTCTCATCTTGGGTTGCGGACTTGCTTCAAGAATTCAAGAGGTCAGAATATTCCTGAAGCTAGTAGATTGTTTAAAATAATTGTCAGCGAGTCTGCTTTTCTGGCATGGAAAATTCATTGTGAACGGCTCATGTCTTGGAAAACATTTCACACTGACTCCGAGATCCATAACCGATGGATTGCTTACATTAATAATCGCTTACAGCGCTTTTCATATTTTCTTATCTCCTTGCCTCGTATAGTTTGGGCAAGCAGTATCTTCAGAACTGTTGAACACAACGCGTACGGGTTATAGCGTAGTCCTTCGTAACCCGGCTTTTTCTCTACGCTGTGGTGATACGGCCAAGGAGTGTCAATTCCGTGGGCGTGTGTGTGGCGAAGTGGTGAGAATCAATCGTGGAGTGGTTATAATCGAATTGGATAAGCCTTCCGCGACGATGGGGGTGGTACTCCGCGCACGGATCTGCGTTCGAGGCCCAAGCCAACTGTTACACGCAGCTAAGTTGGGCTGCTGGCCGTTTAGAAGTTTGCCGCGTGTTCTACAACCACACGTGCCATTAATGCCGATGTTTCTATAATTCCCTCTGGCCCATTGTATTGAAGCAGAAGTACTGCGGACAAGCCTCCTTGTTTGAAGCTTTGGCCCAAATTGGCCTTGGTCCCACAGAGGGCGGCGCAACCTGAGCGAGTATGTATTTGACTAGATTCTCCCCCCATATGCTCGAGGGGGAGTAGCTTAGGTGTGAGCAGTGGGAGGTAAGAAGATGCATTCTTCTATGAACATTCCTGCTTTTATACTATGCTCTTCCGACTGCTGCGCGCGACCTTATTCCTTTTCCGTCCACGGACCCCTTCGAAACTGCCCTCCTTCCCTCGTGGTGTGGATCTCCATGCTGTTCCGTGTGCTGAAAGAGGTACTTAGCTCACGGATAGTTACGTTGTTGTCCATGACACCCAATTTCCGTATTCCGTGGCTCAATATTCACGTCTTTGTCCGTGGCGCCCAATTTCCGTACTCTGTAGCTTGGCACAATGCTTGCCTCCTCTGCCCTGGTACCTTGATTGTTCATGGCCCAAATAGTTGCATCCTCTTGCGAATAATGAGAGCTTCTGCTGCGAGCTGAATCGAACCAAGGTCTTCCGTATTTATTGTGTTGATTGTTGGTTTCCGTGTAGACCATAGCCATTGGCGGGCTTTGTAGTGGTAGATCTGGTGGCATAGCTGGTAAAGCGCACATTTACTGTAGGAGGACGACACATAATCTTTAAAATGCAAGACCCTCGTTTGGCTTGAGGTCTGGTTGTGTGCGCTTTAGCTTCTTTTTCCATACGTGTTCCGTAGTGGGTATTTGCCTTTTTCAGCCACGGAGGGAGCATATCACAAAGTGATAGCTCACACCGTACACCATTTCCAATTTCTGGCATGACTGGTCAACCCCGTGGGTGTGAGTCTCCTTTTCTGAGTTGGGATGAAAAGTGCATTCAACACAGTTGAACCCATACTCTCTGAAACTCCTGGATGGACCCCATGAAAGACCTGAAGGAGCTGACCTTTCTATTCCCTCTTGCATCTTTTGAGAAAATCAAAGACTCTGAGAGGGTGTGTACTGTGCAAATCTCATACATCACTTTAATCCGGATCACCTATTGATTTTTTGGGGGGGTAGCTGAATAATCAATCCCTCGAGGGCCGCTGCAGGGAATGAGTAAGTAAGTTGGTACTCAAAGCATGCTTACATAAATAAGTACCACAGACAACAGAATGGAAATAACTAAATAATCATTGAAAGCACTCAGACCACCACCGACACAGCCTCTTCTTCCAACTCACTCTCATATAGATCCTCATCAGCCTCCTCCACCTTTCCAGTAGGAGCATTGAGTTCTGCAAGTCGAGCCAGGTTGCTTCTATGCTGTTCCCTCACATCATCACCTATCCCAGCCAGCCTCCCATCAATATCTTGAACCCGCTTGGCCTGAGACGAGCGCTCAAAGAGGGGCCTTGCTGTTTCCCAGAGTTCCAGTGCCTTCAGTAAATCACCATGCTTCTTGGATATATCCCCAACTCGGGTCATGCACTCTGCTCTGCTGCAGTGGACATCCATCCGGGTAAACCCCTCTAAGGCCAAGGTGAACAGAGAGATGGCTGTGGCTTCATCATTCTCCCTGAGGAAAACATCACCTAAAAATTGTACCCCCTTGTAGGTTCCTAGCCTCTCTTTTGCCTTGAGAGAATTTGCAAGAAAAACAGCAGGCCAAGAGGTTGGATGATAACATCCCTCCCAGCGATTGATATCTGCAAGTTTTTCCAGGCAGTAGCTCACTGCCTCAGATGACTTCCCCCACCCAAGTTGAAGGCATTTACAAAATAATGTGCTCAACCTATCCCCCTCTCTGAGGTTGAGATCCGCCTGAGTGGCATCACATGCAATAGTCACCATTGCATTTCCGCTTGCTCTGAAAATGACCCGTGATGCATGAATCTTCTTTTGTATCTCGGTCTTCGAAACCCCCATGAAGACCTCAATTTCGGCAATATTGATCAGTGAAAACCCTTGCTGGAAATTATCATTAGCTGTTTGTTGCAGAATCTGATTCCGGATGTTATGCGCCTCAATATATTCTGATTTGAGCTTGTGAACCTCAGCCTGAATTCCCATCAACAAATAGTTGACCTGCCCATCAGACAGACCACATAAACCCAGAATTGTTCTGCCCATGATGGTCAGGGCCATGCATTCCGGATATTCACCCAGTGCCATCAAGCAAAGTGCCTCATAGTATAGTCCACGTGCCTCTTTGTACATGTCCCCAGAGATTTTGGCAAGCCTCTGTGCCTCACATGCAAGGGCTCGACCAGCAGTGTGGTCACCCGCAAATGTTTCAATTTGTCCAAGGGTCATAAGTGCATCACATTGCCTCCCGTAATTTCCATTGGACTGTGCCAAGGAGAGGGCATACTGGCCATGCTGTGCAGCTGTGGAAATGTGGTTGCATTCCAAGTAGTACTGTCCTAGAGTATTGTGAAAGGCAGCTGGCAATCTTTTTCAGCCCAGTGCATGAATATTGAACAGAGAACACACCTTCAAGATCAGGGTCATCGAAGTACTTGAAGTGGTTCAAGGCTTCAGCTATCAATGACTCTGAATGGGAGATCAAATGATATCGCCATGAGCGGAGCAATTCAGCAATTGAGTATGCTTTCAACCGATGGTCTCTTAACGATGGAAGGAGGGTGGTAATCTCCGTCAGAAGAGTAGTTGTTCCATGTCCAGTACGCTCACTGAAGTGATTAAAATCACATGTGCAGTAAATAACATCCACAACATTGTGATACTCCCTCTGTAGGCCATACCGGAGGATATTCAGAATGTTTGTATAATTTGATGTTATCCGGTTGATGGGGACCGTCCCAGATGTCGTGCCAAAAGCTGCCGAGTATGTTTCCAGGAGTTCATGAAAATGTTTCAAAAGTGGTTGTATCATCTGGTTTGCTGGAGGGAACAGTCTTCCCATGTATTCCCTGATAGGCACCAAGGCCTTCAAGCGTTTGTGGTCATCAGTGTATGCCAAAGCAGTACACAGCAACACAGTTCTACAACCAAGGATATCCTTGATTGGAAATTTGGTTTGCTTGAGCTCCACGTCTGAAAGTCCATCTGGGAGCATAGACAACAAGGCCAACAGGTCCCGGGAATTGGGCATGGATGCAATTCTGGGGCTTGAGAGTGAGAGTGAAATAGATAGTTCCAGATTGGATCTTTTGTCATAGCCTTCAGAGATGAGGGAAGTTTTCTCTGTCTCCCATCGGGATAATATCTGATGGCAGCCTTCCACGTCCACCAGATGGGCCAGGAGGCTGATTGAAAGGGGCATGTTGTCTGTGAGGGACAGGACCTGGTCCACTTCTTCCAGTGAATGCTTGTCATCAACAATATCAATGAACATCTTTCGGGCAGCATCCTGTGCCAAAGGTGGGAGGGGCAGTAAGAATGGGCGAGTCCACTGCACTTTGGATGGCCTTTCTGCTCCTCGCATTGTAATCTGAGGCTTCGTGAGTGAGATCATGAAGAAAAAGGGAAATTCACAAACCACCAAAGCTAAACTGTTTATGTCTGTGAGAAGAGAGAGGAACTCTTCAATCTCTTTGCGGGATTTGGTTGGCTCCCACACTGTTTCGAGGTTATCCAAAATCAACAAAGTGGGTGGACTACTGGAAAAGTGCTGTAAGACCACTCGAGTGAGGTCTTTGCCAGGTTTCAGTCCAAGGTGTGCTCCAATAAGACCCGCAAGTTCTGGTTTGCTTGATGCAGTGTCACAGGTAACAAAGAACCGATTCCCCTGGTACTTGGTGGTTATCTCCTCATGGTGCACTACAATCCTTGCTAGACTGGTCTTTCCCATGCCACCTGAACCTAAAATAGCAATTCTTGGACTCCCCTGCCTAAAAAGCCTAAGGATATCGGCAAGCTGTGAGTTACGACCATGGAAAATCTTTGGCTCCGCTGGTAGCATTGAAATGGAGTTGGAACTACAATATTCATAAGCACAATGAAGAGACAGTGTAATTGGAACTGAGCACCTTGTGTATGAGCCGGAGTACATCTTGCTAATCTGTTGGGCTGTCAGCACTGATACTCTTGAAGAATCTGATCATATACAGAGGATGCTGAATCTGAACTAGACATTGTTTCAAGGATGTCGAGTATCTCCTGGTGTCTGAGCTGAGCCTGGCCTTGCATCTCCCTCACATTGGTCATGATGTCCACAGTTTTGATCTTTGCGAGTGTCAGTGGCCGTACAGTTTGAATGTGAATACTTACATTAAAGAAATCAAACCGCTGTTGCAATCCTGCTTTGCAATCCTTGAGTAGAGCAGCCAGTTCTCCCTGGCGGAAAAACTTCTTGACTTTACTGTCACTTTGTTGAGCCTCAACAAAGGCATGAATTTTGTGGAGGGTTCTAAATCCATGGAGTCAGAAATGTAGATGGGGTCAGGGTATAGAAGTACTCGGTGAATTTTACAATCTGATTCAATGTACTTGGTGGCAATTCAGCACCAGTATCGGAATTGAGATAAACAGCAATAATTGTGTTGAGTAACTCATGAGTGTGCTCCATCAACTCGGCACACTCATTTTTATCCTGTTTGACAGTCTGCGACACCATCTCAGAGCTGTTTCAATGTGAATTCAGTGGAACTGCACCTGCAACAATTTCAAAAGGGACTGGATGGTATTCGAAATAGCCTCTAGGCCAGAGATCTTGAGTGTGTCCACGAGGACATCAAATGTGTTGGCCGTGATAGCAACACACTTCGAAATGTTGTTCAAACGAACTTCAGTTATAGTTGGTTTACGGGGCATGTTGGGAAGGGTCATGGAGATTGGAAGTCATCGGAACTTTATACTGGGAGGGAGCTTGGGAATTTTGGTCCCATTGTTACCGTTCATCTTTCTTGAGCTGTGTTTATGATATTTGCATCCTGTTCTGATCCTTGGTTATGAGAAGATCATCCTAAGATATCTGATAGTGTATGTCTCCTCGCAGTGTACTGCTGTCCACACCATCCAACTGTATTTGCAACTATACTACAGTTGGTTCAATTGGTTTTTTAAAGCTTCAATTCATACTCCTCATGCTCCTCATACTCTATGTACTTTGCTCCTTCTCCACTCCTTGTACCTTCGAAATCAACGAGTTTCGTAACCATCTGTCCAGCATCTGCCACATGCAGTATATATATGCATCTTTAGTAAGATCTCGGCCAATCCTGTATTCTGTGGCATGGATCGGTAACAGCCTGTTCAAGCATCACAGATGAGTTTGGTGTTGTCCAATGGTCCCATCTCGGTGCGCAGCATCTCTATCATAACACAATTTACCCGTTCAACCATCTGTTGTTGAAGCCATGCAAGCAATCAGGCACTGCAAATTAGTACCCCAAAGCACTGTAAATTAGTGCCTGGGCACTATTACGAGTCTATAAAATTTATTTTTAGACTCGTTATTTACCCACGGTTTCTCTGCCATCGGAGGTCAGTTTTCTGCAATGATGTCTTTGCTTCGTGTTGGAGTCCTTTCCTCTTTTGGTAATTTGATAGCTGCTTACATCACTGAATATTAGTAGTCTTTGTCCAATCATGAATGTTTATAATGTCATCCTTATAGTGATGTCATTGATACCGGCTTTACAGTCCTACAGACTATCCGCACAATTTTTTTAAGTTGACTTCCGCACACTTTTTTTCGAGGGGCCCCAACTTTTTTTCTGTCTTAGCTTTAGTGGCCGCCACTTTATTGTTCAGTATGAATCTTGCAATTGGCCAGGACAACGGCCGGTTCAGTCAAATATGCTTTCCAATTGACGTGTTGATAGGGCGTGTAACCAAACACGCATGAAAACTAGCAAGTTTCCTTCGATTATCGACCTATACTAAGGTGAAGTGAGACTAGAACTGAGGGAATACGTTCTCCTCGGGACGGTATTCTACACCGCTCACGGTCGAAAGCCGGCAATTAACAAGTACTTTGAAGTCCAACCGAGAGCCTTAACGGGTGGCTTGGTTCAGCTTCACGGTCTACCGCTGGGCTCTGAGAGTTGGCTTACCGCCAGACTCCTGGAGTACCGAGGTGAACAAGAGGAACTACAACAGTCTTGGCGGCTGAGCGCTACTAGCGGTAGCCTCATTCAGATACGGGTTTTGAACCACCAACCCTACCTTAGGGTTAGGATCCGGACCGAACAGTGTGGAAGGGTAGGTTGGACCGCTCGTCGCCATTCCCCTTTTTTACATCACTGTATGTACTTTACGGTATATCGGTCTTCGGACCGCTTATTTGTTTTGTACGTACACATGGCCAAATATATTCCCCTTACGCCCAAACCACCATCTTCCACGCAGCCGGTGACTTGAGTACCCCAACACGGGTACGCTGCCAGTGAACACAACCCACCCGAGCCCTATATTATCGCCATCTTCGAGCCTTTTCTCGTTCCACGAGCACTCCACGCCTACACGGCACTTTACTCCTATCCGCCACATTTCTCCTTCTACGCCTATACGACTTTCCTGGGACCAACACACACCTATTAGTTTCACCAGTGCACCCCATATCTGGACAACCGACCCACCATTTCTGTCTACAAGCAGGGAACTCGCTACTGCGACAACGGTTGCACCTATAACTCGAAAGGAGCAACATCAGAGACTTGATACAAATCTCCCCAACGGTAAGACCAAAGGGAGTTAGAGAATGATACGGCCAACCGCTGGACGAGTTTTACTCGGCCAGCCGTTGGCCTCGACAAAGAGCCTACAACGGTTGGACGCTCCAACGGCTGGAACCTCCAATGGCTGGAGTTTGACTTGGACGGTACTAACCGGAGCATTGGCCGCCGGTTGGGTTCCTGACAACTGATCCAACGGCTAGACATTGGTGGCTGTGCAGCCCAACGGTAACAATCCTACCCACGGTTGGAACTCAGAAGAACCTCCAACGGTTGGAACCATCGGACGGTTGGATTACATTGGGACAAGATACAAGATAATAAGACTCTATGGGAAAAAGCCTCCAACGGCTGGCTTACCTTCGGCGGTAGCAGCTGTAGAATCAATGGCCGAGCTAACCGTTGACGGGAAATCACCGCGCGGCTAACCATTGGCAACCGGAACTACGGAAGGCTAAACGGCTGGAGATCAAACCGGAGATAAAACTCTTGAGAGTGGTCTACCGCTGCCTCAATAGTGGTGGTAAGCCGTTCAATAAAAGGTCTTCACAAGATAAGAGAAAAGTATATGGGATAGTGACCTACGGGAGGGACTCCTAGCGGCCAGCGCTTGAACAACTCCTCGAGTAGCCGCTAGCTGTCAGGGCTTCTCGGCCCAGGTCACGGTAAAGATATCACGGACCAGCGCCCACATGGAACCATCAACGACGACTTATCACGCCATTCTGACTCAGCTCTCATTATCTCCATCTTGCTCCCTCAGTTTGTATAAATATCACATAGTTTCACCAAATGTACCTCAGTAGACTTCCCCCCCATTTTGGAGGAATATAGTGCACTCAGAAAGAGACAGGAAAAGATTTAAGAAACTGCAATTAAGATTGGATTCGAGGCGTGTACGTCCCGCGAGCACCGCCGTTTAAGACCATCATAAGTGCAGGAGCCTAGCCAGTCCCACTGCCCGTTGGAAACTCTGTCGTTCCGCAGTGTTAGCCGTAGATCGAGCTTTGCTCTTTACCGCCGTCATTGAGCTTTGCTCTGACAATAATCCTGCTAGGGAATAAAGGATAACCTCGACCTTTCGGTCTAACGATTGACTATTCTGTGGCCGGAGTACTCACCATAGCGTTGCACGGTCTACTTCTGGAACTATACTCAGACGAGTTGCCTATAAGTCGAAGCTCGAATCCCAACGGGAACAACTTCCGTGAGATACCGCTGCCTTACCGTGAAAGCAAAGCCAACCGCTACCCTTACCGCTGCGAACCTACTGTCTTGAAGGGTGATACGTACCCTACTTCCCCGAACACACACACAGGAGTATTGAGATTGGAGTTAGTGATTTGATTGGATTTTGGAGTTAGAGTGTTGGTTTGAGTCATACTCGCTACGCTCGTTAGTGCTTCATATCTGGTGATTTCACGGCTGCACCCCAGTGCACCGTTTCAGCGTCAAATGCCGCAATCATGTGATCGCGATCGGGCGTCTAATCCAAGCCTCTTCCTCAAACTCCCACCTCGTCTGTCTTGATGAAGGTACAGTACCATCCTGGGTGGATTCTCTCTGGGCTTATCATCCAACTTTCCTCTTGAACTATTGCAGCTATTTGCGGAACTTAGGGCGCCGATCAAAATTTTATCAAAACTAGTTGTTTTGCCTGCTACCCCGATATCTCACTCAATTCTTCACATGAAGCTTTGGGTCCACTGGCAATCAATTTCTACAGGTATTTTCCAGTGCTTAGGCTGGTTCTTGTATTTATTCTGCCCGCTGGTGGCTTTGTAAGAAAATGCAGATGATGTTCCAATGCTGACCCAGTTTAGGGACATGTGCAAGTCAGGATGCCCCAAATTTTTGTCAGACAACTCCTTGATATACCCTGAAGTGCGTAGGACAGTTTAACACGCAAAGTATGATCCTGTTGCTTCACAGACACCATTCTGATGCAAATGCATTTTTGATGTCCTAGGATGAAGACGTTGACCGTTCATATGACGGCTTTGGAGTGTGGAGACCTTCTGGAAAAGCATACTCTAAGCGGAATATTGAAGATAGTAATACAAATGATTTGCAGTTGACTTTAGTTCGCCAACCCAAAAAGAGGAAAACAGGCAGTCTAAACACCTGTTATGTCGCTGAGCCAAGAGGGAAGGAATATCCGATCATATGACCGGAGCCGGGCTAAGCCGCGAACCGGAGATGAACGGATGTCTAGATCAGCCACTTCTCGGAACACCACAACTCAGCTAGGGTGACCGACTGACTGGCCTCGGGCTGCGAGATGGGGAAGTGTCCTATGCCAAGGTCCGAGTTGTACGAGCTCGAAGATGGCGACGGGACAGGGATAGCCTGGACCGGAGACACAAGAGCATAACCGGTGTTTGTTGGGTAGTTGCCCAGCGCAGTTCCGGTGTGAACCAGAATGGTTGACATGAAGATGGAGCAAAGGCGGTGCGCCGGAGCAAACTAGAGGCATATCCAAGACACGGGAGACAACCCGGAGTTGAACCGCAGTTGTTGGTATGGCCGAGCGAGGACTCCGGAGTTGTGACCGGAAACCGGAGTGACCGGAGTCACAGCAGGGAACCAGAGGGAGACGGGAGCAAGGCCATAGAGAGGGAGACATCGAGAGGCAATGACCAGAACCTCAAGAGTTGATTGGCAACAGTCCATGAGAAGGAACCATGGAATAACGTTTATTTTTCGGATACTGTACAAGATGTAAAGTACCGGTATTTATACTAAGGACAAGTAATTTGTACAAAAGGGAATAAGTAACATGAGGCAATGTGAAGCAACATGAAATGAAGTGAACCGCATGGAAGAAAACACCACCATGCGGGAAAAGGGATGAAGTGGGAATAAGGAATAATAGGAAGTAGGAAAGGGGAAAGGTAGAGCATATGGTTTGATAGATGAACGGATGGATAGAAGAGTGATAAGATGTAAGTGCTATGACATCTGCCTTGAGGCAGATGAAGAAGCAACGGGGAATGATGGGAATGTGATGGAAGCGTGAAGCATATGAAAAGATAACAAGGAGAAGTGATGAGAGCGTTGAAACAATAGATGAGAAGTGATAAGGGATGCATAAATGGAAGAGGAGTTGATAAGGCATAATAGCGAACGTTCCGGGGAGAGTCTGATGACTCCGGTGACTCCAGGTAACTCCGGATTCCGGAGATATGTCCGGAGCGACTGGAACGAGAGCAGGAGTGATGGGGCATAGATGAATAGCGCATAATTGTACCAGATGTTGGACTGGCATTTTGGTAGTCGAGATGAACGAGTTCCAAGGTACTGGTGTTAAGTGTTGGTGGTTTTGGGAGCTCCGGGTCGCCGGAGTGGACACAGTTGCAAGCAATCAATCCGGAGGACGTTGGCAGTCCTTTAGGAGAGTTCCAATGCATAGTGGCAGAGGTCCGAGACGACGTGGGTGAAGAGGAGCTGAACCAAGGAACGTGGAGGACCGGAGTTCGGAGTGATTACATAATCACGTCCGGAATGTACCAAGGAGTGCGGAGGTGCCACAGCCTGTATCACAGTGAAGGACCAGTGCGAAGTACAGGTGGAATGTTCAGGTAGAATGTTCCGGGGCGATATGGATGAACCGCAGAGAACCGGTCAGGGCTGGATGACTAGTCCAGAGGTTCCGGGATTAACCAGGATGACCGGAGGGTGAACGGAGTGAGGAGTGAGGCCGGAGGTGGCCAAGATAAGGTGAAGTAATGAAAGCGAAGTGGGTAATAAAGAAGAAGTACTCAGCAATCCATGATTGGACGAGAGCTATGTATTCCGGGATGGGTCTGGGAAGAGGTGAACCGTTAATCGACCAGAGTGAGCTGGAGTGGTGCTGGAGTATTACCGGAGTGGTGCAGGGTCTGATGTAGTGCGTGATTGTGTGTCCGGAGGTGACAGGAGCACGATCAGAGTTGGATTGAGTGCGACCAGAACCGATAAATGGGAAAAAATGAAAGACTGATTTGCACGGACATAACAACACCGTAGGCGATCACCGATTTAGCAATATAATGGTGGACCGACAAGAACTGCCCATAGGTTTCATATGGGATGCAATATATCACAGCTGTGCATTTGATGCTACCTTTACCATATTATTTAATATATGGAAAGAATATGCTGTAAAATGGTCAGATAAATTCCGACAACTTGGTAGTTTGATGTCTATTCTCAGTCTCATGTTAAAAGACTATTCCAGAGGTATTTTAACTTTAGAGCAGGCTCGTGACTCTGTTAGAACCGGTTTGCACGGGTGAGCCCCAGAATACTTCCCATACGGCACTGTGGGCACTTCAATTGACAAATTGATAACCACAATGTTTCATGCAGCTAGGACTCATGCGGTTGGTCATTGTGTATGCGGAACATGTGAATATGCTGACAATAGAGAACAGCACATTTTTAATCCATATATTTGTGCTATACCCAGCCATTCACAAATTGATCAGCACATACCTGTATCAACCTGGCTTGCAGACCACTTAAAGAGATCACCTTCTAGATGCTCCAGATGCCTTCTGAGTAGGGTATCTTCTCGGCTGACGGTCGATTACAAAGTCACGTCAGTCCCCTGCTTGCTGGTATTAGCCCTGGATTGTCCTGGGGTAGAATACTCTCAAACACTGACATTCAATGTTGATGCCTTGTTGAGTATATTAAACTGAGAGGAGTAATTTATGGTGGGGATCATCATTTCACTTCGAGATATATAATTCCAACAGGTGATCTATGGTTTCACAACGGTATATCCACAGGTAGGTCATGTGTTTTTGAGGGTGACTTAAATAACCTTCCAAATGGCCATCTAACTAGTGCAAGAGGTAAAAGTGCAATTAACCTAATATATGCTCAAGTGTTGTAGCATGCATTGATGCCAAAATAAAGTGATTTAACAATTAGTTCTCCGAACATCCATGTCAGACCGGCAACAGTTTAGAGATGGAAATTCTGGTTATGCTGAGGACAAGCCGCGAAGCGGCTGAAAAGCACTCGTATTGCCATGCGGAGCAATGGCCCCAAAAACTAGTGACTTGGAAGAAGTAGTTTGGACAATAAGTAAGAAGTCCTGAACGAGGCGGACAATAAGGATGTCGCCTTATGGTGCGATACAGACTTCTGAAGGAAGTCCGCCGCACTCCGTCGTTCCATCCCGCTCGAACGGAGCGGAGTCCAGTGTCCGATCGGAGCCATTTGGCCATCCTCAGACCTAGGTCTGAAGGATCGGGACATGGATATAACAGTGTGCCTCAGTGCAACGTCGTGGCGGCATGTAGAAGGAAGACGTGTGGAGGGTTAGGAAGGTGGTGAGTGTCCTCCTCATGGACATTTCCCAGGCCTTCCCATCTGTCTCCCACGAGCACCTGCTCCGACTCCTCCAAGAGAAGGTGGTGCCGGAGGCAATCGTGGGTCTGATTGCCAGTTTCCTCAGCGACAGACACACAATCCTTACCTTTGACGACCACCACTCTCCCCTCCTCCCCGTCCCCAGCGGCCTCTCTCAAGGCTTGCCTCTCAGCGCCCTCCTCTTCTTGATCTTTGTCGACGAACTCCTCCATGACCCCGCCAACGCCGGCTATATCGACGACATTAACCGCGCTGAGGCCTCCCATTCACTCGAGGAGAACGTCGCCGAGCTCGGGAAGCACATGGAAGAGGTGGCCTGTCCCGCTGCGGAGCGCCTTGGACTACGCTTTGACCTCCCCAAATTCCAGCTAGTACACTTCGTCCCCCCCCCCCCCCCGACGCCACGCTGAGCACTACCTCCCCCTCTCCATCACCTTCCGTGGGATCGTCATCGAGGCGTCGGAGACGGCGAAGTTACTCAGCATTGTGCTAGACTTCAAGCTATCCTTTCGCAACCACGTCGAGCTGGCCCAGAGTCAGGGAACCAAGGTGATGCTCGCGCTCCCGCGCATCTCCTCCCCGACCTTCGGCCTGCCCCACTCCTATGTCCACGAATTATTCCTGAATGTGATTGTCACCCGCATGGAGTACGGGCTCCCGGCATGGTTTAACCCAGTCTCTGCCAACTCGGACACTCGACGGAAAGGGACGGTGTGGATTGCCAAGGCGTTCAGAAAGGTCCAACGACTGGCGTGCAGAGTGATCACGGGAGGGCTATGCACCACAGCTGATCACGGGAGGGCTACGCACCACAGCGACAGACCTCCTCAACTTCCACGCTAACCTTCTCCCAGTTCATATCCGCCTCAATCGCTCTGTCTTTAACTCCGCCGTCCGCCTCGCAACCCTCCTGAGCTCCCACTCCCTCCACCGCATCGTCAAGCACTGTCGGCGCGTCCCCCATCCACCACCTCCTCGCCGCCTTTCCCCTTCTCCATGCCCCCATCGAGACTATCGACCCCCACCTGGTCATAGCGCCGCCGCCGCTGGGATCTCTCACGACGCGCATTGCGCCCAACAAGGACAAGGCAAGGGAGGAGCAGGAGGAGGTGGATAGACACGGTGGGACGTGCGTGTACACGGACGGGTCGGGTTTCGAGGGCAGAGTCGGTGCGGCAGTGTGATAAGGACCGTGGTGCCACTAGGCAAATTTGTGGCACAAAGTGGCGGGTTCATCCTCTAGGGCTCTTTAAAGTTGGTTCCTAATAGAACGTGAGGTTGTAGGTGGTCTGCCTCGTTGGATCGAGGGTGTGTGTGTGTGTGCGTCGTACACCTCTGGAGCGAGACCTGAGTGCTCGGGACGGGCTGGAGGCGGTTTACGAGTACTCGGAAGGTACGTTGGTGACGTCCGGTAACCTGTAGTCAGTATTCTTGGGTGTATAAATGAAAGGCAAATCCTTGAGACGATGTCCCTTGGCGGTGGTGACGAACAAGTGCGTTGGTGGTCAACTCGAGGATGTAATTGGGGGATAGAGGTACAAGGTCAGGATAAGAACTCAGCGTTGGACTTGAGTCCTCGACTGCAACTGTCTCCCTGTGGTAGCTGACTGGGAACTGAGTCCGAAAGACCACAAGTAATTGACTGACTACCCTCAATTCGTTCGACGCCTTTATACCTTTTCCAAGCCAGTCACGTTGTCCGTCCCGTCGGTGTCCACAGCCTCGTTCCACATGTTCCTCAAGCCTCTTTTTTCTCCTTTCGTGCCATTCTGAGCTCCCAGACTGCCGATATTCGCGGACATTGAGCTTCACGAGCACTCAGAGGTGTTGAAACTCCGAGATACCGCCGTTTCCGAGTGTTCGTAAAGGATTCACGACGTTCTGAGTTGTCGGAAAGTGGTGGAATGGGATATAATGGTGGATAGGACGGGGTTAGATGGTTGTTTGGTTGTAGACATGGCTATCCGGCCGTCGAGGGTCGCTCAAGAGTCGTTTGTAAGGTTGTATGGGGGCTCAGATTGGCGCGAGTCGGCAGGTCAAAACTGTGCACGTGGTCAGGTCTCCCCGCGAAGCCCGAGCGTGCCTGGCATGCCTGGTTGCCATCCTGGTGGTGTCTGGTACTCGTACGAGTCGTTGGAAATGCTGGAATCGTCGAATAACGAGTTGTTGAAAGTAGATCCGAATGAGGCAATGTTGTTTCCTAATCGGGTGAACTCGAGTGAGTGGGAATTCTGAGTTGTCGTGTCTCGTCCAGACAAGCCATGAGGCGGTGTGAGCAGTGCAGCGCGAACACAAGCTTCACAATGGCGGTCAGTTGGGGAGCGGGAGGGGAAGGATCAGTGCGTACGAAACACCTCGGGGGCAAACACACACATAGTGTTCGAGTCTGAGGTCGTTGGAGCAATCCTTGCCCTCAACATCATTCGGGGCACCCCCTACCTCACCGACGTTGATATCTTCACGGACTGTCAGCCAGCCATTACGGCCATCTCCTCCCCCCGCGCCCAGCCCAGGCAGTATCTCCTCCCGCTCTTCCACACCCTCCACGCCGCCCCCTCTGCGCCCGCCCCACTCTCAAGATCCGGCTTCAATGGGTCCCCGCACATGTGGGCATCACAGGCAACAAAGCGGTCAACACGCGCGCGAAGGAGGCTGCCCTTGGCGCCTCCTCCGCGCTCTCCTCACGCATCATCCCCTTCGATTCCGACCTCCCCACGAGTAAGGCCGCATATAAGATTTAATCAGAAGAAACGCCATGCACATCGAATGATCGGAAGCCTGAAGGGGTTGAAAGAAAGGTCAAGGAGGTCGGGAGAGGATGCAGGCCGAAGCTAGGGAGGGAAATAGATATAAAAAAAGTTGTTCTGCAATATGCCGTGTGGCTAAACGAAAGACCAGATGAGGGCGCCCCAAGGCACGACGGCTTCCTTCCTATTCTTATACCTCCTCTAGACACATGCAAAAATGCACCAACTGCAAGCTTCCACCAGGTTGATTCAATCACTCATTCTTTGGCATTCCATAGATTTCATGCCTCGGTTCGACTCGCTCACCGAAGATAGAAGCATTGAAGCAGAGTAAGTGTGGTACGGAGTGTGTGTCATTGCATCACATTGCAGAAATATAGTGATACCGCGGACCAAAAAGAAGCTGTGTTACAATGGATGCTGTCGGGAGGAATCGAACCTCCCACCTTCTGAAAGTGAGTGGCCAAATGAACGGGATGAGGCCCTGAGGGTGCCCCAAGGCACTAAGCCTTTCTTTCTAACAAACTTCGTGCCTTGGTTCGACTTGGCAGCGGAAAATAGAGGCACTGAAGAAGAGCAGAGTTTTGTACTGAAGGGGAGGAAAGGTGTTGCATTGCAGAGATATAGTGATACCGCAGACCAAAAAGCTGATGTGTTGAAGATGTATGCCGTCGGGAGGAATCGAACCTCCGTCCCTCATGAAGATTTTCTTCAACCAAACCAACGTGGTGAGGGCACCCCAAGGCACGACAGCCTCATTCCTCACCTCCTGGCTCCCTTAGACGCATGCGAAAATGCAGCAACTGTAAGCTTCCACCAGGTTGATTCAATCACTCATTCACTCATTCAACAAATCTCATGCCACGGTTCGACTTGGCAGCGGAAAAAGAGATGCACTGAAGCAGAGCAGAGTGTCATATTGAGTATGTGGCATTGCATTGCATTGCAGAGATATAGTGATACCGCGGACCAAAAAGCTGATGTGTTGAAGATGTATGCCGTCGGGAGGAATTGAACCTCCCACCCTCCGAAAGGTGGTACACAAACCAGCAGTGCCAGTTACTGGATGAGGGCGCCCCAGGGCACGACAGCTTGCTTACACTGCAGAATATGCTAATAAAGTGAGATCAAATGAATAACCCATGTGCGGGTCAAGTTCGTTCCACAGTACTCTGAACTCAAACTTACTTGACCGTATTGTTTTTTGGAGTGCAACCCCACTGCATATTGTATATGGTATATTGTGTGCCTCAGTGCAACGTGGCGGTGGAACGCAGAAGGATGGACTCAGAGAGAGCCAGAGTAGAGACTGTGTGTATGAGTGAGTGGACAGGAAGGAATTCGAATGAGGCACTGCCAAAAAATAATGTTGAATGGCTCATGTATGCCGTCGGGTGGATTCGAACCTCCCACCCTCATGAAAAGTTTCGAAGCACATGCGTGGTGAGGGCGCCCCAAGGCACGACAGTTTTCTTACACTTCGGGATGTGCAAACCAAGGTGAGGTCAAATAAATAACCTGATCTGCGGGTCAAGTTGGTTCCATTGCACTCTGAGCTCACACTCAAACTCAAACTCGGAGTTGATGTATTATTTTCTGGAGTGCAACCACACTGCATATTGTGTATGAGTGAGTGGATGGGCACTAACAAGAAGAAAAATTTAAAATCTGTTTGAAGACATCGACACATGCCGCCGGGAGGAATCGAACCTCCGTCCCTCTGAAAATCTTGCTGTAAAACACACACTGGATGAGGGCGCCCCAGGGCACGACGGCTTTCTTGCACTTCGGAATATGGCAACCAAGGTGAGGTCAAGTGAATAACCCATGTGTGGGTCAAGTTGGATCCAGAGTACTCTGCACTGCTCAAACTCGGACTCGGATTGACCATAATATATTTGCACAATGCAACCCCGCTGCAGATGCTGCGAGGATCGGGGTGCGGGGAAGTAGGGAGGTGATTAAAAATAAGATGGTACCCAACAAGCTACGCCGCTGGGTGGATTCGAACCACCTCCCTCAGAACACTACTGCGCCATAAATCTTTGGTGAGGGCGCCCCAAGGTACGACGGCTTTCTTACACTTTGGATCATGCTAACCAAGTGAGATCAAAGAAATAACCTATGAGCGGGTCAGGTTGGTTCCACAGTACTCTGAACTCAAACTCAACTTGGCCATATTATTTTTTGAAGTGCAACCCCACTGCATATTGTATATTGTGTGCCTCAGTGCAATAAGCAAAAGGTGCATGAGTGAGTGGACGGGCACTAAGAAAAAGAAAAAATCCATTTCTGTGATCGATGTATGCCATCAGGAAGAATCGAACCTCCTCCCTCAGAACACTTGACTGTGTCATAGATATTTGGAACGGCGCCCCAGGGCACGACAGCTTCCTATTGTTTGGTGCTTTCCTGAATGTATGTATGTGGGAAGACTTAAGGCAGTTGCATTCCTCTTGATATTGCAAATTCAACTGGGCGGGAAATAACCAGAAGAAAAGGAATGTTCAATGAGTAATTGGAGGCCTGGAGGGGTTGAGGGAAGGTCAAGGAAGTCAGGATCGGATCCTGGGTGAAGCTAGGCAGAGAAAAAAAGTAGTTTCTCAAGTTGTATGCCGTGGGAGGAGTATGGCGGGGCAACGATTAAGAATAAATAAAAAAGAACTCCGATCTAACTATGCCATCGGGTGGATTCGAACCTCCCACCCTCTGCAATTTCATCGGACAGCACACTGGATGAGGGCACCCCAAGGCACAACAGCTCCCTATCGCTGTCCTGAATGTGTGTGAGACTTGAGGCTCCATTCTGAATCCCAGGCATCTTGATGTTGTGAATTCAACCTGGCGAGGAAATATACTAGTAACGAGAAGGAAGACTCATGCACACTGTGTCTGTAAGAGGGCAGTGATATTGCCGCCAATAAGAAAAAGAAAAAGATCCTTCACTGTTGCCAACGCTGCATGCCGTCGGGAGGAATCGAACCTCCTCCCTCATACTAAAGTTCACTCCAGACGACGCACTGAATGAGGGCGCCCCGGGGCACGACGGCTTTCTTACACTTCGGAACATGCCAACCAAGTGAGATCAAATAAATAACCTGACATGTGGGTAAGGCTGGATCCACAGTACTCTGAACTCGAGCTTGGCCATTAGGGTGGGAGGAGTATGGGAGGTGATTGACAAAAAAAAAAACACTCCGACTTGGTCATGCCGCCGGGAGGAATCGAACCTCCCGCCCTCTGAGAATGTGTAGCTAACGGGAGACTGGATGAGGGCGCCCCAGGCAAGACGGCTTCCTATTGCTTGGTGCTTTCTTAAATGTGTGTGAGACTTGATCATAATTCCAGGTTGGTTCTATCCCTGTTGATCTCGTAAATTCAACCTGGCGCGGAAATATAACTAAACAGGCCAGAGTCATGCACACTGAGTCTGTTGGCCTTCACCCCCAGAGGGCAGTGATGTTGCCGCCAATGAGAAAAGTTTTGTCACGCTATGCCGTCGGGAGGAATCGAACCTCCCCCCTCCTGAAATTGTGCAGCTAACAAGCTACTGAGTGAGGGCGCCCCCAGGCACGACGGCTTTCTTACACTTCAGATCATGCCAACAAAGCTCAAATATATGCACACAATGCAACCCTACTGCATATTGTATATTGTATATGTGTGCCTCAGTGAAACGTGGTAATGGAACGCAGATGGAAGGAAGGACTGAGTCGGAGCAGAGTGTGTGTGTGTGAGTGAGCGAGTGAGTGGACGGGCACTAACAAAAGTTTTAAAAAATGTGTTTGAAGACATGAAGATATATGCCGCCGGGAGGAATCGAACTTCCCACCCTCCGAAATTTCAACCGAATCCATCCATGTATTGGATGAGGGCGCCCCAAGGCACGGCAGCTTCCTTACACTTCGGAATAAGCCAACAAAGCTCAAATATATTCGCACAATGCAACCCCACTGCATATTGTATATTGTATATGTGTGCCTTAGTTCAATGTGGTAATGGAACACAGATGGAAGGAAGAACTGAGGCGGAGAAGAGCCAGAGTAAAGTGTGCATGTATGAGTGAGTGAGTGGACGGGCACTAACAAAAGTTTTAAAAAATGTGTTTGAACACATGAAGATATATGCCGCCGGGAGGAATCGAACTTCCCACCCTCCGAAATTTCAACCGAGTGCATCCATGTTATTGGATGAGGGCGCCCCAAGGCACGGCAGCTTTCTTACACTTCTGAATGTGCCAACCAAGGTGAGATCAAATAAATAACCCGACGTGCGGGTCACGTTGGATCCACAGTACTCTGAACTCAAACTCAAGCTTGTCCATACTATATTTCGCATAATGCAACCCCACTGCAGATGCCGCGAAGATCGGGGTGCGAGGAGTATGGCAGGTGATTGAAAAAAAAATAACTTCGATGGAGTTACAGTATGCCGTTGGGTGGATTCGAACCTCCCGCCCTCTGAGAATGTGTAGCTAACGGGAGACTGGATGAGGGCGCCCCAGGGCATGACAGCTTCCTGTTGTTTGGTGATTTCCTGAATGTATGTATGTGGGAAGACTCAAGGCCTAACTCCAGTTGCATTCCTCTTCATCTTGTGAATTCATAAGTGGGAGGAAAGGTGTTGCTTTGCAGAGATACTGAGGACCAAAAAAAACTGGTTATTCACATGTTGGATGCTGCCGGGAGGGATCGAACCTCCCACCCTCTGAAAATGTATAGTTATTGGAACACTGGATGAGGGCGCCCCAAGGCATGACGGCTTTCTTACACTTTAGAATGTGCCAATAAAGTGAGAGCAAATAAATAACCTGACATGTGGGTAAGGCTGGATCCACAGCACTTTGAACTCAAACTCAAGCTTGTCCATACTATATTTCGCATAATGCAACCCCACTACCAATGCCGCGAGGATCCGGGTGCGAGGAGTATGGGAGGCAAATGAAAAAAAATTAACATTGATAGAGTTATGCCGTCGGGAGGAATCGAACCTCCCACCCTCTGAAAACCGGTGGCTAGATGGTACACTGCATGAGGGCGCCCCAAGGCACGACGGCTCCCTGTTGTTTGGTGTGTTCCTGAATGTGTCAGACTTGAGGCTCCATTCTGAATCCCAGGCATCTTGATGTAGGAATATAGTAGTAACCAGAAGGAAGAGTCATGCACACTGCATCTGTAAGAGGGCAGTGATATTGCCGCCAATAAGAAAAAGTTTCGTCACGGACGCGGCAGCCTATGCCGTCTGGAGGAATCAAACCTCCCACCTTCTGAAAATGTCTGGCTAAATGGGATACTGGATGAGGGCACCCCAAGGCACGACAGCTTTCTTGCACTCCGGATCATGCTAACCAGGTGAGATCAAGTGAATAACCCATGTGCGGGTAAAGTGGTTCCACAGTACTCTGAACTCGAGCTTGGCCATGCTATATTTCGCATAATGCAACCCCACTACCAATGCCGCGAGGATCCGGGTGCGAGGAGTATGGGAGGCAATTGAAAAAAAAAAAAAAAAAAAAAAAAAAAAAGCACTCCCGCTGTGCCGAGTTGTGCCGTCGGGAGGATTCAAACCACCTCCCTCATATTAAAGCTCAGTCGAGAACAGCCACTGGATGAGGGCGCCCCCAGGCAAGACGGCTTCCTATTGCCTGGTGCTTCCTTAAATGTATGTGAGACTTGAGGTTCCATTCTTAATCTCAGGCATCTCAATCTTGATATTCTGAATTCAACCGGGTAGGAGATACGAGGTTTAACCAGAAGAAAAGCCACACACACCGAATGATTGCAAGCCTGAAGGGGTTGAAGTAGAGGTAAAGGAGGTCAGACGAGGATCCAGGGCGAAGCAGGAGAGAAATAGATAAAAAATGATGTCTCTCAAGCCATATGCCGTCGGGAGGATTCGAACCTCCCACCCTCTGAAACTTCACTGCTAACCAAGTACTGGATGAGGGCACCCCAAGGCACGACAGCTTCATTGCCTTCCCTTATAGCTCCCCTGGACATGCAACAAAAATGCATCAACTGCAATTTTTATCAGGTTCATCCACTCATTCATTCAACAAATCTCGTGCCTTGGGTCAACTTGCTCGCCGAAGATAGAAGCATTGAACCAGAGCAGAGTTTTTTACTGAGGGGGAGGAAAGGCATTGCATTGCAGAGATATAGTGATACCGCGGACCAAAAAGCTGATATGTTGAAGATGTATGCCGCCGGGAGGAATCGAACCTCCTCCTTATGAAAACCTGTTCGCAAGCATGAATCTGGTGAGGGCCCCAGGGCATGACGGCTTTCTTATACTTCGGAATGTGGCAACAAAGCTCAAATATATTCGCACAATGCAACCCCACTGCATATTGTATATTGTATATGTGTGCCTTAGTTCAATGTGGTAATGGAACACAGATGGAAGGAAGAACTGAGGCGGAGAAGAGCCAGAGTAAAGTGTGCATGTATGAGTGAGTGAGTGGACGGGCACTAACAAAAGTTTTAAAAAATGTGTTTGAACACATGAAGATATATGCCGCCGGGAGGAATCGAACTTCCCACCCTCCGAAATTTCAACCGAATGCATCCATGTATTGGATGAGGGCGCCCCAAGGCACGGCAGCTTCCTTACACTTCTGAATGTGCCAACCAAGGTGAGAGCAAATAAATAACCTGACATATGGGTAAGGCTGGATCCACAGTACTCTGAACTCAAACTTGAACTCGAACTCGGATTTGGCCATAATATATCTGTATGATGCAACCTCACTGCAGATGCCGCGAGGATCCGGGTGCGAGGAGTATGGGAGGTGATTGAAGAAAAGAAGAAAATAAGGACTCCGTTCGTGTTATGCCGTCTGGAGGAATCGAACCTCCCACCCTCTGAAAACCGGTGGCTAGATGGTACACTGCATGAGGGCGCCCCAAGGCACGACGGCTTCCTATCGTTTGGTGCTTTCTTAAATGTATGTGAGACTTGAGGTTCCATTCTTAATCTCAGGCATCTCAATCTTGATATTCTGAATTCAACCGGGTAGGAAATATGAGGTTTAACCAGAAGAAAAGCCACACACACCGAATGATTGCAAGCCTGAAGGGGTTGAAGTAGAGGTAAAGGAGGTCAGACGAGGATCCAGGGCGAAGCAGGAGAGAAATAGATAAAAAATGATGTCTCTCAAGCCATATGCCGTCTGGAGGATTTGAACCTCCTCCTTCATACTAAAGTTCACTCCGGGCGACGCACTGGATGAGGGCGCCCCGGGGCGCGACACCTTGTGAGCTTTCCATCTAGACACATGCAACAAAAATGCACCCACTGTAAGCTTACCAGGCTGATTTATTTGTTCAACAAATCTTGTGCCTTGGTTCAACTAGCTCGCCAAAGATAGAAGCATTGAACCAGAGCAGAGTTTTTTACTGAGGGGGAGGAAAGGCATTGCATTGCAGAGATATAGTGATGCCGCGGACCAAAAAGCTGATATGTTGAAGATGTATGCCGTCGGGAGGAATTGAACCTCCTACCCTCTGAAAACCTGTTCGCAAGCATGAATCTGGTGAGGGCCCCAGGGCATGACGGCTTTCTTGCACTTTGGAATATGCCAACAAAGCTCAAATATATTCGCACAATGCAACCCCACTGCATATTGTATATTGTATATTGTGTGCCTCAGTGCAACGGGGTGCCGGAACGCAGATGGAAGGAAGGACTGAGGCGGAGAAGAGCCAGAGTAAAGTGTGTATGTATGAGTGAGTGAGTGGACGGGCACTAACAAAAGTTTTTAAAAATGTGTTTGAAGACATGAAGATATATGCCGCCGGGAGGAATCGAACTTCCCACCCTCCGAAATTTCAACCGAATGCATCCATGTTATTGGATGAGGGCGCCCCAAGGCACGGCAGCTTTCTTACACTTCAGATCATGTCAACAAAGCTCAAATATATTCGCACAATGCAACCCCACTGCATATTGTATATTGTATATTGTATATTGTGTGCCTCAGTGCAACGTGGTAATGGAACGCAGATGGAAGGACTGAGAGAGAGCGGAGTAGATTGTGTATGTATGAGTGAGTGAGTGGGCACTAACAAACCATGGAAGTATCAAATGCCATCGGGAGGAATTGAACCTCCGTCCCTTTGAAAATATCTAGCTAACGGGACACTGGATGAGGGCGCCTCAAGGCACGACAGCATCCTTTCCTTTCCTTGTACCTTCTTTAGACACATGCAAAAATGGAATGAAGTGCACCCACTGTAAGCTTACCAGGCTGATTTATTCGTTCAACAAAATTCCTGCCTTGGTTCGACTTGGCGGCGAAAAATGAATGCAGGAAAGGTGTTGCAGTGCAGAGACGTTGAGGACCAGAACAAAAGCAGAAGCCGGTCGAATGCCATCGGGAGGAATCGAACCTCCCACCCTCCGAACCTTCATATGAGCCGAGCTACTGGATGAGAGCGCCCCAGGGCACGCCGGCTTCCTGTTGTTTGGTGATTTCCATGTGAGACTGGGTCCGATTTCAGCGATAGTAGCCTGAGATGGACTTGGAGGAGTTGAAAACAAAATTAATGCGGGTGCAAGTTTGAACCGTCGTGGAGTGTTTCGGTGGTGAGGGGCACGCCGGCGTTCCTATCTTACTCCTTACGCTTGAGAAAGGAGTGACAAAGTGATCAAAGGTGCGTACACGCGTACGGGGTTGTGGCCGCCGTCGCGGCAGCTCCGATCAGCCGAGCCTGACCACGGCTTGATGCGCCCGTCGTGCGTGCCCTATTCTAGGGTTACCATCGAATAAGGTGCACCGCGGCAATAAGGATAACCCATTTTGCAATAAGGTTCATCAGCGCACGCACGAGGCCACTAAGGGCAAGGCTATGGGGTTTCCCAGGCACGACAGCTGCTCCACGCGGCCTAGCTCCACCGTTACGTTGCCCTTTTTTTTAGGGATCAAGTCACAGTGTTTCGCACCCGATTCTGATCGAACATCTGTTCTTGGAGCGGGCGGTTCAGTTCGTGGTGGGGTAACTCCATGAGGGTGGGGTGGTTCGTTACGAAATTACAGCGAGTCGAAATCGGGGGTGCGTATTTGCGCGGGGACAACAAAGGGACGCAGCCACCCGAAGCCCGCTTAGGAAAGCAAGCAGTGATGGCGGCAAAGGGAAAGACATCGGAATCGGAATGGGAATGGGACAAGACAACAACATAATATATACCCGACTAAACTCAAAACTCTAATGCGCATGCCCCTCTCGCGAATGCGATTCACGCACACATAACACCCACACGACGACTACGACGACTACGAGATAGGAGTTTGTGCTTGACTTGACGACTACGACTACGACTACAAAGAAAGACATGGCGCAGGCGACATTGGACGCGCTGCCCCGCGAGCTCGCGCATTGGACTGCCTCTGCGTCCGCTATGCCGCCCGCCTATACACACAACCCGCATCCGCACCATGCCCATGCGGGCCACACACCGATGACGCCGCCCCACACCGACGCCGTCGAGCCGCGCCGGCTGGCCGCCCCCTGGGGTACTGCTTCTGCTATATACGCTGGGGGGAATGCAGGCGGACACCGCGGCCAACTGCGTGCGTCGCCTTTGTCTGGTTAGAGTGAGTGCTGATTTTGGTGTGTAGTGACCCCGCCGGACGACACGCCGCCTTTGTCTGTGGGGCATGCGCAGGCGCAGGAGTATTACGCACCCCCGCCGCCGCCCAGACCCGCACCGTCCTCGTCCGCCTCTTCCACCGCGTCCGCGTCCACAGCCACATCCGCGGCGACCTCCACGACTGCGGTAGCACCAGACGCCCCCGACGACGAGCCGCCCCTCGCGTGGGCCGCCGCCTGGCTCCCCCTCGGCGACCGCCGCGGCAGCGCCGCCCTCGTCGCCGAGAAGACCTGCGAGATGATCTGCTATCTGTGGTTCGCGCCCAGCACGGACCGGGAGAGCAAGGAGAATCTAGAGAATGTGGGCGGGGAGGCGAAGGAGGGTGTTAGCGGCGGACGGGGGACGCCGAGCGCGCTGCAGCTGACCGCGTCGCCGACGTTTGTGAGCTTCACGCAGAAGCTGTTGGAGACGACGCAGGTGTGTTTCTTTCTTTCTTTCTTTTTTCTGGTTCTCTTTTGTTTGTTTCACCGGGGCACGGGACGCGTCTTTCTTTGATGCGTTGGCGTTCGCGCGCTCCCCTTCTTTGCGTCTTTGGCCGCGGGGCGACTGGGCGCGCGCGGTCTTCTCTTGCGCCTGCCTGCGGTCGTTGGTGTCGACGACACCGCGCACTTGCATCTTCTGTTCCTTTGCGTTCCGCCGTCGAGGGCACCCCGTCTGTGCTCTTCGCTGTGCGCCCTTGCTTGGGCTTGGGCTTGGACTTGGCTCCGTCTGTCCCTCTCCCTCCCGCTTCCCACTCCCCACTCCCCACTTCCCCCCCTCCACTCTCTTAATACTTTTATTACCTTCATTACTATAACAACGCTCTCAACAACACTAACCGCTCCGCACCGCAGGTCTCCCAATCCGTCATCATCCTCGCCCTGCACTACATCCACCGCCTCCGCCTGCGCAACCTCGCCACGCCCGCGCAGCCCGGGTCCGAGTTCCGCGTCGCGGTCGCGGGGCTGATGATGGGGAATAAGTTTTTGGATGAGTGAGTTTGGTTTTTCCCCCTTGCTCTGGTGGCTCTGGCGTGGATTTCGAGGGGTGGTGTTTTGTTGGGGGAAGTGGAGGATTTTTTTTTTTTTTTTGGGGGGGAGGGGGGTGCGCGACGCCTCGGGTTTGGATCTTGGGCGTGGGTGTGGGCGGGCGCGTTTTAGGGCGGTAGTGGTGGCGGACGACGAGTTTGTTCGCTGCGCTCGGTCGGCCCTGCGGTTGGTTGGTCTTGTGCTGCGCGTTTGTTTGTTTGTTTGTGCGCGTCTTGCACGGTGGGCAAACGCGCGCGCCGTCCTTGTCCTTGTCTTGCGCCGTCCTTGCGTCCGTGTCTTACCGCCGCTCCCACTTCCTACTTCCTACTTTTCCCCGCGCTCTTATTTCTTATTACCTTCCCCTTCCCTGTGTTGCAGCAGCAGCTCTTCCTCCGCTCACTCACTCTCCATTTATTTATTTTCCCCACTCCCCACTCCCCACTCTCCTCTTTTTCCTCCCCACCCCCTACCCCCACTTCTCCCTTCTCCCCACTACTGCTCGCTGACGCTCGCAACAGCAACACCTACACCAACGCCACCTGGGCCGCCGTCTCGCTCATCCCGCTCGCGCAGATCAACACGATGGAGCGCGAGTTTCTTGTTGGGTGTGATTATTCGTGCGTTGTTTTTCTTATCTCCCTCCTATCTCCCTTGCTATCCTATCCCCTCCTCTCCTCCCTCCTCCCTACATCCTACATCCTTCCTTGCTATTCCCCTCCCTTGCTATTCCTATCCCTATATCCCTTGCCTATTCGACCGCCCACTCAACGAAATTGAAATTTGAAACAAAACTAACCCGCATCCCAGATTATTCGTGAGCCAAAAGACATACGAGGACTGGGGCCGCCTCCTGCGGGGGCTCGTCGGCGCGCGCGCGCGCGCGGCGGGGGGGCATGCGGGGAGGGGGTGAGTTGTTTTTTCTTGTGCATTCACTCTTTTTTTTTTTTTTTGGGGGGGGGGGGGGGTTCTGGGATTGGGGAGGGGACGCGTCGCGTGGGTGTGTCGGCGCGCCGTTGGGGACGCGTTTTCGGGCGCGTTGGCTCGGCGCGCCGCCTTGGGGACGCGTTTTTGGCGCGTCGATTCGCCACTTTTTCATTTTTTGGACTTGACGCCAAAAGTCAAGCCGCGTGGCTGTGCCCTGCCCGTGGCTGTGTCCCGCCCTTCGTGCGCTTTCTCTATTCCATTCATTCCTTCATTCCTTCTTTCCGTCGAACGAACAAGAACACTCGCTGACCCTCCGTTGCAGACACACGCGCCACCGCGGGGGCCGGCTGCACCCGCCCACACACGCACACGCGCAGCATGGTTCGACGACGAGGCGGCTGGCGCAGGCCCCGCAGGCGCAGGCGCGGAGAACAAGCGTGAGTCCGAAGCGGAGCGCGGTGGAGGGGGATAGGGATAGGGATGAGGGCACGGGGATGGAGGTGGACGCGGGTGCGCACCACGCGGAGTACGAGTACGAGCGGCACACGCGGGAGCGGGAGGAGAGGGAGCGGGAGAGGGAGCGGGAGGAAGCGAGCACGGCGGGGAGCAAGCGCCGGGCGGCGGCGGCGTTTAGTCCGACGTCGTACCACCCGCCTGCGCACGCGCATGGGGGGCAGAATCCGTTCGCGGGCGCGGGGATGGCGGCGACGAACGGGTACCCGACGACGACGCAGGTGTATACGCACCCCCACCACCCGCAGCAGCAGCAGGGGCAGAGCCAACGCCCGGCGCCCACGCTCGTGATCCCGCGCTTCTCGTCCACCCCGCAGCACCGCGCGCACGGGCACGCACACGCGGGCTCTGCGTCCACGGCTTCCAACGCCAACGCCAACGCCCACGTCAACGGCAATAACGCCAACGCCAGCGCCAACGCGTACGCCCCCCCGCCGGCGTCCGCGGCGTCGTACGCCTCCTCCGCCAGCTCGGCGTCGTCGTCGGGCGCGGGGCCGCCCGCGTACCCGAGCGTCACGGGGTATCCGCGCAGCGCGGGCCCGCATGCGCACGCGCACTCGCCTGCGTTCCTCGGTGCCACCCAGCAAGGGGGCATTGGGACGCCGCTGGAGCGGTTCGGCGCGATGTCGCTGTCGAGCGGGGGCGGGGGCGGGGGCGAGGGCAGGGCAAGGCCGAGGCCGGTGTCGTATGCTGGGCCGTCTTCTTCTTCGTCCAACTCCAACTCGAACGCCAATCCCAGCTCGTTGTCGATGTTTGGCGCGAGTGGGACGAACACGTTCACGCCGTATGCGGAGCGGGAGCGGGAACGGGAGCGCGGGCGGTCGATTTACGCCTCAGGAGGAGGAGGGGGAGGGGGGACGCCGGCGCGCTCGGCGTCGTACGTGAACGTCAGCGGGTATGGCGGGACGCCCACGACGACGCGGCAGTACGAGTACGTGCCGCCGCCGCCGAGCACGGTGGTGCAGTACCCGCCGCAGTATGCCGCGCAGGTCGCTGCGTCGTCTAATGCCAATTCCAATTCCGGTTCGCATCACCAGCAGCAGCAGCACGGCCAGCAGCAGCAGACGCACCTCCCGACGCCGACGTCGTCGTCGAGCTTGCACGGGCACGGGCATGGGTCGCCGTACGGGGTGCAGCATGCGCCGCACTCGCACTCGACGACGAGCCTGCATGCGTCGCCGTACGGGCGGTATTCGCGTGGGGGGACTCCTCCGCCGCCCCCCCCGCCCCCGCCTGCTGCCCCGGCTGCCTCTTCGACGGCGACGGTGGGGGGCGGGTACGCGGGGAACCAGAGCCAGAGCCAGTACGCGCAAACGCATCCGCAGACGCATCCGCAGACGCTGACGGCGCGGTGGGACTACGCGGGGGGCGCGGGGGCGGGGCATGGGGGGATTGCGCACCAGGTGGGTTTCTCTTCCTCACCTTCTCATTCTACTTGGCGCTGATTGGACCTTCGTTCGGTGCAGGACCTGTACTTCTACGCACTCGCGTCGTCGCCCGTGTCGTCGGTGTCGTCGGGGGACTCGTCGTCCGACTCGCGCTTTTCGCAGAGCGGAGAGTACGGACACGCGCGCACGGCGTCGTACTCGTCGAACTCGGACTCGTGCTCGTCGGACGACGATGGGGGGCTGGACGGGGACGAGGAGATGGCGGACGTCGAGGGGGACGACTGGGAGGGGGGCGAGAGCGACGAGGACGAGGACGACGACGACGATGACGACTCGGCGCGGTCGGATGATGGAAGGGGGGCGGGGGTGCAGATGCGCGGGGCGGGGGGAGTACGCGAAGCGCCGGGAGACGAGCGTGTCGGCGCGGGCACCGGCGCCGCGCAAGGGGTGGGACGAGAACGTCGGGGACGCGCGCGAGGCGGCGCGGAGGGCGCGCCTGCGGTGTGTGGGCCCGCCGCCGCAGATGGTGCCCTCCATGGCGGGCGGGAACGCGAGCCGGTACCACCACCTCCCGCACCATCCAGCACCCTCGTCGCATCCGCAGCAGCCCGCGCCACACCAGCAATTCCTCCCGTCTTCGCAGCAAAATGGGCTCGGGCTGGTGCCGCCGACGCACCACAGCGCGATGCCGCCGCAGACGTACGGCGCGCCGGCGCGGTGGGGGGTGCAGAGCGCGCGGACGTCGCCTGTGCGGGGCCCGAGCTCGTGGACGCCGCCGCAGGTGCATGCGGGGCTCCCTCCGCGCCTCCCGCATTCGCAGTCGCACTCGTCGCATGTCCCGCACACGCAGCAGCACGCCGACGCGCGGGGCGCGGAGCAGTGGACGCCGCCGCGCATGCAGGGGATGCAGCAGTGGACGCCGCCGCGGATGAGCCATACCGCGACTGCGGGGTATGGGGGGAGCGAGTGGACGCCGCCGCGCGTTGCCTTGCCGCGGTTTGCGGATCTGGAGCGGTGGTCGTCTGCGCAGGTGCATGTGCAGGCGACGCCGGCGCCGGCGCCGTGTCCGCCGATGCAGCAGGGGCCGCCGCCGCAGCAGAGGGAGACGCACCCGCACCAGCCGCGGCGCGCGGTGTTTGCGAATGCGGGCCCGCCGGGGGTGAGTGGGTATGCGTATGCGTATTAGCGTGCGTGCGGCTTCCCGCCCCAGTATTGGTTTTTTTCTGTATAATCTGCTCCGTCCTTCCCTCATTCGACTTTCCTTCATGCTTTTACGACGGACTGACTGTATTCACGATTTCTCTTTCTTTTCCTACATGCGCATACACACTTTTCTGCTCATTCTTACACCTCATCGCATCGCAATCATTCATTCATCCTCTGCATTCACCCATACCACATACACTCTTCGCATACATGCTACATACAGAGCCACTACTACATACCTACTACATACAGAGACGCAATTCGCATTTTTTCCGTCGCATTGGCTTCGCGCATAGTACTTTATTGTTGCTACACACTATTATATTACTTACCGAGTCGCATTTATATACAACTACTACTAAAGACTAAAGTACCATGTACACGCTACAAAAGGGGAGAGAAAGAAGGAAGAAACAAATTGTATTTTTGGCACCCCACTTTTCTGTTGTGTGAGTGAGTCAAGACTATGCCGAGCCTGAGGGAAGGGACTTGGGCGGGAGAAGGGGCTTGGGCTCCGCGGGGGGTGCTGAGCGCGCGCTCGTATCGCACATACGGACGCCGGCGTGATGTCACCTCCTAGCATTGAAGAACGAAACGAAAGAAAAATCAGCGGGCCCCGGCGCAGACAAAATGAGTCGTGGACCCATTCAAATTTTGTGAAGCGAGTTTATGACTGATACATGAGGGGCCCGGGCCCGGGCCCGTCCGGGAGGCGAGACATGGACATGTGCGCGCGGGATGTTCGGGGACGACGTGTATTGAAAAAAAAAAAAACTCATATTGGCGGCGTCGAGCGATTGCGAGGCATGGGACGCCGACGGCATACAAAAAATGAGCCTGTGTTGAAATACACACGTATAGGATAGGATAAACTATGGATACGTGTGAGGCGCAGCGTCGATTGGGTTGGATTCACTCATTTGGAAGGTCAGAGAAGGTACATGTACGAAATTCCTTCGGGCGCAGATAATATCACAGGGCCTGCAGAGCGGGTTTGTGGCGCTCTCCGAGTAGAATCGTATCAGATTGCGTGGAGAAAACTTGATTTATCTTTGGGGTGAATCCGTGTGGGGAGTCGTCGACGCCGAGTGGCGGGGGTAAAGTGAGGGCGAGAGGGTTTAACTTTACATATTGCAAATGGGAAATCATGATGGGCGAAGGGACTTGTGGGCTGGGCGGAAGTTCCGAACTGAATGCAGTGATAGAAATGGAGGCTGGCCGCGTAATCGTGGTTCCATGTGAGAGTCAGACCTGTTGACAAGACAATAAAGTAGTAATATGTAAAGGCCGTGACTGTAAGATTGTTGTAGACTTGCTGTGCGCTTGTCGTGAATCGACGACGACTTTGGGCTGTGGAAACGCTGGGCAGTGCCAGCGAGGTCGGACAACCTCGGACGTGCGACGGGGGCGGGGGCAACTGGATGCGGATACCACTCGACGAGCAAAAAGACATCCAATGTTGAGTTGCTTCGAAATGGAGTGCCAGCGTGCCATGTGAACGGAATAAACGGGCCACCCGGAACTTCGAAAAAGAAAACAATGGCGCGGCTGGTTTCAACTAGAAGAGTCGGGTCCCGTCAGGTATCGGAGTGGGGCAAAATGTATCATGATCGTTGCAGCCGACAGCTCGGAAGGCGGAAGAGTGTGGTCGATGAAATGAAAATGAATGCGAACTGTGCCGCACAAGGATCTATCAGCAGCCCCTAGCCTAGTGAGGGATTGGATTGAGCTCGAGGCACAGGTCCCGCTAATTTCTTGGGGCCATCAACAAGTAAAATAAAGGAGAGGAATAACCTGGAGTAACATGTGAAGGCCGCACTCGCAACGGGTACGGACAATTAGAATAGGCGACACTCGAGTCCGAATGTGGGGAGGTGAAAGAGACAGCAGCAAAAAAATATTGTGGGAGCCGCGTGGCCTTTGACAAGTGAAAGAATCGAAATGGAGGTAAGTTTTGGCTTTGCCGGAAGCGAACCACGATCGCGAGCTGGCTCGGATGTCATTTGTTTCGGTGGCTGTCCCTGAGATGAACGTGGATAATTGAGACTTGAGTTGGTAAAACCTTTATTCGGAGCTGCTGTGCCAGAGAGCGGAGTTAAGGATCAGGGCAGCCCTGAAAGACATGCCATTATTTTGTTGAACGGTAGATCCGGTGCGGTGGATGAATGGACATGAAATCATTGCGAATGCGGTCGTCGGACGACGGCGCACCGTATGGCTGTGGCCTGTATTTGGCTCGATGATGGGAAGGAGGAACAGAATGGAGATGTTGCACGAGCGTATATTGAAATTTTCCTATTTGGGAACCTTCCGACCGTCGCTACTGCGGCCTATTTCGGGGTTCTTTCTTACAGTCACCCCAATGCTAAACTCTCCCTAATCTTCTGGGGTTTGTAGCCGCCGTGCGTCCCCAACAGATAGCCGCCCGCCATGGTGGCGGGTTTAGGCTGGCTCCTTCTCGAACAGTGTGCTTTCTTGTTCATCTGTTTTTCAGGCTTAGTGGTAAGGTGCACCTTGCCACTAAGCCGTCACATCAAGCTCACCGCTTCTTTACAGATAGGATCCCATCGCCGCCCAGACCCAGAGCCTCGCCGGTACTAACCGTTTGTGAAAACACGTTGACCGCGGGATGACTCTTGGTTGCATGGTGTTCAATGGTTTGATGAGATGTTTTTTTCTGCCGCGCCGCGGTCCTATTGCATCGGACCACAGTCAAATTTCCGACGATTCTTACCCATATGTGGTCCCCATCACCTTGGTGATTCACTTTGCGCCAAACCTATCCCAATACGACGGACGTCGCTTAAACTTGACACCGATTCTGTCTTTAGCGGACTTGCTTCCCTCGTCCAAGCAGCGTTGCGCCACCACCGAACATGCTGATGCTTATCCCATCTACGACGTCCACCTTCACGGAGCATATGGTTTTGAGGAGAGACGGAAATCCACCCTGGCACTGGCCTATCCCCTTGAACCTCCAACGAGTAGCAGATTTGGCACCGCGTATGGAGCATGCTGGCAACCCTCTTTCTCTCGGACCTTCCAGCGCGGCAAGTTCCACCACATAGTGTGCACACTCACCCGGGTGTGCACACCGTAAAGCTTCTTGTACCCTGCCGTCAACGTCGTCAACGCTCAACAGCTCGCTGGTCCAAACCTTGTATTGCTGTTCTATGTATCACCCGCACATCTGCATCCACATGCTGTCCGTCGTCGGACCAACGTCTTCGGCAGGTGTGAAAAGTATGTATCAAATAACTGGCGCCGAAATGGATCCATCCATCCCATCTACTCGTTGCTCCCTGCCTGATTCCTTCTCGCCGCCGTCTCACCCTTCCCCCGCAATGACTGTCGCACCCGCCACTGGTCTTTCATATCTCTGGTTGTTCTGTTCCCGTTCGCCATCGGATATAGGATACTGATCAACAAATATAGCCTATAGCATGACGCGGTCTGATAGTTACCCGTGGGTCGACTTACTTGGAATTCAGATCCACTATCGAATTCTCAACCGTTGTACAAATGCCATCCTCTGTCTCCTCCGCATTAAAATGTATGCGGCGACCGGCGACCGCTGAATGCCGATTGCCATAGAATTCCACAACTGTTTGCGGGGATTGTTCATGCGCCTCCGACGTTGCCGCTGTTGCATTTGCCTACATCTGTCACTGCACATTTTCGGCGCGGGCTCTCGTTCCGGAGCCCACCCGTGCTTCGCGGTTTGGGCCGCGATCGCGGGTTCCGAAATTAGGGGGTCTACCTTGGAATATGTGGAGAAGGTCTGATCCACAAAAACTCGACGTAACTTCATTTCACGGTTAGTACGGTTCGTTCATAGGTGGGATTAATTATCTTGAAGTGGGTCTCGGCTGACGCTCAAAGGGGGCTCACGACCCGGTGTCGCGAGTCGGCGCCGGGGAATCGGAGGGTATAATTTTAGGTCTAACTGCTCTTGGTATAATTGAGCCTCAGTTCAGCCGGTACTTGCCTCAGTTCCCAGCGAAGCAACACTGAATTTTTAGCTGGTCCCCGAAAAAGGGAGACAACAGTCCATGAAGCTCGCAGGCTCGGTTTTCCCTCTTTCCTTTTTCTATTCCATCTTCAACAGTTCAATCGTTCGAGGGTTCGAGATTAGCCGATGATCGATCAATTTAACAACATCCCTAAATAAAGCTCTTCACCCGCTTCCTCGTCCATTCTCTTTCTGAGCGCATTTATCCCTCGCTGTATTCAAATCTTGAGTTCCGACACATCGACTATTGCTGCTTCTTAGCTACGACTCCCGCTTTCTGAATGTCCGCACGGAAAAAGAAAAATCTCCCCGGCTTGCAACAAATTTTCGATTCAATCAAGGGTGCGCTGGCAATGGACAAGCAAGAGATTTTTGCCGACAGTCTTCAAATAGATCTACTTATCACCACAAAACCTCATTTAGACAACCCTGAGCCGTCTGCGCGGCCCGCCTTGATTGAAAAGCTGCGCCAAGTCGCGACGTTAGCCGAGTCGTTCGTGGAACAACGTCCAAGATCCAACAAAAGCTGGATGCAGCTCTCGGATGAACTGGACCAGGAAGGTCTGTTACTCGGGCTTTATCCCCTATCAACTCTCGCACAGACATATGTATCCAATCTCTCACAGGCGTCAATCTTTGGAATATTTCCGGTTTAGTGCAAAAGACTCCGGCTGATGAGGGTCGGATGCTTGTCGCCGCACGTAAGCACTCCGACTGTGATCCTTTGCCCTTCCGTGTACCGCTGTCCATCTAGTGCGACTCGCGGCCTTCCGTCTGATTGAGGCAGGTTTGGAATTGAAGCCAGGAATCAAGAGTCTGTGTTGATTTCACCCTGACTTCACCCTCAACTCCGCTCTCCTCTGATACATGTGTCATTTTAAGCCCTGGTCCACGTTCTCCAATTGGCTAGCAAGACCGGAGCCACTCTATCAGGTTCGATTAACGTTTCGTTGGTGCCTTTGGTCACGATTGACTCTGCGCTGTAGAAGCGGGGAATGGGGAAGTGGCGGGAAGCGTGCTGACAAGTGCCGCCCGGGTGCGTCCAACAGTCTTCTCGCCGTTTTCATCACAGCTACTAAGCGTTCATCTCAGTTTGAGGAATTGTTGAGAAATGCGGAAGACGCCGGCGGTGCGCATCGGGTCGACAGGGCTTGTGCGACAATCGTCTACTTCTCATCTCGAATGGAAGCGGTATGGTTCCTGCTAACTCCGCGTGTCGTTCGCTAATCCGTCTTTCAGGCATGGAAAGAAGGGAATCATAGTGTGGCTACATACATGGCGCAGAAGATAATGGGTAATTATGTTTTCTCTATGTGCTTGAGCCTGCTGTTTACGTCCGGTAGACGACGAACAGCGGCTGTCCCTCTTACCTCCCCACGATGTGAGCTTGGAAAGCTGCTTCCGATACGCCACCGCTGATTCAGAGCCCTCGGAATAACAGCGGGAACGGTTGGCGTGCAAACTGCATGACATCGGAAAGTCCGTACTCAAGAGTCAAGGTGACGGCGCAGCTGGTAACGAAGACTCGGAAGCGGTTATCTGGCTACAGAGGGCCTTTGCCGTCACCGACAAGCTCGATGATGCGGCGGCGCACGCAGTCCCAGAATTAAAGGTGGCGCTCCTGTTCTTATCACTTGGCGGATATTGACTGAATACAGATCTCCATTCTGCGGACGATGGGTATGTTATTCGAGCCAGGTCCGCCTAAATCGCTGAACCCTCTACAGCTAGAGCATATTTCATCTCGGGGTCGTACGACCGGGCAGAAGCCGCTCTTGATGAACTTATCCCTACTATAGATGCCTTCAGTCAAAACGTAAGTTCTCGTGTGTTCCAGAGTTCCTTGGGATTTTACACCGCAAAAGGGACGCTCTGAGTACCAGGAACTTCGTTGGCTGAGATTGGCCGTCTTAAAACGGCGTAAAGCTGGAGAATCCGCGCTGCTCGATGGTCAGTCATGATGATGGGTTCCTTGCCTCTCACGCTGATGTCCGATACCACTGTCCATGCAGCGTTTAAATCCATCATAGACCACATGACGTTCTGCGAGACCAATATTACCGAGTTTGTGCTCATTCAGCCGTGTAAGGCCTTGTTCTCAAGCTCTTATGTTAGCGTTCTCCAAGATCTTCGAACTTTGAGCAATCAGCAGTGCGTCCGACCAGGCTGTGTTTGGACGTTGTCTTATTTTTACTTCAGTGTTCTGGTTACCGCAGTTAATCAGCACTGTCTTCAACAGCTTTTGGCGGCACAAGGTGTTGAACCAGATTGTGTAAACCGACTCCTTCTTTCTTTGATTGTCCATTGTTCCAAGGATGAAGACCATTCAAGGGCACTTGCGGCCATAGATTCAGCGTTCACGGGTACGTCAACTTGATTTATACACTGCTCTGCTTATGGCGTTGTTTTTCCCCAGCCACGTTCGAGGCCGAGTATAATCTTCTCAAATTGCCCGCCACAGCGTGTCTCACGGTAGGTTCCTTGCGGCCCCACAATCTCCCTCACAGAAAATACTTCGCGATCTAGCTCATATGGCAATACGGCGACCGCCATTTCAACGCCAAGCGGTGGTCAGCCGCCGCCGACTGGTTCCTCGCCGGGAGCCATCAGCTGTTTCGAGCGGCTTGCCCCACCAGTGGCGCGAAATGTTTCCGAAAAGCCGCCTTGTGCTATATCGAGCAACGCGAATATGCAAGGGCCTCCGCGGTGATCCGACGCTGCCCCTCCACTGAGGCGACAACACATTATGTTCTGTTTCTCACCGCCGTTCATCAAGGTTCGTCTTCGAGTATATCTATTTTGAGGGATAGGGTCCCGCTTACCTCGAACACCGACAGGACTAGACGATGAAGGTTGTTTTTGGGCGATTTCCCAGACCAAGTGGCTAACCGACTGAGGTTTCCAGCGATTCGAGCGATTCGAGACATGGTGAAGGCTGCGGATTTTGACCGGAAAATGCTTCTGTTGGCAACTCAGATTTCACATGAGTCGGAGATGAAAACGGTTCTTCTGTCGGTCCTCGAAGCGCTCCTGAAGACCCTGAAAATCGAAAATAACGGTGAGACGGTGGTCGAGGCGATGACCCTGATCCGCTGCATAATCAGGCTTGTGTTGAAACTGTTGGTGGAACCGGCTTCGAACAAGTGCGCCGTGTTCTCCACATCCCGAGCTGTCTAACTAACATTCATATAGACCCGTCTTAATTGAAACCTTGATTTCTCACTTCCACATCGGTGCGTCTACGATTCTATTCATCCGAGTGACACCGGCTGTTTTGACACCCGGATAGCCAAGATCCTAGCAGAAGCCGCTTGCGCCCAAAAGGCGATTGCTCTGATTATCAAGGATGTATCCTGGTTGTGGCGAACCGCATATAATTGTGCCGTGCAGGGCTGCGCCGAATGGGAACGGAATGAGGAACGAATCGCCCTGTTATTCGAAGTTGCACGAGACGTGAGTCAATTACTGACCGGAACCTGAACAAGTTTCGATGGTCCTACGTTAGCTCATTACCACATGTTGCGAGGCGTCGCCTGTGGATGTAGACGCCGACCTATATCTTCATCTCATCAACGCATCCTTCTCGGGGGTCTCCGGGCGAGGTACTACGAAATATTAGTTTCACTCCGCGTACTCAATGTTCACATTATTTACGGCAGTGTTTGCTGGCCGTTTAGCTGCCGCCAGCGGCTCCCTCGATGTACGAGCTATTGTATTTCACTCCTGTGCTGTCGATTCACCTATGCTAGGCGAACCGTTTGCGGGAAACCGCGGGAGAAGTTAGGATGTGCAAGCAAAAGATTTTGTCAATTACCGCGAAGAACACGATCACGGCCGCAGATGACATCCTCCGCGTGCAGTATTTCCTACACGTCCTACGTGTCTTCGAAGCCGAGCTCCTGGCTCAACTCAAGGATTGGGACGGGTTGTCACAGATCGTTACGGTACGGGAAGTTTATTAATTTCCCGCTTTGGCTGACGTCTTGCAGGACGTTGTAACATCCGGGCCCTTGGGAGTGGGCACATACGAGGCAATTGCAGACATATTGGTTCGTTCCATACTTGGCAAGTAGAACAAAGTTTCTCAGTCTTCGTAGTGGGCGGAGCCAGATTGTCCGATCAATGGTACGTTCAACGGTAATCTTTTCAACGCGGCTCACCAGCTGTTTCGCAGTTCTTCTAAGCGGTTTAGAGGTCTCGTACCATTATTCCGTTCTTCTCGTTCTGACGTATCCTCAGGCGATCCTACGTGCGAGCCTAGACCAAAACTCCCTTTCGGTCGAGAAATTCTCCCGATGGCTGCGAGCTATATGCACGATCATTCTTGCGCGGAACACGCCTGCTGATCGAGTCAAGGCCATTGGATATGTGGAACAAGCAGTTAGCGTGATAGAAGATAATAGCGAAGGCGACGATGTAGGACCAGAACTCATCTATCTCTTCACCTAGTTCCGCCGCTGAGGCTATTTCAGGGTTATCCAGTGGAAGAACGCAATTGGCTCCTGGGAACCTCATACAACACCGGTTTTGAATGTCTCGAGTAAGCCGTTCAATCTATCACTTTGCGCCACTTTTAATGACCGCGCACAGAGCCTCTATGCTTGATGAGGCAAAACGGTGGTTTGAATCCGCCACCGTCATTTGCAGATTCGTCCCAGGCGGGAAGGAACGAGCAGAAAAGGTATGTGTGATTGTTATTGATCTTGTCGTTTCTGATCATTTTCAAGATTTCTGAAACCTATACGCATCTGCTCGCTCGATATAACCCCACTTAATAGTTTCTGCTCCTCGTCTCAATTTCACTCAGCCTTGCCGCAGCTGTATCTTTCCCTCTCTTGTCTCAATAGTTCTTGCGCACGTATCATCTGTATCCTATGATGATCGTTCCTCCTTGAATCTGAATGCTTACACCGAGTCAAATTCGAGGCACAAAAATCCATTCAGCTCATGGAACACCGGCTACGATGCACTACAAGAACATTTCGATGAGCAAAACCTTCAAAAACGGGTTCCCCTTCGCTGCCTTCTTCGGAAATATCTTCTTCTTCTTCATACTGTATTTGCGCAAGGCATCCGCCGATGCATGTGTTTTCGCTGGCTGGCCGGTACTCTTGGCATCCACCAGGTCGAAGATATTCACCCAGACTGTGCGCAGCACCTACTTCTTGTCAATCCTACTTTCCGGGAATCCAGTGTGGACGCACCTTCTTACACTGGGTAATGGAGTTGGGAATTTCCTCAATCCCCACCGTGGCGCACAGCCCTTGCCATCCGTCCAGCCCCTTTTCTTCGCTCCCGAAGTAGCGTATGAACTCCTCTCGCCCACAGCGCGCCCATTCTCGTTTATACTGCGCGCCGCCGACCTTCCAGCCGCATTGCGCCGCCAGAAGCTTGAACTCCTTCTGCACCGGAGCAGTGGGATTGTGCACAAAGTTGGGATAGGAGTCCCAATACGTCGACATTTGTAGCTTTAGAGTGAGGACTATGGGGTCGTGGATGACTTTCTTCTTGCTCTCCGGGAGTTGGAGTCTGACTATCCCTAGCACGCCAACACCACGAGGCAGAAAACGTCAGCTCTTCAGAGATCCTGGCCGGGGCCAAACAGACTTTGGCGCGACGATCGAAGAAGCGGAACTGTTAATGGGCGTCTTATTAGGCGCCAGTTACAACCCTGAAACCTTGATAATGGCCTGCACGTAATTGCAAAGCCGGGCTCTCATTGGGCCACATTATTCCAATAAACTTCAAATTTAATTGTGTAAGTAGTGGTTCTTACTGGGAAAAAGCAAGATCAGAATCTTTCGATAGGTGTTGAATCAGACGGTGGGGAAAGATTTCCATTGTGGGAACCAAAATCAACATGCCGTCGAACCGAGAGTTCGTGGACCTCACGTATGATCCGATCGACGGCCTACGCCATGTGTCTCGGCCGGCATGCTCCAGCCTGGATTCTTGTCTAACTTTGACATGAATTTGGCTGAGAAACTGGTTGCCCGGCTCGGTTCTTAGCCCAATCTCAAGTGTAAATTTACAATCAGAAAAATAGTACACCGAACCCGATGTATGTATTGACAGATTATCCGCTCCCAGAAAACATCTCAACCTTCGCCTTATCCAGTTCGCCCCACGCTGGGAGACCGAAGATGGTTGGCAGTGCCTCCCAGAACGTCTTCCTTCCACGCGCATAGGACTCCTGAAAGCTCGCCAGACAGCCCTGACAAAAATCCGCCTCCATATGTTCCCAATCACTCTCGTCCCAAAATTCGAGCGGGACCGAACCGCGTCCTTCGTTGCGCCAAGCGTCGACTTTCTCGAGCCACACCAGCTTGCCTCGATTGCACTTCGCGGCGGATTTGCATCGCCCGGAGGGCTCGGCATAGAGGAAGTTGGTGACGAGGGAGGTGCCGATGGCGGCCTGTTTGGGGTGGGAGAGAATGAGCGCGCGCTCGTTGACGGCCGGGAGGTATCTGCGGTGCGGGTCGTCCAGGATTTCGGCGAGGCTGAAGGTGCAGCACTCGTACATGATGCTTGGAACGTTCCATAGCGCGCCAACATCGAGCGCAGCGCGCAGAGCGAGGAGAGTGCAGGACAGGAATTCGCTAGATTCACTGCCTTCGGCGTAGACATGTTCCCCATCGAGGGTACTGGGGAAGAACCCCTCGAGATGGCGCAGCGCGCGCTTGAGGAGATATTTGACGTCATACGCGTGTGCGAGGCGGATAACTCCAATCACGACGGCAAAAGGCGCCTTTGCTGGAGGAGGCAGAAAGAAGCTAAAGTGGCAGACTCAATAAAATAAAACGATTTGAGTGGCAAGGAGTAAACGCACTCCGAGTCAAATATGGCCTTCAAGAAGGACGTCACATCCTCCGCGGAGTGATTAAGCTTAAGCACAAAGCAGTTCTCCAGCGTAGCCAGGTTTGACTTGGCGAGACCGCAAATCAGCGTGTTGAGGACATCGGAGCGCGCCATCAAGACGCCTTTCGACACCCGATAGATGCTATCTTCTGCTCGCAGAATCAGAGTATCATCCTCAAACCAGAGGCAGTCTACACGCTTCAGATTCCCGGCCTCTGGATAAGCGGGTAAGTCCAAAGACGTTTCCTCGTCGCGTTCAGTCTTGGGAGTCAAGAATTCCTGCTGAGTCTAAGAATGTCAAGCCACATTCAAAGTGGAGGCAGGATGGGCTGAGTTATGAGCACTGACCATTGCCACTGGATCGTTCCAGTCTTGCGTAGGAGATGAGTGTCGAGCACAAAGAGCTTTATAACACGTGGAGTTCGGTGCGCCGTGTTCCGATACGCAGCGCCTAACCTCACGTGGGGGTGTTGTGGGGTGACTGTGACAATTCCCAACAAAGAGTGCTCGAAAGAACAGAAAAGGTCCGTTATTTGAGCAGCTACATACTCCAGGAATGGTCGCGTCGTAGTCCTCGGGGGCGACCACGAAACCTTGATGGGCAGTCACGGTAGGCACGAGAACAGAGTCAATGTTACTCCAGTCTCTCTATAGACACTGAGACGCTCTATAAGAAATGTGCTCATACCTCGCGTCTTGAAGTCAACGGATGCGAAGAAGAAGAGGCCGCAGAGATGCCTGCGAGCCTGCGAGACAGGTTGTACCGAGCGAGCACGCGAAGACGATAGGACGCAACTCTCAATGCCAATCCGAGTCCATGTATGGGCGCTCTTCGGCGTGAGTTTGAACTGGCAGTTCCTGCGGGGGCGAGGTAGCCTGGGTCGTATGTACGAACATGCAATCATTCGTCTTCCAAAGTTCGGCTGCCCAGCGCAGAGAATGATTTGAAGGAGCCGCTTGGATAATGACGGATGCACGGTATCCACGGCCTGGTAATTGGCGACTGTGATCAAGATAGACCTGTGACCGACTATTCGACAATGAACAGCCACTAAATTTCAGTACAGAGAATTATGAACATACACATTCAAGTTGATATTGGATACAGGTTCGAGTGATTTGATACAAAGCTATTCATGTCTCCAACGCCATGCGAACCCCGCTTTGCCATTCGACCATCCGGTGTTCGCGCTCGGCTCGTTGTTTTGCGCGCCGATCTCGGGCGGCAGGAGCACTAGCGTAGAGGGTCAGCACGAGGCGCTCGGCGTCAGATTGACGACGTTCATCGATGTCGTCCACGTCGTTGTTGCCACCTGAGCCATCTTGGCCCCCCGCAAAATTGGCGGCCGCTTTCCGCGCATCGTCAAGTTTGCCGGTTCTGACTTCGCGATCGTGCCTGATCCGCGACGGTCCCAAGGGTGCAGCGATCAGAGGAGTCGGGCGCTTCCGATCTGTGAGGAGGTGCTCAGGACCCTTTCCCCACCACTTGAGGGCGGCAACACCGTAGTTGTAGTTTAACAGCAAAGCTGAGGGTTTGGGCTTCTTGGAGTTGGTCTTGAACGCGGCGTCCATATTGTTGGGGATGTCACGTCTCTGATGTTCAGTTCCTTCAAGCCACTGTAACGTGTAATGCGGCTCAGTCGAATATTTGACCCCCCCGAGGAGATCGGCGTTGTTACTACGAGGAGGAATATCGTTCCGGTCGAGGATAAGGTTGGGAGTCTGATTGGGAATGAGACGAAGCTACAAAATGTCGCGAGATATGAAGCACCTTTAAGACCACTAACTTCTTTTTATCGATCACAGGATGAAGCACATTCGAGACCAGCATGCCGTTGCGGATGTCATTGACAATCGAAAGATTTGAAACGTCCTCATTGTCCTCTGGGATACGACTCTGTACAACTTCTTTCATCCACTACGCAAATACATTTAGCCGGTCAAATATACATTCAAAGTGGGCCAGGACATACCTCATCGCCTCTGCTGAAAGGGACGATGTGAACCCCTTGGCAAGACTCTACGTTCGTATTGGTGAAGATGCAGGCCACATCTCGCTCCGCGACTAAGGTTCGAAAATTTTCGCGCGTGTTGGTAGTCTCCGGTGCGTGGCTATATGTTAGCGCCTCTGGGTCCACAGCGTGCTCAAGAGCATCTAGGTCGAGTCAGCACTGTGAGTTGTGAGCCAGCGGGATGCTTACCTTCGTCGCCCGCACGCACGAAGTAGTAGACACCCGGCCCGAGACGTTCATCGTCCGCGAGTTCATCGCCCTCAAATTCTTCACTGGCGATGAGTCCATCTACCCCCAAGATGCAATAGGCCAGAAAGCGGAGGTATTTCACTGGCTTGCGGCAGAGAGAAGCGACAGTCTCGACCGGTACATCCAGATACAGGCCGTCCAGCTCGGAGGCTAAGTGAAGGCGGAACGTCGCCTCTGGCTGTTCATCGACCATGACACATGTTGGTGGGCGGTCTTTTGATAGCCGTGATGTCTTTCGAGAACATGTACACACAAGCTTTGCTCCCTCTTGACTTCTCCAAGACTTCTCGCCACCTCTTCGCCTTTGCTGTTGCGCTATTCCCTCGGACCTACCACCATTTGGACACTTATAACTATCACGGTTGGCCTCGGAAGTTGGCACTTCAAAAGTTCAAATATAGTCGGCGCAATCCCAAGATTCCCAACGCAGTCCCTGCTTCAACCCTGCTTGATCCCTGCTGGGTTCTGCTTCGTAGTGGTGCAAATTCAAGTGGTGTAAATCTCAGCTGCCGTTCTCGTTGTGTTCGAGTTTTTTGCTGGGAGCGTACATATATCAATTTCAGAAAACCTGCTGTGACGGTCTAGATATATCCGGCCCAACTTACCGCAGCAGCTGAATCCGACATCCCGACTTTTGTGTCAAACTTTCCAACCCCCTGGGCCTATTCCTGGCGTACTCTGGTTCTGACACTCACGAAATTCCGGCATCTGTCCGCTTCACCGCGCTCCGCAGTCAACCTGCTCTAGTCATTCCACTCCTTCGACGATTCATGCCTCGCTTCCTCGATCGAAGGGCCAATTTCGACGAATCGACACGAGAATCGAACGCACTTTCTGTTGACTTTCTTTTTGTCAAACAGCCTCTGCATTTCCACTGGATAGGCGCACCAAGAACTCGATAGGCGTACCGATTCCGATTTCAACTCTCCTTAATTGATATAAAGCACCAGTTCTCCTAGTCTCGTTTCCAGAACCGTTTCAACAGGTGTACGCGGCACTTGAGACCTACGGAGTCGTAGTCGCGGGCGGCCGAGTTGGGGGCGTCGGAGTGGCGGGATATACTCTGGGAGGAGGTGGCTTTCTGGTTGAACGCACCATCATGCCTTATGTTGACCTGCTAAGCAGGATATAGTTGGCTCACAAACGAAGTTGGATTGACTATCGACACGGTTACTGCATACGAACTCGTGAAGCCAAACGGGAAGATCGTAACCGTAACGGCTGCGTCCGACCCCGATTTATTCTTCGCATTGAAGGTAAATTCTTCTGTCACCATTTCCTTCTCTGTCTGACTGACACGTTCACAGGGCGGAGGGAATAACTTCGTACGTCAGGACTGTCGATGCAGATGCTTACGTGTACTTATCGCTTGTGCGCAGGGTATCGTTACAGAGTTTACCCTGAAAACCTTCGCTCTGGTGAGTAGTATAGGTACTCTAATGTCTTGAGCCAGTCGATTGAATTAAGAATTACGCTGATTAAGAATTACACGGGGTAACGTTTGGGGGTGAATTCCTTCTGCCCGATCATTCAACCGTAGTTTGATTATTCCCGATGTCTTTGGCGAATGCACGGGGGATACTATTGTGACTTGTACTTTTCTGCCTATTTAAGCCTCGTCAGTTTCACTCTCAGTTGTCTCCGGTGCTGGCCGATTGCGTGACTTCTAGGCCGTGAACAGTACGAGTAGGACGACCAGAATCTCCATTCTGCCTAATAGATGCATCGCCGCGGCTCACGGCGTTGCAAATGCAACGGGACTGATGGCAGGAGCGAGGAACTGTAAGAGCAGGGAGGTCGGGTCGATAAATGAGAAAATTGTTAGCGGCGAAAAGGAGGAAGGATTAGCTCAATACAGTCTATTAAGGCTCCAGCGAGGATACCGAAGGGCACTATGACGCACCGCCTTTCATCGCCTCTTTCGAGCCTCTCCTCCGAGTCCTCCACAACTGGACAAAGCTTTTCGAAGACGCAGTTTTGACGCAGCACGTATTTCGCGGCGCCGCAACATTGGATAGCAGTAAGCACAAACCGACACGGGCAAAAGCAATTAAAAGATAGTAATCGCGACGCCATGAAACCACAGCACAGAAAAGTACAGAAGAATAGCATTTGATTCACCATAGTCCAAAATCTACCCAGGACGAACCCCTCAAACCTTCTCCGTCGTGAGCATCATCTCCTCCTCCGGCAACGTTCCCTCGAACAACACCTCAACGGGAGCCGCCGGCGCCGTTGCTGTTGAAGCGCCAGACCGCGAGCGCGTGACCCACGCCCCGAACATGAGCAGCAACGCGAGCCCGAAGATGACTTCGAAGCCACGAAGGATAAATAGGAGCCCAGCGCCAACATTCTCGAGCCACGACTTGTCCAGCGACACGACCTCGCGCTGGGCGAACTCGTATGCGAAGAACGCGCTGCCGCCTATGAGGGCTATGATGTCGCCGGCGGTGGTGCGTTGGGTGTCGGATTCGGTCGCGGATGAGGATGAATCGGGAGCAGGAGGCTTAGCGCCCGCGACCTCTGCTTCCAGAATGGCGAGATCGTGTAATGGTGTCGCGGTGGTACCGTCCTCGAGCTGTGCGGGCGTGGGTGTGGTGGGCTCGGCCGTGGCGCCAGTGAGCCACCGGTAGGCATCACTTGCGAGAGAGCACGCCATGGCGACAGCGATGAAGAGTGAAAAGGACGCAAGGCCTTGGATCACCATTTCTGCGACCCAGGTCGACGCCTCGACCACTGCATCGGTGTGTGGGAAGAGTTTCAAGACACTAGGTGCCAAGAAAATGCAGAAAAACACGAGAACGGTGGTGATAGAGCGCTTGCGAGGCATAAACGGGTTTCTCCCTATGTTGGTCGTGAAATGAGGATGAGAAACGAAGGACAGTGAGAGCGTGGTACAAGCGTGTCAAGTTGTTTGCGCATGGTGCGGGCACTGCCTTTTGGCTTGATCTCCAACTGTTGACTTGGCGCGATGTTACTGTGCAGAATTGTTAAAGCCGTTGAAAATGTTCTGAACATTATTTGCCGTACTTATATCAAAGTCGCGCTTGAAATATATTGAAAATTAAATTGCAAGTGGACGCACTAAAAACGCCCCTCCCCGCTAGTTGTAATAATGTTTTACAACCACGCCGCTGATACTTAATCTCTTCTTCAACGCCCTTCTCTTCGAGGCTCGGAACAAGTTGGCTGGTCCTGTACGCGATGGTACGGTTCTTCCGCCGTTCTTCCATGGTCGGCGCGTCCTGGTCACTGCAGAATCGGTTGACACTCAACCGCTGCAAAACCGGACTCTCCTCGTGCGGAAGGAGCTTCACGAATCACATCGTCATTCACCGTGGAAAAATAAAACACTTCCAGACGAGGCAGACCACTTGGTCGGCAGGAGGCTGTATGACCTAGCGAACTTGTTTTCAACATGTCCCCTTATTTCATAGGTCAATATTTTAACTGACCTTCCAGCCGCACTGCTGCGCTAGAAGCTTGAACTCTTTCTGCACCGATCCACGAGCGGTGGAACTGTGCACAAAGTTCAATAAGTAGACATTTTGGAGGACTGAGTGTTCCAGAGTGGACGACTTTCTTGTTTGCTCCAAGGTGTTGGAGAGTGATTATGCCCTCGCCCTCGTACACGTGAACAGCATGGGGCAGCCTTCCCTGGCCGCGACCAATGGACTTGGGCGCAACGCAGCTTTTTAGGCGCCAGGTACAGCACTAGACCACATCATTCCCTTGAAATTCTTCACAGCTCTGAGAAGGGAGATACCACAAGTTGAAATCAACGTGCCGTCAAACTTGCGAGGTACGAGCAAAATGTTGTAGCGTCTGTCTACGAGAGACTACCGTCAAACCGAGTTCGGCAGCGACTTCGGCATGAGTACTTGTGCCTCGGCCGATGTCCAAGCATGGGTTCAGGTTCGGGTTGTTGCCGAATTTTGGCCTGATTGTAGCGTTCAAATTACAGTAAGCGACAACCCAATTGCTCAACGTAGTTACGGGATTCTTAGTGTCTGAGATAATTACATGCCGGGAAGGTCGAACTTGCGTTCCACCCCCAAAATCCGTGGGCAGGGTACCGAGCGAATTGACCAAAATAAATGCTACAGGATTCTTTTGTGCCGTTAGGGGGAATTGAACCTCCAGCCCAGTAAAGGCTCTTGTACTGTCGTGGGCAATGATCATAACCTTCACTTCCGAACACGGCCCCACATGTTTCCGGCTTGCTTGACTCCAGGACCTCACGATACCCGTAGAAATTCCTCAATACTTCCACGATGGGCGAGGTTAGATTCTTCGAACCCGAGTCATCCCCGAGGCCTTCCATCTGCTGAAAGGGGTCATAGCACGAGACCGTGTGAACAGATCACTCGGCTTAAAAGCGCGTGCAAACGCGTAAAACGTGACTCTCTTTGTCTTTTCTCCTCCACCACCACAATCTATCCCAATGTCTACCGCCCAGGCCATCCCCTTTCCTGCCCCCTCCATGTTCGAGGCTCAGAAGGAGAACGCGCCTCTCAGACAGACCACCCTCCTGAGCGCGCTAGACAAAGGAATCGCGAAAGGCAGAAAGCGCACTATCACACTGGTCAATGGCGGTACGCGCGACGCGTCTTCGTTCCAGACGCCCATCTGACGCGTTTATAGATGAGCTTGATCTGGCCGCATCGATTCCTGTCACTCCCGAGGTAAGTCGGAGAAGACGCGTTTTTTTTGGCGCTTTGACGCGTCTCTTAGGTTCTTGATGCAATGAGACTCCGAATCATACAGGTCCCGCCGTTTTCTTCACCTTGGATCGGCTGCTGACGCGTTTTGGTTAGCTCGAAGATGAGCTAGCGACACCTCCTCCCGCGAAACGCGCCAAGACGGCCGCCAGCGCCTCCGCTGTGGCATCCACCTCCTCCGCAGCCCCGACCGCATCTTCGAGCAAGGCGGAAGAAAAGAAACGTAAAATGCAGGTCAAGAAGATATTTGACCAGTGCGTGTCATGCGCAAATCCTTCATACGAAATTCTGATGACCATTGTCACTCTCAGCCTGAAGAAGGAGTGCAAATCGGACTCGGTTAAGTTCCAGGGTTCTCTGAAGACCATCAAATTCGACGAGGTCCTCGAGCAGGCCGAGTTTGAGACGCTCTTCGGCGGAAAGGGCCATCTCGTACAGCCAACGCCGCAAAATAAGCCCAAGAGCGTTGTGACTATTATCGCGTTTGTGAGTCGTTGTGATTCTGTTTTTTGCGAGACTTGCTCAAACTTTCGGCGCGCAGAACAACGCCACCCACATCCAGAATTTCTTTGGCGACGAGCTGAAGCCGCTCAAGGGTAATGTCTGGAGTCGGGGGGGGTGAGTCCTGCATTCTGCATTTTGCATTCCTCGCTCTTTCGTCCCTGATCGACTAATGTGGTTCCTGCAGGCATCCCCATGCGCGGTTTCGGTTTCTTCGGCGGGGGCGGGGGAGGGCTGTCCAAGTCCATCAAGCAGGGCAGCTGCGATGTCACTATCCGCTCCCTCGAGGTCAACTACTCGAAGAACAACCTCAAGTGCACGCTCAAGTTCGAGGTCGGGCAGGTCGGCGGGTACGGGGGCGGGTACGATAGCGACTACTGATGCGGTCTGACCCGACCTGTATCGCGAGCGAAGCACAGGCCCGCGCTTCGCTGATAATGTATGGTATGTATGCAGTTTATTTTCCTTCCTTTCCTGCTTCGGCCAAGTCTGACTGACGTCGCGCTAGAAAAATTCGCACGTTGCATAATGCCCACTTTTTACTGCCCTCTATAACCTTCTCTGTATGTTGTCTAAGTAATGTTCTATCGAATCTGTTAATAGCCTGCGTCTGCGATCCCGAGTACTTTCAAAGCAACGCTGCCCGCCATACGTTCAAGCCCCCAAACACAGGCTTCTGCCCCGTCCCCGCGTACGCTCCAGCGTGTGCGTCTCTAGATGCGGATTCAGCGTGTCGATAGCGCCGTTGCCGGTGTTGAAGCCTCAGGAGGCGCTCGTCCTGCAGCACACGCTCTGTTTGATCATGGGCGAGCCGTCGCCGCGTTTGCTTTCTGTGCCTTCCTGTTACCTATTCTTCCCTCTAGTATGCTCCAGACACCTTCCTCTTTTCACTCTACTGTTGGTTCGTTCTTCGTCAAGTTGAACCCAGTAATTGATTTCAGTCTAAACTTGAACGAATGAACCAACTTCAACGTGTACAAATCGCCGCACATCCCGCAGAATAACAAGCGGTAGGTATAAAGCCGTGAAGCCGTCAATGCCCTAGGGCGACGTCCAGTGCTCATGATGGATGTTGCAAAATGTTATGAGGGGACCCTCCAACGGTATGGGTGTGAAGGACGTCCCCACTTTTATCTCCAGGACTACCGCACCTTTCAAGTATCCACTCCATACTCCCCCCATCTTTCACTCCTCCCTAAGCTGCCCACTTTATCTTTTGCTGAGTTGAGTTGGATTCAAGTTCGAGGTCGCACACAACCCACTATTAAACCTGGTGCTTCACTTCATCGTTGCACTTGACATGGATTCTGTCCATGAGCGGAGGCCGACGTACCTCGGCGCGCCCGGGCGCTCTCACCGATGTCGATAAAGATGTGAGAAACCCCCGGATTAATGGGATATCCCGTCGGTCCCTTTCTTCTTCTCCCATCACCGAGCCAACATACCAGCATACTTTTGGGCTCACCTCGCTGGCCACCGCCTAAGTGAAGAAGTATTTCGTCGTGCCCTAAGGAGCTATACTCCAAGTCAATGCGTGGCGGGAGAGGACGTTCAATTCCTCCTGACGGCATAAACGAAAACTGTTCATACATAATATGTACACCTTCTGGTTAGCCTGTCATTGATTTTACGCTCCCGAAGTCCTTCACTTCCTCTCACCCAGTATATTTGATACCGTGCCCTGGTTCACTGGGTACAGATACCTTCCAGAGGTAAGCGCGAATTAAGTTCAGTTCAGTCCAAAAGCTGCTGAAAGAGCCCACCTCGGGTTTCACCCATCAAATACAAGAGAATACAACTGTCGTGCCTTGTGGAGGCCTCATGTTGTAAGATCTGATGAGGGTCCGTAACTCGTAGACACTCTCCTAGGGGTTATATTTCCACCATTGAATTTTAAACGGATGGATGAACCAAAGTACAATGCCGTCTCTTAATTTCATCCCATTGGAGAGCCTGAGGTGCGGGTTTCATACAGGTCCAAGAGGGAGTCGTTGTTGTCCCAGACTCGCACAACGAGAGTACAGAGCCTGTGATGAGTCGGAGATGAAGGTTCGAATCCTCCCGACAGCATTTGCGTCCACCCAGAGTTTTTCTTTTTCTTGCTCAGGCTACCTCTTTCCTCTCTGTCCTCGACTCTGCTACGGTGGTTGTGTTTTCAAGGTTGAACCCCAAGTCTGCAAGTCAGGTAACCGAGTTGGTGATGCAGTATGGAAATGAATGACCACCTCCGCCGGATATCTGATACATTTTTCGTTTTGTTCTGGAACCAAACCCACTGCGTTAGGATATGCTCGGACCTCACAAAACCGCTGATGGATTGGGTTCCGCATCCATCAAGAAGCTTGCCGTTGTGATTTTTTTGGACGTCGCCGTGAGTGGGAAATCCAGCCAATAAAACCGGGAGATCGCGTATCGAGATCCCCGCACAATCAGGGTGAGCCGATAATCGGATGTACAGAATGCATATGAGTTACGGTGTGAATTATGAGATTGTGGTAGGGAGAAAATGGAGTGAATAAGAAAGAAATTGACGGACCCGAGACTTTCGGGGGAGAATAAGTCGATTGCAGCCATAACTCATCTGCAGGCAAGATGGATCCGTGAGCAGATGACCTAGTCAACAACCGTGATTACCAGTTAATGGAGTCCCAGTATGCCTTGCAAACCCGCGGATCTTCCTGCTGCATTTATAAATAATTGTGATACTGCCCGAACTGAGTCCCAATGCATCGGCGGTCAGGCTGTTTAGCTGGGGGTCCGGCATCGTCGGAGTTCGTTGAAGGGAAGAGCTAGGGACAGCAGCAGATAGATGGGCTACTAAATTATGTGACAAGTGGGGCACGCACTTCGCCCTAACCATGCGTATAATGCATTCGATTGATTGAGTCACTGATACAGCTACAAGGTCCGAGGCGAATCAAGCGTGCGCGTTAGTACGCGGCAGCCTGAGTGTTGATACTCATCCGTGGAAATTCGACCGTCGACCGTCTAACGACTTGTAACGGCGAATGAACTCCAGAGTTGATGACTTACTGAAGAGCCCGTAGCGCGGAGATCCGATATCTATACACCATAAATCAGTTCAGTCCTTGTCAAGGAGAACGTGGCCGGAGTTGACAGTCCTGCGATAACCTGGATACCGTAGGTGGCAAGATCCCGTTACTGTGAAATGCAAGAATTAGACGTCGTAAATCAAGGCGGTATGTGCTGAAAGAAAACACGCTGCGCGCAGGGCCGGAAGAATGGACAGATGATGCTGGGATATTCAACACAATGGAACCGTATGGATAGAAGAAAGAAACTGTCATAGCTAGCCACATGGCACAGAAGGGATGGAGTCTAGAAAACAACGAGAATGTTAAAAGCTTTGACGCTTTTGCTGACCTGAGACACAAGAACAAAGCACCGCTGAAATGGTTGGGGTTGCCATTTATTCGGCAACGACATGCGGCAGCTCCATTTGCGGTAGTAAAACCGGTCCATCTGGATGGTGGAGTTCATCGATGAGGGCCGCTGGCAGGGAAAGAGCTTGAGTACAAGTACTGTATTATTTCGATCAATTCGTTGCGACCACCGACATTTTTCGAGAAAAAGAAATCCTATAAATCGAGAAAGAATTATTGCCGCAATAAAAAGGGTCCCGCGTGACGCGTGACTGAACGGTTTGAACGAAAAAGTACAGTTGTACGAATTGTCCGGCGTCCTCCAGTGCTAGTAGTTCCTTCCATTGCAGACACATGTACCGATGGCGGCCGATTCGAGCACTGTGCGTAAATAGGGCAGCACCAAGGCATGTGCTGTGTGCGTCGTCCATGGCCTAAATAACACCATCGATCGAGCCACAAATTGGATGTCGGAAGGATCCCGAAGCGAGGCAGAGCGACGCTGAGCACCCTGGATTTAGTATCAAGCTTGCTAGCTGGCGGCGCTTCGAGTTCGGCTAGCAGAGTTATGGACGTTAACGTTTGGGAAGAGATACGATCAAGGGTTGACACGTTGATGCGTCGCTAAGGCATAAATTATAATAATTGATGGGTATTAAAAAACAATAAACCGAGGAAACTGCGGAAATTTAAAATACTACTTGGCTCAAGAAAAATTTCAACCAAGGCAAGGAAAATTGAACTGGGATAGGCGTATCGGACGGTGAAGGTGGGACTTCTTTTCGGAGCAACTCTGAGTGTTGAATATTACACTGAAAAGACGTCTGAAATACAATGAGCTTCTGGACCCCTGATTTAAAAACCTTTAGGGACCTCCGGCTAGGGTGGCTCCATGAAGTTTAGGTCCCCATGATAAAAATGCTGTAAATGGGGCCCGGACAAAAATTCAACTTGAACCTGCCGGAGGTTGATCGGACCGGCGGCTACCGGCTGATCATAACCCTCTTACCCCGCAACCATCTCTTGCCTTACAACCCTTACAATCTTGCGGCGCTCTCCTTTCTTCGCATCCTCGCGCAATCACGTCCGGCGTCCACTATATCATTATTGGATCCGATGCTGTCTCGACCAGAAGTTTCCGTCTTTTCGTTTCTTTCTTTCGAGGTGCATCTTCTCAGTCTCACCATGTGGCGGCTTTCCGGGCGCTCCGGTTCTTCCCTGCGCCCCTAGTTAACTTGGGGCATCCACTTTCCCTTCGGCGGGCGTTATGGACGACGGCCGCATAGTTTCGCTTCACGGTCCGCCAAGCTGTTTTAAAGCCGATCTGGACACCTGAGGCCAGGCACTTGCGTGCTGGTCCGACAACATATTCCGCGGCAAGTCACGTCAGCCGTTCTTTCTTCGTAGCATCTCTCCTGTATAGCCTGGGATCATATCTATGCCAAATGTCACGATCCGGCGCGCCGGCCCTTATAATCATACCCCAAAAGCCGACGTGAAGGACTCTCGCCCGAAAACCATTGATTCCGCTCCGCTGTTACGGTGGCCGGAGAGCTGGCTGGAACTTGCGTTCCATCTGACGCTGTACTCATCTTACCGCACATTCACAGCGCAAGATCTTACGCAAGCTCGACCGAAAGACTGATACGTTTTGGCATATGCAAACGCTGATTCGATAGTGTGCTGACTACAGCCGGAAGACTGGCAGTTATGGCCTGCCTGCCTCACTCCACGCGTCCACGCTAGGCGCCTGCGAGGAAAGGGCGTATTTGGGGTTCCTGCCTGCTCCCCGTAACTGACTCCTCTTCTCGCCTAAGAGCGCCTGAATAGCGCTGTCGTACGTGGCGCGGGGGGTGGGTCGAATTGGGCGCGGATGCGATACCGGGCCCAGTACACTTCAGAGATTAGTTTCTTTTTTCTTGTGGCGTGCCAGCGTCGTTGAACTCTATTTGTGATCATAAAAGACGCGCTTCGCCCGCCTCCAGATCCGGTAACGCATCAAGTATGTGAGAAAGGCTGGCGCTGCCACGCCCTTTTCGCAGCAAACGCCGGGTGAGTAACGAGACCCCGTTTGGGAAATCGAACTGAGCCGGCGACTTCCGGGGATCATCGTGTGATGAGGCGAACTGGTTCGTCAGTGTGAACTTACGTTCTTCGATCGTCCCTCGCTCAAAGCGGAAACTCCGCCAGAATGGATGAATGTTCAGATGAACGCGAGGCATAAAATAAAAGTGATCATCGGGGGGGACAGTAATTGAGTTGACAAGCGTTCGTTCGTGAAGGTTGCAATTGATCTCGCCCTTCTTTTGTTTGATCAGCACTCCCGGATCTCAGCGAATTTCCTTTCGAAATGGAATGGAAGTTTGCATTTTCAGACCCAACCTCAGCGTAATGGGGTAAAAACGCACCATAACAGTACCGATGATCCGTGTGTTCCGGGCACCGCCATTACCGCCTCGGGCTTACCGGCTAACGTTAAATCCGCTTGGCTTTGCCTGTACGACTTCCTGTGTTCCTTTTCGAGGTTAACGCACTTCACGGCGTTGCCTTGCCCTATCTGATTCGCGGCCACAGGAAATGGGACGATATCGATATTGTTGCCTTGAACTTTGGTGGATAGCTAGCCCTTGATTCCTTTTCTGATTTGACTTCCCCACTTTCGAGGTCCTTAGTCGCATTCATTTGAAACCCCGGCCGGCTCATATCGGTATCTTGTGTTGGTTTGCAACCTCCCATGCGGCAAGGCACGGCTGCAAGAACTCCCGCATTCGTTTCAAGTCGCAGCCGATCCTGCTGCTGTTTTTCAACTGGTCGACATCTGCTGTAGCCCGCGTCGTTTATCCGAGTCTCCGAAAACTCCGGCGTAAAACTCAAATGTACACACGTGGACTTCGAGCTTGACGCGGCACTTCGCATTTAAATCACGGTTTCATGCGAGCGGAGATGTTGCACGTGCCGACGCACATTATTCGCAATTAGGCCGCTTTTGGACGCGTTTGATCCAGCCTGGTCGGGCACTCGCATCTTTTTTTTTCTTCATCGCCGGGATGCCCTTGCTGTTCTTTGGAATTCTCCCCCATCTGTGAGATCTCCATAATCAAGGTCTGCTTCCTCCACTTTCGGCGCGCGCCGCCAACTATCCCGAAAGGTGCAGCCTTCTCGCCTGCTGTTATAGCAGTCGCGACATCATCGTGCGTATTATACCAATCGGACATCCGATCTCTATAACTAGTTTTTTTTTCACTCTCTGCCAAAAATAAATAAATAAATCTCCAGTTATGGAGACTATCCTATCTCTGTCTTCCCATTGTTCAATGCTACCGAATGTTCTGATACGCAGGTATATTATACTCTACCGTCGCTGAACTTTTACGCAACTTGGAGGCCTTCCTACGCGCCACCAACGTCGAAGCAGCGGCTGAAACCCGGCTATGTATGTACTCCAAATCCACCCGTAGTTATTCATCAATGCAGCAGATGGAATGCTGACAACCTATGTAGAACCGAAATTGCGATGACGTGGTTATAAATCTTTCACCATTCTGTTTCTCCTCAAACTTGTCCGAAGCATCACTTTGGAGTTGATGCACCGGCAAGTGGACCTCCCTCGACAAACATGGCTGCATTGATTTCCGCCGCCCGGTCGCTTCATTCGCACTGAACTCCACGACGTTTCGACGAAACAGCGGAAGGGGTCACGGGGTCAACTTAGCCAAGTTAAGGGAGTAAGTCTCAAGTTCAAAATTTTGGATGACAGGCCTTTTACCCTCAATGCATGTATCTCGATTTATAAAGTCAGGGCACATTGTTTGCCGGCTCTGGATGGGTTTTTCGGAGGAAGTGGGGCGGCACGTCGATGTCGCGTCAATTTACCCTTTACGCTCGACTCCTTTGAAGGCTCGGGAACTGTTTGGTGGGGCAGAAAGTAACGGGTGAATGCCGCATCAATTTCCCACTTAGACAGTGTCAATGCTACAGCTAGCATTCCTCCTTTGCTTCTAGGTACATATCTTCTTCTAAAGGCTCTTTCACCTCATGCTTTCCAATTTGGAAACCTGCTGTGAGCGGAATGTTGGGTTGCTTAAAAATCCTGAATGTCCATTCTAGGTTTCCCGAACACAAAACAGGTGTCGAACTTCTTCGGAGGTTCCTAGTGGACCCGTTGAACAGGTCGAATCTACCGCTATCCTTTGTTTAAGCCCATGGTTTCAAGTTCAGTTCAACCGTGCGAGATGACAATGGCAGCTCAATTCAGGTCTTCGTCGTGTGTGTACATCGGTTCCTAAGTTCAGTGGCTCCTGAGCTCAAACTGAACCTTTGGTAAATTGTGTGGATCCAGTGTCTGACAGCCCAAGCATTAATCAATCCTTCAAAATCTCCTCACTTCTACTAAGTAGCGGCAGCGGCCGAGGAAAATTCAAGAGTGTGGTTGCATTTCTCTTTTTTTCCTGCATGATTCAAGTTGACGCATTCAGAATCATAAGATGTAAAGCATCGCGACATTTTTCTGGAGTCGAGTGGAACTCCACCCACCCCGCAGTAAAACGGCACCTTCACAGTCGCTCGGACCCTCTGTGGGCTAAGAAATCGCGGGAAAACACTGGGAAAACATATCAATGTTGCGGGTATAGCAGGAATCCCAAACTGACTTTTCGCGTTTAACAGACGTATTTCATTTCAAAAACACATCCCCATCGGACCCATGGTCTGAAAGGGTTTCGTTTAAGAAAGAGAGGCGGCGCGTCAATTTACCCGTTGTGCGGCTTATGCCGCGTCACTGGCGCGTCAGTGCCGCGCCAGTCCGCGCTGATCCGCCCCGCTCTACGTCATCTTTACCATACCCGTTGCAATGCACTTCACGATTCGACGCAAAGGGTCCCATGAAATGAAAACGAAAAATCAACAATAGGGGTAACAGTCCGAATGCGGACGAGATCAGAACATCAGTGATCGAAGCGAAACGCGTCCGTCACTTGTCACGGACTCTTGTGACATTCTGACCCGCTTGACGCGTTTCGAAGACGCTACTTATCCCGACGAAGGACCTCATATACCCAAGGCAATTATCGCCCGCCCAAAGCTCCAGCCCATGGCATCCTCGAGTCTCGATGCCACCACTGCTGGTGCGATTCACCTCCAACGTGGCATCGACAGTATTTTCAGCCACTCTTCAGATAGTCTGATATCTTCTCTGGAACCTGGAGCGCAACAAAGACTCGATGTATTGGTTTGTATCGCAGACCTGCTTGGAATTGACGATCTCTCGTTTTCGAGGTGAGTGCCACGACAGATGAAAACGACCGACCGCGACGACGATTCCAAGTTACTCGTCTTCCATTACGCGGACATCAGTACGATATCAGGGAGCTCTGCAAACCCTCAACAGACTTGAACTAGTCGAAAGAGAACTCCAATGCCACCTGACGGCGGTGGTGCAGGAGGAGCGATTAATCGAGAGGTGAGAGCCCAGTAATGGTCAAGACGCCTCTGAATTCATTGGTGGGGACAGTTGGATTGAGCGAATTGGCACTGAGCATGCCACCGCTGAGAGCACGGCCACGATCCAGGGCCGGCGGGAGATGCTTCTCAAGAAAGCCAAGGAGTATCGTGCTGCGCTGGATGTCATTGTGGCCAAAGTTCCTCGCGTCCCTCACCCGATGATTTTTATTCATTTTCAATGTAGACAAAGTCTCCAACGGATACATTCGCTGACCTGACAGCTCAGCAAGCTGCCAACGAGGAAAAAGCAGCAGCAATCAAAGCAAAGCGGGCACAAATCAAAGCCTTCAAAGGGCTGCCGCCGGTGCGTCCTTACTCTAGTCGCAGGCCATTCCCTGCTACTAATTTCCATGCAATCCAGAACCTTGATCTTGCACGCCAACAGCTTAAGACGGCGCGCGCCGCGCAGATGGACCTGATACAGACCCGCGAGCGGCTCCTCGGGAGGATGGCGGAGAGCGTCGTGTGAATCCCTGCATACTCCATAACACAATTCGAACATTGATAACAAGACAACTATCTCGCGAAGTATTGCTACTGGAACGCTGACCACAAATCAATCAATGGTACAGTTGCCTTTTCCCTCCTCGCGGCGGCGCGCTCGAGCGCCCCACAGCCCAAGGATACTTTCCTAGTCAGACCCCTGTTTAATCCTCGTGCACGAGTTGCCGCGAGCCAAAGTGCAACGACGTATCGGTGCTGCTACTCAGTATGCCTACATCGGCGACCTGATGCAGGTGCAGGTTCAACCGGCAGACCATTGTCACCGATACCCTACGTAGAAAGAACCAACTTGAGTTTTGGGTTCAGCAATGACCAGGGTGGTTCGTAATCACGTTGATGTGAACCACGAGAGGCTCGCCGCCATCCATTCCTATTCAACCAATATTGAGTCTTGGGAAAAGTAGAGCAACAAGCCAAGTGGTATACATCACCAAGCTACATGGAGAGAGTCAACATCGGCAGTATTTGGAACAGTGAGGGTAGACACACAAAGTACATTAGAATATTTGCCGAGTTTACAAGTGCAAGAACACTGTTGAATTAGTTACACACCCGCGCGACAAATGGCCAGCTCACGCAAAGTAAAGAGCCCCTGCGTCAATGTGGAGATCAACAACGACTTAAAGGAGCATCAAGACCATCGCGATGTGCATACCTTCTCGCAACATATGACTCAGGATTGAGCCAGGTATTTTGAACGGATGTCGGTACGCTCGAAAGGCGGTCAAGCAGAAGGTATTCACGTCACACAATAGTCTGCATATTTCTCAGCTCGAGCAGAGTGGCTACAGGCGCAGAAAAGAAGACCAACTGAGCACCCCACGCGCCCGCCATACCTGTGGGTTCAAGTTGAGGACAACGTGTAATGAGGTAAAGTCTCTGAACTGACGTATGGCTCTGATTGTGATCCACGTTAACGAAGAGGGAGGACGCGGGCATGTTGGGCATACCTCGATTTAGACACCGCATACTGGCACCCATCGAATCCCGTGGCCAATATCCACCCATCACCGCCTGTAATGGACCACTGCATAGAGGAAATCTAGGATCAGTGACAGACGGACTTGGTTTTAATGTACGTACTGCGGCAAGAACAGTAACGAGGATCCCCACGCAGCTCAGAAAGACCACAACTGTGCGGCTGAAGTTGTACATGACGTATATGCGCATTCCCAGACCGACTTTGGTCGGCGTTCCATTAATGTTAATGGACGTGAAGATCGAGCTTTTTTTTACTCACTTCCCCCCAGAACAGATTGAACGATGAGCAGTGCAATCCTTCCAATGCTCAGCGCGTGACATCTATCATGCAATGAGAGAATGACGCGCATGTTGCGAACGAAAACAGTGCCTACCGCTAATTTGACCATGGGTTAGTGAGGGATTCAGCTTTCAGTGTGATCGACCTCACCTCCGGTGGCACATTGCTGAATACGAATATCACCATCCCAATATTGATGAACAACGAGGTATAACGAAGAGCAATAAAGAAGAAGCTGAACCGCTTGGATTTTTGCCAGATGAACTTGATTTCGGACTCGAGGGTGAGGCAGTGGTCGTATGCTAGGACCACTGTATTGAAGTTAGTGAGCAAGGAATACGGTGTTCAATTCATTACCGACCGAGAGCGACCAAGAACCAAGCGTCCGTGAACCAACTGAGAGATATGTTTTGATATCTCGGAATATGAGAAGAGGGAGATCTTACTGGCCATACGCCATCGCCGGGTCAGAAGACATGTCCAACGTGAAATAAAATCCTCCAGACCGACTGGGGAAGGCGAATTGAACAAGCGGGGTGTCGTTGTGAAGGATGCCTCCGCGAGACCTGACGGGCGCTGGGCAGAATCGATTATCCATGACTCCATGCAGGGTGGGATTTATACTTGACAGACACGAATGCTGGGGTAAGTAGATCGCTCACCGGATCTGTTCTTGATTATGTTCAAATATAGACCAGCTCTGCACCAGTGGTTGAAGCCGAACTCAACAACTTTTCTGGAGATCTTGATGGAGTTCATTATCGCAGGGATGCCCCGCAACTAAGATGCATAGAAAAAAAACGATGCCGCCCTCCCGGCAGCTCCATGGGCTATATTCCCATCGCAATGAATGTAGCGGCTCCGAAATCACTTCAGATAGATTCGGTGTGGGTGGGTGATTGATACTTGACAGACGCGGATACTGGGGTAAGTGGATCGCTCACCGTTCTTGATTATGTTCGGACATAAACCAGCTCTGCACCAGTGGTTGAATCCGAGCTCAACATAACAACTTTTCAGATATCTGGAGATTTTGATGGAGTTCATTATCGCAATGCCCCGCAACTACTCGTAAGATGCATAGAAATGAAACGATGCCGCCCACCCGGCAGCTCCTTGGGCTATATTCGCATCGGAATGAATGTAGCGGCTCAGAAAGCACTTCAGATAGATTCGTGGATTCGAGTTCGCCTAGAGATGGCAATCGTCTCAGTGCCCGATTGCCCCGACATCACAAGTTGGGCTTCCTGTCGTTGAAGGAGATCGGAGCAATCGGGCACTAAGATGGCAATTTACAACTCAGGGTCTGGAGGTTGAACTTTGATTAAATTTCGAATTGGCGTACAACAAATATCAAACCAGCCACTTGCGCATCTCATCCACATCCGGTACTGTGCAAAGACTCAAAAGACCACCGATAACTTCTCGCTTAGCATCTTGCGTCTGAGGGCAAGATGATTAATGCAGTGGAACCATGGCATTCAGCAACAAAATATTGTGGTACCTTGACAATCGAGTCTTCAATTGAATTCTGGACGAGCAACTTGTAAGTCTTGACTTCCCGGACCTGGCCGATGCGATGAACGCGCGAGATCGCTTGGTCCTGCACGGGTTGAGGACAAGATGGGTTGGCTGTGAGTGATGACAGACCTCGACATAGGGATTCCACCAAGGCTCGACAAGAATTACATGGTTGCACGACGGGATATCCAAGCCTTTCGCGCGTGTGGGTAAGTGATTCGACCCGAGGGTAAAGGGGAATTCTCTTACCAGTTCCGCCCGCCATAATTGACATCAGCAGGACAGTGCAGTTGTGATCGTTGTGGATTTGGTCCAACGCTTCGGTGCGCTCGGACGGACCCATCCGGCCGTCATCTGAAGGTCGGTTAGCACGCAGTTGGTTGCAGCGAAGGGAGGGAGTAGCGCACATCTCGCGTACGAGACATTTTGCTTCGACAGCATCTCCGCCAGGATGTCCAAATTCGTCAAGAAATGAGACTGTATCAGAAAGCGTTAGGAATTCAGAGGAAGGGGGGCGGCCACGGAAAACACACAAAGATCACGGTTTTTTCTCCCCGGGGCACAGTTCCGAGGATTTCTCGGATGGCTCTGAACTTGCTCGATACGTAGGACGACTTGAACAGGTCCGAGTAGGCTTGCAAGATGGGGTGCAGCGTTGCAAGTGGGATATCCTGCTTGATCACCTCGTTCGCGTCCGCGTGTGTCTCATCCAAACTGCGATAATCAAACAGGCGTTCCTTTTTCCAATCGAGCCACTTACAGCATGCGCATCTGGTCCGAGGTATCGTCCGGCTTGGGGCCTACATCTCCGCGGTGGAGTGCCTTGGTGAGGAGGGCAGGATGGTCGGCGGCTATACCGCGCTTGAGCAATCCATTCATCGGAAAGAAAGATCGCCCATCGCCTACCTTGTCGCAACCGAATAGTCTTCGCCCACGCGCTGTTGAACGGATGAACGGATTGGATGTAGCGGTATACCTCTCGTTCCTCGGGCGTTAGCTGGACCCGTACCACAACGTCATCGTGTCGCTTCGGCAGTTGGATGCCTCCGAGCCCAGACTGTTTTGGACGGTAGATCATGCAGTCGCTGAGGACGCGCTGCGATAGCGAATGAACTTGCGTGAAGGACACATGCCGAAGGATAGAAACGAACGTACCACCAGAAGCTCAGTCGCTTTTACAATGTCGCCCTGCTTGTATGGTATCGTTACACGAGAGTTGAAAGTCGTAAGATTGTTCAAGCCCTCTAATTGGACGTCTAAAAACTGCAGAAGAGGCTGTAGGTCCTGTAATTTATTCTGTTGAAGGGATCAGAGCTGGGCGGATAGACAGAAGAACAACGAAAGGAGTACCTGCGCGGGCGTGCCTGAAAGACACAGGCCATGGAGCTTTTTGAGGCCCCAGCAGGCTTTGGCGCTCGCAGACTCCGGGTTGCGGATGACTTGAGCCTCGTCTGCACGCTCTGGGTTAGTATCGATCCGCAGGAAAGGGAATGTGGACGCACCGATGACGATCCTCCTGAACGTCCCGGTGAACAAGGGGAATTTACTTTCGTCCGTGACATTTTCGTCGACGTAAGCAGCCCACTGGTTGCGAACCTCCCACAGGGTGAGCAGCTACAGGTACGACGCAATGTGAAATCGACTGAAGGGACAGGGGGGTACTAGAACTCACAACAACGGCAGGGAGGCGAGGATCTGGGAATAAATTAACGGCGCTAGTAGGTAGGAGAGACAGGGATGGTACCTTTCTTCTTGCCCTCGCCGTGGTACAACAACACCTTGAGCCTCGGGGCAAACTTTTGGAATTCCCCTTGCCAGTGCTGCAGCACCCCAATATTTGGTGCGATGACTCTAGGGCGGCGATCAGCCAACGACTGGACAATGACAATTGGACGCACGCGGTCGTAGGAAAAACACCAGGAGCCAGAGGTCCGGCGCTTTGGATGCAGATCAATGCGATTGTGGTAACCGTCTTTCCAAGTCTGTAGTCCAAATAACGTCAGAGGAATTCGGAGAACGACAGGCCTTGCCACTCACCCCATATCATACGCCACAATAGTCCCCTTGCCCTCCAACTCGCGTGCGCGCATCCGCTGCAGATCCACGGCCTGATATTCATGCAGACATTTGCCGTTCTCGAAGACCGCCAAGGGCCCTCTGCTGCATATCAACACCGGGTCGTTGGCGATGTTGGACAAAGACGCCGTCAGCTGCTTGTTGAGGAATCTGACTGCGTCGGGTTCGGATTTGCTGGCACGGGAGCGAGCCTGAGTGCGCGGAGATTTGACTCGTGAAAGAGGCGGCTTCGGTCGAACTGGTGAAGCGACTGGGGTTGTGGTCGTTGTTTTCTATGAATGAGCATGTGAGTGGCATTGTATAATATTTGGCGGGCTCGAGCACGAACATTCAGTGCCACCGGCGGTTTAGGGTTTCCGCACGTCTTGCAGAGTCTGTCGACCTACATACAATCAATTGAGGAAGAACAGGACTCAAGATGACTGCAGGAAGCTCACCAGTTCAGGGTAGATGGACTCCTAAAACGAGGGAGGCATCAGAAAAAAACAAGAAGACGGTGGCACAAACGGCAAAGCACGTACGGCGCATGCGCAGACTGATGCATCGGCGGGAGAGACGAGACTGAGGGAGGTTAGCAGCCCAGTCAATAATGAAAGCATTTGGAAGTGGCTGAAGGAAGAGGGAGAAGGGAGAGCGGAAGTTTAACTAACTGAGCGTAGTGGATTTCGAGAATCGTCAGTGGACAAGGGGACGGCCCGGCGTCTTCCGCTTAACTCGAACAATGAACGGAAACTGCCCCATTGGAGACAAGCCGCCTGTGGGTAAGGAGAACAAAGCAAAGTCTGCGAGAGAAACAAAGTTACAAAGACGCAAGAGACAAAGGATTCTCGCCACGTGTTCGGCCGGCTCAATCAGCTTTTATCTTCCCACGGTTTAACCTATCTAATCTTATCTCCCGGACTTGCCGACTCCGACTCGATCCAAGTAACCTAAAGCGGCCTTTAATTCACGCATCAGCGAGGAGTGAAACCACACCAATACGTTCCGCTTTATTCCCCGAGACCCCGTCCGCGGTAACCCGTTCAAGTTGTATGTATCGGGGAGTCGGAGTGCAGTTGGCAAGGGATTAATTCCGAGTTAAGGAATTCCGCAACTCCGTTTCCGAGTCGTCGCGATCGGCGTCGGCGGTCGATAAAAAGCCTATGTCTGCGGAACAGCATCCCTTCGCTAGCAAGCTGGTCTCGCTCTCGCTCTCGCCCTGCCCGCACTGTTGACGCTCGTCGTCCCTTCGTGCTTTAAGCTCCTCGTTTTCCTCTCCTGTCGAGTTCGCCGCACCCCAGAGCACCACCACTCGCAATGAAGCTATCAAATTCCGCGACCGTACTGCTTGCAGCCGTGTTCCTTACCCCTGCGTATTCGGCCCCGATGGCCATGCAATCCAGAGGATCCATGGCCACAAGCACAAGTCATTCAGGCGACGGTCAGTCACCCACCCACTTACTGCCGACTCACATATATCATCGACATAATCTGAATCATCCAACGTGTCGTTCTAGGCACTTTCTATCAACCCGCCCTAGGGGCCTGCGGCAAGAAAAACGCCTCCCACGACTTGATCGTCGCCGTTAGCCATGCGGTGTTTGATTCTTACCCGTACGTTTTGCTTGCTTCCTCCTTCCTTCGGCCCTATAAATTTCAGGTACTAATCGGGGTATTAATTTTTTCATACACAGCGGCGCCAATCCATCGAACCCCAACAAGTACGTGGTCGCTCATCTGTTCGATGGAACCTGACGTGATATGTAGGAACCCTATCTGCGGCAAGAAACTACGCGCAACCTGTTCGTAATCTCCCTTCTTCCTCCACCTTTGAAAAGGGTCCAATATTAACCTCTGCAATCAAACTTCGGAACATTTTTCACCTTAGACGGCACCAAATCCGTAGTCGTCACAGTCGAAGACCGCTGTGTCGGCTGTGCAACGGGGGACCTCGACTTTACCTCAACGGGATTCGGAAAATTGGCGTCGTTGGACAAGGGGAGGATACATGCTGTGAGATGGCAATGGGTTTAAATGCGTGCCGTGGGCATTACGAAGATGTACATTATGTATTTGGAAGCAAGTCTTACAATCGGAGCACAGTTTTGAGTTATGGTTCTGAAGAGCTCGAGCCCGCCGCTTCATCTTCACTCGCCAACACACCGCTCACCAGCCCCTCCCGCCACCGACTCCCCGTCGTCCCCAGCATCACATCACTCTCCCCGATCTTGCGCTGCGCAACCACGCTGGGCACCACCGAGAAGCTCTTCAGACGGCCGCTCTGCACCAGCCACGCCAGCGCGTGGTCGATGGCGCGGGAATACGCAAAGGGGGGATGGGTGAGGTGCAGGAGGAGGCGATGGGCACCTGTAGCCGAGAGGGCGTAGGCGTGTGTGCAGAGCGGGCGGTGCGAAGGGTGGAGGTGGGTTTGCGGTGTTGACGGGGCAGTGGGTGCGTTTTTCAGGAAGCGGAAATGGGCGAGGCCAAGGGCGGGATAGTGCGATTCGTTGGACCAGCAGTGCCCTGCGATGCACCATCATCTTCAGTGCCCCGCCCAAACTACTCACACGATGGTGTAAATGAAGACTTACCTAAAAATACAATGTCCCAATCAGCTGGCAAGAGGCTCCAGACAGATAGAAGGCGCGCCTTGACATTGGCTTCGATATCGATATCGTCTTCCAAAATGAGGGCAGCAGCCTGAGCTTTCTTGGGCATGTGAGTTGATGCACGTTGGATGGCAGATAGATGCGAGTGCCAGCATGCGAGGCGGCTGGGGGAAAGGATCTTGTATTCAGGTATGAGTGGGGAGTACGGTGAAATGGTAAAGTCTTCCGTCGCGCAGGTCAGATGGTCGTCGGGAACCAACCCAGGATGTGGAGCTGGTGGAGCGTCTAGACGCCAGTCATCAAAAGGTAGAGGGGTGTCTGGAGCAGGCCACTGGAATGGAAGTTTGATCGTGGTATTGGGCGGGTACGCTTTACCCAAGGTTAGGAGTTCTTCTTGGCGCATTGTCCGGACTTGGTTCATGATTCGCCGGACCAGCGGGCTGTGCGAGTCTTCGGCGGGAACGTAGCTCCATTCAAGGCCAAGGCGAGTGCGCAGTCGTTCCATGTCCTCGAAACGGTCTTCTCGACGGGCCAAGTGGATAACATAGGTCTTCGAGGGGAAAGGAAGAATTCCATCAACATCTCCCACTCCAAATCTGGGTGAGCTTGCTAGGCTAAAAGTTGAGGGGAGTCGGTCAAGGGGAAAGCCGATGTGGATATAGAGAGCCAAAAGTATCAAAGTGCCTCCGATAAGCGTGAGGCTGCGAGGACTTCGCGCGGGGAACATGGAAGTTCGAGACAGGCCCTGTTTGTTCGGGTTTTCCCACCGTCACATCCTGGTCACACCCTTGCCAGCAACGACCATTCACGATTTTTGCCTCCGCTGTCGAAGACACCATTCAAACGATCAATCCGGACGGATCGGCCTAGACCACCGAATGGAAGGGCGTCTTAATGCTATAGCGTTCATGCGCCGCCTTCTTTCAGGGTCTTTTTCCGAGTCATCCTCCAACAGTTCCAGTTCGGGGACTGTCTGTCTATCTGTGCTTCAGCAAAAGACATCTAAAACCTGTGCCGGCGTCTGCGTCCAACTATGCTATCTTTGAACCCCAAAACTATCGGCTGTGCAACAGTTCTCCTATTCTCAACCTTGGCGAAAAACAACTACGACTGGGAGTCGGGGGGAACTTCTAATTTTAATTTCATCCGGCTGCCTTTGCACTCGGGGTCGATTTGCCGCAACGGCCACATGTCCGCCGACCTTGCCATAAAGCCACCTTTATGAGAAGGCTATACCTATTGGGGAAAACGAATTGATAGTTCTCCCGGCGTCCCAGGAATTATTTTTGTCTCGACAACCCAGTGATGGCGAACCATTAATTTCGTACAAGGCTCTGCAGATCATATCTGTTCATCCATAAATTATCCCTCGCAACTTACGCATCCAGGTACGACGAGTAGTCGTGCATGATCGTCAATTCTTCCTGCCCTCCAAGATAAGTGGTGGATCCGCGATGGTGCTCCAATTGGTTCACCTAAAAATTACCCGATCACCTTGATGACCTTGTGACGCCGCCATCCTTGGAGCCATTATAAAATCCTCTGGGAACTCTCTCTCGCGGAATCCGTCCTCCCGTCATGGCCGACATTAACGACGCCTCTGCGACCCCTGCGTTACCGCACTACACGATGGCAAGAGAAAATGTCGAGAGCCCCGACGAAAAGGTCTCAACTGAAAAACTCCCCAATGAGAGCGGCGTTGAGGCTCTGGCTGGTCAGTCTTGTGAAGTAGAGCGAGTGACTCTGCACTGACCATCCTCATATCAGATGATAACATTGCCGTACGCTGCTCGGGGCTTAATGTTCCTTCTATGCTAATTCAACCATAACTAGGCATTAACTGGCGCACAATTTGACGATCCCAACTTGGACAGGGAGCACTTCGTCGCTCTCGACGATGAGAGTCCTTACCCAGAGGTCCGGTCTGCCGTGGCTAATACAGGTTAGAGCGCCTCCTCTCCACTTGCTGACGGAAACTAATATGTGCCACTTAGACGACCCTGAGATGCCTGTCACCACCTTCCGTACATGGGTCATTGGCCTTTTGTGGGCAATTATCATCCCGGTTCGCTCCTCTCGTGTCGCGCGTACTGCTACTAATTCCCCACCCAGGGTCTCAACCAATTTGTAAGTTGCGCTGTCGAAAAAAAAATTCAACTCTGCCTCATAACATCACGAACCAGTTCTTCTTCAGGTTCCCGTCGGTCACCATTACCGGCATCGTCGCCCAACTTCTGTCTTTCCCCGTCGGCCGGGCAGCAGCGGCATACGTTCCCAACTGGACCATCTTTGGCGTTAAACTCAATCCCGGACCCTTCACGGTTAAGGAACACGTCTTGATCACGGTATGCGCTCCGCGATACGCGCGCAATTGAACTAAAAAATGCTTTGCAGATTATGGTTCGTTCCATATGCTCAGGTCGGCACGGCAAAATAGCTGACCGGTAATGGCAGGCTTCTGTGGGAGCCGGAAGTGCTTATGCCACAGGTGGGCACCCAAATCTGTTTTTGAGAAACACAAGCTGACAGATTCTATGATAGATATCGGTGCTATTTTATATATATCCTTGTCTGGGTCGAGACTGATCTGGCTGGTTCATAGTCGCTGTCCAGCGCGTATATTACAGCCAAACTTATAACTTCAGTTGTAAGTTTATTTCTCCCTATTCGCTGTTCTCACTGACATGGGCTTAGATCAATGGTGGGAAAGGCCGCCGGGAACGTCGGCTTAATGTTGATTATTTTTTAGGTTTGTCGTGATGTCCACCCAACTCATCGGCTTCTCCATTGGCGGCATCGCGAGGCGCTTCCTGGTTGCCCCACCGTCGATGAGTACGTCGATCTGGTAATTGGTCATCTCCTGTCCCTCACTCCCACCAGTCTGGCCCGCGAACTTGGTCAACTGCGCCCTGTTCAACACACTTCATTCACAGTACTACGCCGGCATTGGAACTCGTGGTGGTCTAAGCCGCGAACGCTTCTTCCTGTACGCGTTTTTGGGCTCGTTCTTCTGGTGTGCGTGCGTTAGATGGCCTTGTTGCATTGCTACTAACTGCGTTCGACATGGATAGACTTCTTCCCTGGGTTTATCTGTAAGGGACTACCCCTGTTGTGTGGGCCTAACATTGATCCGTATTTCTCTGCTCAGTCCAAGCCCTGTCGTACTTCTCCTGGGTGACCTGGATTAGACCTAATAATACGAGTAACGTTCTTTCGTTTACTGAACAACTTTCCTGTCTCACCGAATCCTCCCAGCTATCGCTCAGCTTTTCGGGTGCGATCCCTTGCTCTATTCTCGCCGTTTCAATCCTCACCGTCGATTTCCAGATACTTCCACGGAATGGTCTGAACTTTGAACTATTCCGTCCATTCTTCCTAACTCTCTTGCTCAGGGCATGTCCGTGATCACATTTGACTGGAATCAGATCACGTATGTTGTTTTTACCTTCCTACCACGCTGGTCGCATTCAAACGCTGCATTTAGTTACATCGGATCTCCATTGGCAACACCATGTAGCGTCTCATCTTTCAACCCTCTGATTACGTGCTCACGTTCACCAATTCAGGGTGGGCAGAAGCCAACATTTTCGGAGGTATCTTCTAGTCTCTACTGTTGCTTGAAGCGGACTAACAATAGGTGCAAAGGCTTCGTTTTCTTTTTCTGTGAGTTCACTATTCTTGCTTCTATATTCCTTCGCTGACTTCGTCGTCAGGGTTCCTCACGCCCGTGCTTTATGTGTGTATCTCCCTATGACACTCGACAGCCACTAAATCCAGGCCAGTTCACGAACACTTGGTTCGGAAAGTTCATGCCGTGAGTCGTCACCCGCCTGCCCAAAGTTCGAATCCATGACACATTGGCTAGAATTTCGTCGAGAACATCGGTACATGCACTTGCCCACGTAAGGTTCGAAATTTAACTTTGAGACCCAGTATGACAACCACATGAACTCGTACAATGTCTCCGCCATCTTGACGGCCGACAACACCGTCGATCTGGAAGCATATCACAATTACAGTCCATTGTTCATTTCGTACGTTTCACTCCACTTGTGTTTCTCGCTTGCCTAATATAGCTCCAATGCAAAGGACAACATTCGCGATATCTTATGGGCTTTCCTTCGCCTCGATCACGGGTGAGCGGCAACTTTTCTCGGTTTGCCGGAGATACTCAAGTAATTGATTCTTCAGCTACTCTGATGCATGCTTTCCTCTACTTCAGAAAGCAGATCTGGGTTCAATCGCGCCGCGCACTCCACGAGCAGCCCGATATCCACGCCCGGTTGATGTCCCGATATCCTCAGGGTAAGACCACCATCCTCTCGTCGCCACCGCAAATTTAACAGCCTGCCCAGTTCCTGAGTGGTGGTATGCGATTCTGTTCCTCTCGATGTTCGTTCTCGGAATCATCAGCATCGAAGTCTGGCCTACGTGAGTGCAGCCAATGCGCGTCGATTCAAAACTGATCAACCACCAAGACAAATGCCCGTCTGGGCTTTCGTGCTCGCGCTCGTCATCGGTAGGTCTGCCTTCCGAGCCGGTGTAGTCTGTAGCTAACAATCCGCGCAGCATTCACATATGTCATTCCTATCGGCATGATCCAAGCTATCACGAATCAACAGGTCGGATTGAACGTTATTACGGAGTTGATCATTGGTTACGCGCTCCCCGGACGTCCCGTCGCGATGATGATGTTCAAAACCTGGGGCTACATCACCATGGCGCAGGCTCTGACCTTTGCGTCCGACTTCAAACTGGGTCATTATATGAAGATCCCTCCCCGGCCGATGTTCTGGAGTCAAGTATGTAGATCTGCTCGTCCTGTAAGAGTCTTGCTCAAGTTAATGTTCTCCGCTAGGTCATTGCGACGATCATTGCTGGTACCGTCCAGCTGGGTGTCCAAGCCTGGATGTTCACCAACATCAAGTATGCTTGTTGCCGTCCGCGAAGTAAAGCTGGTTATTTAATCTCGTTAGGGACTTCTGCGCTCCCAATCAAAAGGATGGGTGAGGACCAACGTTCGGGGCGACCCCAGTATATTGACCTTGGCGTTAGGTTCATCTGTCCTAGCACCGAAGTGTTCGGAACGGCTAGCATCATCGTGCGTACCCCTTTCTCCGTATTTCCCCCTTGATGCTGAATGGCCACATAGTGGGGTATGGAGTATTGGAGCCAGGAGTCGTAACACACACTGAATCTCCTCCAGGTGTCATCGGCCCGCGGTTGATGTTCTCAAAAGGGCAGACGTACTAGTAAGTATTTCTGCAACTTTCACACGTATGATCTAAAAGCCTCTCAGCCGTAAGATTTTGGACTTTCGAACAACTACATCGTTCAACGGAAAACCGCTTAGCATTGGTCTTCTTTTTCTTGGTTGGCGCCGCAGCACCGGTTTTCGCCTGGACTCTCAACAGGAGATATCCGAACAGCTTCCTGAAATACGTCAAGTGAGTTTCCAAGTTCAACTTCATCTCGCAAAACTAACTTTGATCCTCCTAGCTTGTAAGACTCCCGAGATAATTTGCATTTGTCGATACTAAACGGCCCGATAGCCCCGTTATCTTCAATGGAACTGGACTCATCCCACCCGCAACCGCCATCAACTACGTTCCTTGGGCGTACGCATCCTTTCAACCATGTCACGCACTGAGCTCATAAATCGATCTAGGGGAGTCGGATTCATTTTCCAGTATGTTATCCGGAGGCGTCACTTTGCTTGGTTGGTTCTTGTCTTCTCCGCGCACGTACGTTATTAATCACCTGCACATCTAGGTGGACCAAGTACAACTGTAAAGATACCGCCATGTTCTTGATGACGACTTTCTTATGCCTTTCCGCAGACGTTCTCTCTGCCGCCCTTGACTCTGGTGTTGCAGTATGTATCATTGTCATCTTCTTTGCGCTCCAGTTCCCCAAAAATGGAACGGTGAATATCACTTCTAATTACTTATTCATTCATTCACCTTTTACTCACACGTGCACCTAAATTAGATTGGGACCACCAACATCCTCACCTGGTGGGGCAATACGGTGGGATTTTCGGTACACGACGTGGAGAAAGCGCCCTGAGGTCTTTGCAGGTTTTCATCGCCGGCGCAGATTACGGGCCAGAGGGTGCAGGGACGCCTGTCAACGCACTTGCTCCAGGCGAGACATTCGGGTGCGCTGTTCTCCCCACGGTGGTTATTTTTCAAGGACTGATTTTGCGGTTTGAATGCAGGCCAAGCACGTGGTGAGCGCCGTAGCAGTACTTAGCGAGATATTTGTATTTGTTCCGTCAAGCTTCGAGTCTTTATTTTGATTGCTGATGCTTTTTGCTCGTTGGCAGCTTGCTGAGCTGTCTGGTCAGCGAATGTATCTATATTCAAAAATGGAAGAAAATCATCGGGTGAGGGACGCGAGGAACTTTGGCCACAATGACATCCAGCGCAGCACGATACTCCTTGGCTTTCTTGAGAATCGTCTCCCGTCGGCCCTGGATCGTGGCCGTGCTCTCAGCGGTGGCATGCTCAGTGCCAATTCGCTCAATCCAACTGTCCCCACCAATGAATTCAGAGGCATCTTGACCATTACTGGGCTCTCACCTCTCGATTAATCGCTCCTCCTGCACCACCGCCGTCAGGTGGCATTGGAGTTCTCTTTTGACTAGCTCAAGTTTGTTGAGGGTTTGCTGAGCTCCCTGATATCGTGCCGATGTCCGCGTGATGGAAGACGCGTAAATTGGAATCGTCATTGCGGTCGGTCGTTTTCATCTGTCGTGGCACTCACCTCGAAAACGAGAGATTCAACTCCAAGCAGGTCTGCGATACAAACCAATACATCGAGTCTTTGTTGCGCTCCAGGTTCCAGAGAAGATATCAGACTGTCTGAAGAGTGGCTGAAAATACTGTCGACGCGTAGCACGTTGGAGGTGAATCGCACCAGCAGTGGTGGCATCGAGACTCGAGGATGCCATGGATTGGAGCTCTTGGCGGGCGATAGTTGCCTGGGGTGTATGAGGTCCTTCGATGGGATAAGTAGTGTCTTCGAAACGCGTCGAGCGGGTCAGAGGGAACGTGGTCACACGAGCCCGTGACTGGTGACGGACGCGTTTTCTTTTCGATCACTGATGTCCGGATCTCGGCCATATTTGGACTGTTACCCCTATTGTTGATTTTTCGTTTTCATTGCATTTTATACAGGGTATGATTTTCCTCGTGTCTTTTCACAGCTCCGCATCGGCGGCGATCTTCTCATCTGGTGGGACCCTTTGTGTTGGATCGTGAAGTGCATTGCAATGCACCCTAAGGTGCTCCGGATGGTACTTCTTTCCCTGCGCCTTTTCTTCCTTTGAGGAAAGCCATTCTTTCTGCCTCGCAGAAAGCGCTCTGGAAAGCAAACTTTTCTGAAAAGAGATGTTGAGTGTACAACTTCCAGGACCCCTTTCAGCTGAGGAGAAAGGAAACCTTTGTTATATGTCAGCGACGACCCTAGTTAAACCCCGAAAGTGATAGATAGCGAGTGGGGTTTAAAGCGAGAATCAAGCCCAGTTTCAGACCAAAGTAGAGCCTGAGATTAGACGAGGTAGAATCTACTGTACATTAGATTCTACTGCTACTTTTATACTGAAGAAAGCCCTTGGTGATCGCTCGGTGCCTGGTAACTAATTAGCGTTTAGGGTTTGGTTTGGCGTAGAGGAGAACGATCATGTGTTCTCCTCTCTATTCGATCAAATGTCCGCTGGGTCGGGTTTACAACCCCTGGTACTCCTGTACCCCAATCAGTGTGGTGCTATATTACCGATCGGGTGTTTCTGTCTTTGCCAGCCATCGTGCCGAATTTGGAACCCCGATGTGTCGGCGTGGATTTGGGCGTGCCGCGTTATGATCCGAGCGTGATCATAGAGCCAAAAGGGCCGTTGAAAGAAAAGCCTTTCCGGCCGAGCCTGTTATGTCCGTGCAAATCAGTCTTTCATTTTTTCCCATTTATCGGTTCTGGTCGCACTCAATCCAACTCTGATCGTGCTCCCGTCACCTCCGGACACACAATCATGCACTACATCAGACCCTGCACCACTCCGGTAATACTCCAGCACCACTCCAGCTCACTCCGGTCGATTAACGGTTCACCGGTTCCCGGACCTATCCTGGAATACATAGCTCTCGTCCAATCATGGAATGCTGAGTACTTCTACCTTATTATCCACTTCACTTTCATTACCTCATCTTATCTTGGCCACCTCCGGCCTCACTCCTCACCTCGTTCACCCTCCGGTCATCCCGGTTAATCCTGGAACCTCTGGACTAGTCATCCAGCCCTGATCGGTTCACTGCGGTTCATCCATATCGCCCCGGAACATTCTACCTGAACATTCCACCTGTACTTCGCACTGGTCCTTCACTGTGATACAGGCTGTGGCACCTCCGCACTCCTTGGTACATTCCAGACTGTGATTATGTAATCACTCCGAACTCCGGTCCTCCACGTTCCTTGGTTCAGCTCCACTTCACCCACGTCGTCTCGGACCTCTGCCACTATGCATTGGAACTCTCCTAAAGGACTGCCAACGTCCTCCGGATTGATTGCTTGCAACTGTGTCCACTCCGGCGACCCGGAGCTCTCAAAACCACCAACACTCAACACCAGTACCTTGGAACTCATTCATCTCGACTACCAACATGCCAGTCCAACATCTGGTATAATTATGCGCTATTCACCTATGCCCCATCACTCTTGCTCTCGTTCCAGTCGCTCCGGACATATCTCCGGAATGGGGAGTTATCCGGAGTCACCGGAGTTGTCAGACTCTTCCCCGGAACGTTCGCTATTATGCCTTATCAACTCCTCTTCCATTTATGCATCCCTTATCACTTCTCATCTATTGTTTCAACGCTCTCATCACTTCTCCTTGTTGTCTTTTCATATGCTTCGCGCTTCCATCACATTCCCATCATTCCCCATCGCTTCTTCATCTGCCTCAAGGCAGATGTCATAGCACTTACATCTTATCACTCTTCTATCCATCCGTTCATCTATCAAACCATATGCTCTACCTTTCCCCTTTCTTTACTTCCCATTTATTCCTTACTCCCACTTCATCCCTTTTGCCGCATGGTAGTGTCTTCTTCCATGTGGTTCACTTCATTTCATGTTGCTTCACATTGCCTCATGTTACTGATTCCCTTTTGTACAAATTACTTGTCTCTAGTATAAATACCGGTACTTTACATCTTGTACAGTATCCGAAAAATAAAAGTTATCCATGCTTCCTTCTCATGGACTGTTGCCAATCGTCTCTTGAGGTTCTGGTCATTGCCTCTCGACGTCTCCCCCTCTATGGCCTTGCTCCCGTCTCCCTCTGGTTCCCTGCTGTGACTCCGGTCACTCTGGTCACTCCGGTTTCCGGTCACAACTCCGGAGTCCTCGCTCGGCCATACCAACAACTGCGGTTCAACTCCGGGTTGTCTCCCGTGTCTTGGATATGCCTATAGTCCGCTCCGGCGCACCGCCTTTGCTCCATCTTCATGTCAACTATTCTGGTTCACACTGGAACTGCGCTGGACGACTACCCAACAAACACCGGTTATGCTCTTGTGTCTCCGGTCCAGGCTATCCCTGTCCCGTCGCCATCTTCGAGCTCGTACGACTCGGACCTTGGCATAGGACACTTCCCCATCTCGCAGCCCGAGGCCAGTCAGTCGGTCACCCTAGCTGAGTTGTGGTGTTCCGAGAAGTGGCTGATCTAGACATCCGTTCATCTCCGGTTCGCGGCTTCGCCCGGCTCCGGTCATATGATCGGATATTCCTTCCCTCTTGGCTCAGCGATATAACAGAGCCAAACAGTGCGCTGCGCTACCAATAGCCTTTCAAACAGACTTTAAAGAAAGCATACCTGATTAACTCCATGTCCCTTTCAGTTTTCTGGGGAATGTCAACCTATCCCAGCTTTTTGAAAGGGGCACTGATTGACATTCTCTCACTTACACAATCCCACTAAAGAAACAGGAAAAACAATCCGCCAAATCTGATTTTCACTCGGATTGCACTACAATCAGATAGGCTTTTCACCCTTTAAAAGATATCACTATTTACCGTGTGTAATGCCTTTTTGGGTCCTATGGCACATTTTTGCCCTACGAGCGCAAAATTACAATATCTGGTTGCGTTTATCGACCAAACCGGCCGAAATTAGCAGAAAATATCAACTAGGGCTCCAAAATGATTCTCAAACTATCCAGGAACTCGCCTCCAACTGAACTGCACAATTTGGAGGCCAGTTTGAAATTTTGGTCCCCGCCAGACCCGGTGTCGAAAGATCGAATTAGTTGAAGCTGTCACGCATCACTCCCCCGTACGATTTGAATGAAAAAGTACTATCTCATTCAATTCTAACTGGCTGTGACGCGTGACCCAAAAAATCGAACTTTAGCTTTCGTCAAGGGGGTCCAGTTTTCGGAGCCCCAGACACAGGGTCGATTTCCGAAGGGTTTTTCAATGCTGAGTCCGAATATAAACTTTTTATGGCGAACGGAGCAGTCGCCATCGAGCTTTGTACTCCGACATTATTGCTTTATTTGGGTGATAACAGCTGATAACAAGTGTACAGCCTCGACAAAACAGGAAATTTCCCATGATCTCTGCTGACAATCAAAAGCCACGTAATTTCTCCAGAAATTAGTTCTCGAACAACACATTTACTTTCCCTGATCTTAACACGGGAATGGGTGCGGGCAAGGTATACAAGCTACTTGCGCGGAAAAAAATTGCAAAAGGACCGGATTTGGGACCCCAAAACGGCGATTTCCCACGGGGAGGGGGGGGGGGGTCGCCCGACCCCCAGAAAAGAAACTTTTGTAGGTGATATCTTTTTTCCTAATCTTTGGATCCCCTTGGCTTTCGTCGATCAGCCAGGCGGACCGTGACACCAAGTTCAACCATTCGGCGCGGGCCGTCGAGCCGGAAAGCCTTCCCGATGGCGAGGAAACAAGTGGATATGGCGATGGGCAGAGGAATTAATGTCAGTTCAACCGATGAAAATTTCGGTTGGTTGCAACTACCTCTTCGTGCGGTTCTTTGAAGTAAAACGCGCTGCGCGCGCCGTGATAGTTTGACTTATACCATTCTTCACCGATTTTGTGACTTGCTCAATGATTAAAAACAGCGAAGATTTCCCTTGTAGCATTCTACCTAGTTTTGTGGCTGCATGACGAACCACTCACAGCGCTGGGCCCTCAATTTAATGGGGGGTTCAAGTTAGTTTGCGTAATTCAAAGTATAATAATTCGGATGTAAGGCTCAGTGAAATCTAATTACTACAGTAATCTAATCTATCATAATCCAAATAAAGCTGGACTAAACTTGAAGCATCTGCGCCTTTGGGGAGCCACAAAATGAAATATGGAAGATAACAAATTAAAAGGTCTTGAAACGAGTTCCAAAAATTGAATGAAAAAAGGCCTCAGCCAGCTCACGCCAAGGTCTGTCCGAAATTTTGTGATTTCCTTGTCCGACTTTGGCTTTTTGGGTCAAAAATTGAGACCCTTGTCCGTAATTTGGCTTTTTCAGACAGTTTTTTTTCAATTTTTCAATCCATCTCGGACCTAGTTGCCTTGCTTCGCCGAAAAATATAACCCACATGACGACCCCTGTCCGAAAGTGGCTTTTCGAGGCCGCAAGAGACGGAGAAAAGTGGCTTTTTGAGGCCAATTTTGCTGATTTTCCCGGACAGACCTTGGCGTGAGCTTCCCGGGGCCTATGAAAAAGTACAGTACTCAACGTTCGCGGGTGAAAGGCTGCGGAAATCTCGACGTGGTCTCTCCTAAACACACAACCCTCGCGTCGGAATCACTATCGACGGAAGTATCCGAGTCATTCTTGGACAGGAGGTTCGAAATACGCATACACCGTTTGTGTTGGATATAAATCTGGTATCAGCGCCGTATACAGCGGCCGGACTGATCGTTGCCCTGCGCCCCGTATAAGTTCTAGTCAATCCCTTGGCCTGCTTGGCATCTCACCCCCGCAACACCCACCCACACTTTGCCCACACTCATCTTTATTCTGGTCGAGCGCCAAGATGCCAGCCCCGACGCAATCCTCAACTGGCGAAGCGCGTCTGCTCAACTACACTGCGATTGTAGTGTCCACCATAGAAGGAATCGCTCAATCGCACAAAGTCCCTCTGTTGTGTCCGACAGCTGCGTTATCGCTCGAAGTTGTGAAAATGATTGAGGTATGTTTCGCTTTCATTTCGACATTCACGGCGCTGAAAGTGGTGGCCAGTCTGTGCGTTCCAACAAGAAATTATGTCTTCAAATCGGCGAGAGCATCCATGGAGCTCTTTGCACCATTGTTAAATTGTATGTTGACTGCGAAATCGACGGTGCTGTTCCACCTAAACTGTTACATGATATCGCGGGTTTCCACGAGTACGTTTCTTACCTGGCCATTTTTTACTCCCCTCATGACGAATTGCACCAGGATACTCCAGAAGGTTTTCACCTGCTTGAAAGGACAGCAGGATATGGGCCGATTCAAATTACTCTTCAAACAAGTGGATAACAAGACCCAGTTGGAACAGTGTGCTGAAGCTCTGAGCGACTGTGTAAAAATGTTCGATGTGAGCTTGAGCTGATTCCGCGGTGGGCATGCGCAGTGTAATCAATGACCCTAGCTTCAAATGAACGGCCAGGAATTGTCAAGCGCCATTCAGGTGCAGCTGGACGCTCAATCACGCCATCAACACTTGCTGGAGCTCCTTTCCGCTCATCCAGATCTGAATGACTCTGTAACGGAAACAGCAAGTAACTTATCTACGTATGGAAGCAGGTTCGGATGTTTAGTGCTTGTATTTTCCTATCTCACAGTCAAAGCATACTTCAGTTGCGAATCGCTTCCCCTACTCCCAGCAAAACCGCAAATCTTCCATGGTCGTGCCTCCGAACTTGAAGACATCGTTGAATGCATTCTCAAAGGCTCCGCACGGATTGCAATCCTTGGACCAGGAGGAGTGGGCAAGACCGCTCTTGCAGTGGCCGCAGCACATCATCCGCGAGTCTCTGCGGCATATGAGCATGTCCATTTCATTCCCTGCCACTCCTCGCCGAGCTCCAACGAGCTTACATCGAGTATTGCCAGTCATCTCCACCTCTCAAGTGCACCGAGTCCCGGAAAAGTCATCATCCAACACCTATGCTATACTGCGACTTCAGTCCTTCTGATCCTGGATAATTCTGAAACACCATGGGAAAATAATAGTTCCCGTCGAGAAGTGGAAGAGTTTTTGTCCCTTCTCACACAAGTTCCGAACCTTACGCTCTTGGTGTGCATGCATTATTATCCGGAATGCGGGGTACTAATATTTTCTGACTTGCCGTTCTGCCAGATTACGATGCGAGGAGCCGAACGACCGGGAAAAGTTCAATGGTCGCGGCCGTTCTTCCCACCTCTCGCACCATTGGATTATTTCGCAGCGATGTGCACCTTCAACGACATTGCTGGCGCCGATCACGATCAAAGGAGTGTACAGGAACTTCTACAGTTGACCGGTAGTCTTCCTTTGGCTGTCTCCCTAATGGCCCACGTAGTAGCTAGTGACGGCTGCGCAGTTGCACTGTCCCGCTGGGCCACGGAGCACACTCGGCTTCTCTCTGATGGCTACGACCAAACATCGAGCCTGGATATTTCAATTGCGTTGTCCTACACCAGTCCGCGCATGACCTCTGGCGCCCGAGACCTACTCTCCCTATTGGCTATGCTCCCCGATGGAATCTCTGATGCAGACCTGCTTCAAAGCGGGATCAGTATACCCAACATACTGACCTCCAAGGCGACGTTACTTCAAATCTCGCTGGCTCACGTGGATCACCGGCGTATTCTGCAGGCACTACCCCCCGTCCGAGAATATATTTCACGGATTTACCCAGCCGGGGCAGAACTCCAATCCACGTTGCGCCAGTATTTCCACGCGATTATTGGTCTCTGGAAGAGGAGGAGTCAATTCTCCGCGGATTCCTTCACCCGGCTTGACAGGAACCTTGGCAACTTTCACTCGGTTTTCTCAAGTGCCCTTGTTACACGGGCGGACATTGAAGGAACATTAACGAGTGTTTTACTGCTCAACCATTTCCGAAGATTTACCGAGATAGGCCCTTCTCCACTAATGGCGGAGGTTCGTCGCCAAATCAACGACTGGCAGCATCGACCCGTATACGGGATTTACCTGCTGGAGGAGCTACAGTCTAAAGGCCTAGCGCCAATCGATTATGACCTCCACATCCGTAGAGGGGATGCGTATTTTGAGACCGCGGATAACGCGCTGAAAGGTGGGTCGGCTTCCCATTTCTCACCTCTCGGCGCATATTTTAATGAATAATCAGCCAAATGGTACCTCGCTCTAGCAGCACACTACGCGTTTCGAAGTAACAGTACCCTGGATTATCTCCGCTGTTCCAAATTTGCGTTCTTGCTCACAACTCAATGCCAACATCCCACGGCAGAGTTAGCAGTTGCATTACGCTGGATGGGTCAGGTTTCTGCGATGTCAGGCCATTACTTCCAGGGATTGCTATACGCTAGAGAGGCACAAAAACATATGGAACTCCTTGGCGATGTTGTGGGGAACGCAGGAGCCATCCTAGTCGAAGGCTCGATCCAACGCGCGCTAGGAGACTTTGAACGCGCCTCTCAACTGTACAGAAAAGCCCAAGCTATTCTTCCGTCGAGCGCGATCCACTTCCGAGATTTATTGAAGGAGTGTCAGGGCAATATTCACCTCAGGAAAACCGAATACGGCGATGGAAAAATATTGTTGGAAGAGGTTATCGAAAGTCGGCGTTCATATCGCCCGTACGACAGCATCAAAGCCCATGCTGATCTTGCGGAAATCCAAATCGCCATGGATTTGGAACCATCCCTAATCGAGCAGTCTTTGAAAACTGCCAAGCAACAATGCACTATAGTGGGGTTGGCTACAGGCCACGCGGGCTGCGATATCATCGCTGCAGATCTGCTACTGCGCCAAGGCGATATCAACTCCGCCAAGTCCGTCTTCCTGCGATCTCTACCACTGTTCGCAGACCCTCGTGCTGACGAGCGTGTTTTGTTTTGCATGGAGAGGCTGGCCGACATTAGTTACCGCTCTTGGGACCACGTTGGAGCGTTGAGGTGGAATGGGATCTGTATTGCATTGGCGGTCAGGACATCCAACCGTCTTGGAACTTTGAAGGGATTGAAACGTCTAGCGGACATATATGTTACTGAACAGGAGAACGACACGGCGCTCACATTGCTCGATATCGCCGTCCAGGGCTTCGAGTCCATGGGCGTACATTTGTGCATCGCAGAATGTAACGTTCAGATCTCCGCGATCTGGGAATCTCGAGGCGATTTGCTTCGGGCTATAAAGTCCCTGGAAGATGCGATACCAAGGCTTCAACGCTCTTCGCAGGTGGAGAAGGCTGCTAGAATTGAAGAGGATATCAGGGCCCTCAAAGAATGTTCGAAGGAGAACTTGAAGGAGAGTGCTTTGGTCGGGGCGAAGACCACGTCCCTCCCATCCTTGAGGGTGCTGGATGTAGTATGACCGACAAATCAAGAGTCCGCGATAGTATAAGGCCTTCGGCTAGATGGAGATTACGGTGCTTCACCAAATGTGTACGAGCTATTCTCAATTTCTGGACGTGCAGCGAGCAGCAGCCTATGCGGAACAGAAGGTAATTGAAAGAGACCAAAGGGGTGGATGAAACATACACGGGAACATCAGGAGTCGAGATGCGGGAGTTTCTTTGATATCGAAGCTGCTTCAGCCGCGCCTGCGCGGCGATCAGTGAGATGAACTGCCAAATCGTCGCCCTGAATCCCTTCAAGTTGTGGGGTTCTCCGATTGGATTGCTGAGTATATGAGAGACATTTAGAGCAATAGGGAACTGGAGACAACTTGAAGTCAGCCGAAGGTTTATCGAAGCTCACCGGCCGATAAGTGATGAGGTTTCTTCTTAGGGAGCCTTCCACGTAAATTGGATGCACAGCTGGCGAAACGGAGGGTGTTCTGAGCGTAGTGGAGCACAAGCGTGTTCGGAGTATTAGGCGAGGGAGTTTCCGGACCCAAAAATCATGACACTGGCGGTGGGAAAGGTGCACAGAGCAGACTAGAGTAGGACGGAGGCGCCAAGGTTTTCGCAAAAATTAGTTGGATTCTCGAGAGGTGCAACCGTGACGATATTGGCCAATATTGGGCCGCCGGTCCCTCTTCGGAGTCGCGCTCTGGGGCTGCAAAACGACACCTCACTGTAACTTGCGAGGTGCTAGTCGCCGACCTCAATACGTGCTTCGGAATGGGCTATGAGGACAAGGACGGATCTGATCGGTCGAGTGACGTGGGAATAGTAATTGACTCGGATCCCACCACCGGCTACCATGCTTTGCCGCAAACCGCAGCCACGCTCAGTCAGCCTCGGGAATTGTGTTGTATATAAGAGGTGCACCTCTTGTAGTCTTTCGCACTCCCAACCTCCAACATAATCAAAATGGCCCCTATTCAAAATGCCCGTGTTCTCTTCAATTCAGTCCCAGAAAGTCCGTAAAGCACGCCTTATCGCGTACTTTCTTCTCATTCTGACTCGCATGATATAGACTACCCCATTCCGGGGGAGACGACGGTCTACGACACGACGCAGACGATCGATCTCGAAGCGGTACCTCTCAATGGCGGTTTCCTGATTAAAACTCTGGTGTTATCGGTCGATCCGTACTTTCGGGGCAGAATGCGGAAGCCCGAGAAGAAATCTTACGCTGTACGGTTAAACCTGAGGTGGTTGGACTTCCAATTAATCTATCATCCAGCCTCCATTCGAACTCGGTGCCCCGTGAGCAAGGATGTGCTCCACCTCGGAACTTTCTCATCGCTCCTCCGGTAGCATCTATGGACACGGAGTCGGTCTCGTGCTTCGTTCTGAGAACCCCGCTGTCGAAGTAGGCAAGCACGTCTACGGGCCCAACATCTGTGTGTATCTTTTCTCTTCCAGCACCCATTCGAATAGGCTGACATATCGGCAGTGCACCAGGAATATGTCGTGTTGAAGGAACTTGGGCCTGCGACAGTCCTCGAGAAGCACCCGAAATTGCCCTGGACCGCATATCTTGGCGCCGCCGGTATGCCTGGTAAGCATTGCGAGCTCTCATAGCATTGTCAGACCATGACTGAATGTGGGACCAAAGGCCAGACGGCGTTCGTCGGGTGGAAAGAATACTCCGATGCAAAGCCGGTACGTCCCGGTACCCTACACAATTAATATTCTTCATGTTCTTGCAGGGCGAGGTTGCATTTGTTACTACCGGCGCAGGTAAAAAAATACAGTCGCGTCTTAACCATCTCTGCTCACCAACTCCCACCTAGGACCGGTCGGCGCGTACGCATCTCAGCATTGTTATTTTTCCAAAATCCCCTAAATATACTGGTAGTATGGTCATCCAGCTCGCAAAGCAGGCTGGACTAAAGTGATTGCCTCCGCTGGATCCGAGGAAAAGGTCAAGTTCATGCAATCCATCGGCGCCGACGTCGCGTTTAACTACAAAACCACTGACACCCGCGAGGTGCTTGCGAAGGAAGGGCCGATCGATATGTAACTGGTTCACTTCATTCGCGTTTTATTATTGACTCGCCTTCAGCTTCTGGGATAACGTTGGCGGAGATATTCTCGACGCTGCCATTGAGCATGCTGCCATCAATGCTCGGTTCCTTGTGCGTATTTTTGGTTTCGCACAATCTTGACGATTAATTAATTACTCACGGTCGCACGCAGGAGTGCGGGTCTATCTCGGGTTACAATGGTGCCCATACACCTATCAAGGTTCGTTTCAAACTGAACTTCATGGGTTAACCGAGCCCTTAATTTCGGATGCAGAACATGAGCATGGTCGTCGGAAAGACCCTCCACATCCACGGCATCCTCGTCTTCCGACTCCTCCCCAAGTATTACAAGGAGTTTTACGACACCATCCCTGCGAAGCTTGCGAGTGGGGAACTCAAGTACAGTGAAGATGTCACGAAGGGGTTGGACAAGGTTGGGGATGTCATTCTGGCGGTGCAGAAGGGGACCAACAAAGCGAAGGCTGTTGTGGTGGTCGCGGAGGAATAGTTAATGTGTTGCTTTGTGTAATTGTAGTGTTGGTCTACCTCTCATGTTTCTGGAATTTTGCACCATAATACATGCAATGATGTGTGTCCACGTCGCAGTGTAGTGGTGGACGAGGCACCGGCAGATCCGACATCCCCGGGCTGGTTGAATTTCGGTCATCTCGGTTGCGCTGGAGCGAAAGGCAAATTACCTCAAGCCTAGGGCATTTGCATGAAATGGTCGCAAACCGAGTGATGTTCCTCTTCTTGGGGTCCATAGGTAGATTCAACTCTCTTTCCCATTTTAGCTTCAACATCACTTCGGAATCGAGCGCGAGGTATAACCATGATTCATTCATTCATTCATATTTTTATTTATGCTGTACCTGGCTTGTAGGCAACGCAGCAGTACACTACACCGGGAGAATGGCAGTGTAAGAAGTTGAGGCTTGAAGTGCAGGCCTCGCGGAAATGGAGCAAAATCGAGATCGACATATGCACTAGCTTTTGCTCGAACAAGCTTCCTTCACTTTCCTAAAAGAGACGTTGCATGGGTTGTGGATACTCTCGAGTGCTCCCAAACCATCCTCACTTCTTGTGGACCCTGTAGGTGGAATACATTTTCCACCGCATTCAACATTTATATACTACTGATACATGCAATACGACCCTCCGAAAGGGTATGAACACTGAGCTACAAATAGCACAACAGTCTACAGCCGGGATATCGCCTCCCCAAGCAGAGCGCGATCCATGATATTCATCGCTGGAACCACCTTTGCAATCAGCGCGTCCCGGCGCTGCTCTTCCCAGTCCGCCATGACACGCAGATTTGCCTCCGTCATTCCGATTGACTGCAGGGTCGCAAGCCACCCCGTCGCAAGAGCGATGTCGGTTAGGAGCCGCTCCAGGAATGAGCCACTCGGACGAGCGGCGGGGGCGGCTGCGTATGCGGGAGGGGCGTCCTGGACGGCATCGATGTGAGCGGGAGGAAGATGGAATGGCCGAAATGTGCTCACAAGGGAAGCGCTCGCGCCGTCAGCAGGCGCCGATGTAGCCGCGCTCGCAGTAAATGTGTAATGAGTGGCTCGTGCGTGCTGGATCGACATCTCAGAAACAATATGACGTTGGATTGTCTGCCTGCACTCACAGCATTAAGTGTACGAGATGGTGGCATTGCGGCGGGCGCAGTGTCTGCGACCGGCGGGGATGGAGATGTGTAGCGGGAAGCGACAGAGGTCGACGAGGGATCAGCTGGAGACTACCCGGAGCGTCTGGGTAAAGTGGACGGCATGAAAGAGAGGGGGGAGATTACGCACCGGAGTGAAGGAGTAGCCCACAGGCCAGCTGGGAGCGGTCCACGACGACGCAGAAGCACTTGAATAGTTGTCCAGAGCCACCTGTTAATATGTCCGTCCGATGGTGAGCTTAGTGGCACGACGCAAGATGTACTGCTCGCGCACCTGGTGACGGGAAGTGAAAGCGCGAGACAATTCGGTCTGTACACTTGCCCTCTGCGCGTTCCTCCTCCCGCGCGCATAGTCGCGCTCCCTTGCGCGACAACCTTCACAGGCCTTGAAGCGTTCGGTGATGGCCAGCACTTGATTGCATTTCCTGCAGTAACGGCGCCCGGTGTCTGCGGGTGCCACCGTGGAGGCGTAGCTATGAAGCATATTTGGGGCGGTGGAGGACGAGGAGGGAGTCCGAGGGACAGAGAGAGATGCAGAAAGCAAGGGACAAAGAGCGAGGGTGGGAACAAAGACCGTGACGCGCCTTTTATGGATCGCGATAACGGTCACGGGTTCTCAATCAAAATCGAACATGGCTCGGTGACACGGAATCCAACGAAATTGTGAGAGCGCACGATGGATGTCGCAAAATGCGATGGTAAGGCTTTAACTGTTCCGTTTGGAAATGTTTTAAACGGATAAAATCGTGAGCTCTGTGCAGTGGGAAGTGAGCCAAAGGGCGGGACAAAAAAGAAACGCAAACAGGCAGCCTGAATTATCGCTTGAGCTCGAGTCGAACGAGCTTCCTCCACATCACATGTATAGGAAGAATGTTAATTAATTGTGGATGCACACCATGTGCGAACAAGCCTTGCTCGCCTCATTCTTAGGCTTCATAGGTGCACCATTCCTAAAGGCAGGCTCCAGCTGTTCGATTTTCTTGAAATTCAATGAAATCCCGCAGTAGAATCCTTGAAAAAATATTACACTCGGAGACCCAGCCCACTAAAAAAATATTCATCGCACGGATGGCACAGAGCAGCCGGCACACAACCGTGGGAAATTCTCGGCGCAACTGATCCCTTTCGGCCCGTACACTCGTCGACCTAGACCTCTGATTCTCCCTCTGCCATAGACTCCCTTGTCCTGCCCTACGCTCCCTGCTCTACGCTCCCCGCGCACCATCTTTGCCCCCAGAGATCCTTGCCATCCCCGCCGCACCACCCTAGCAACACCGATCCAGCAGTGCACTGCCTGCTCCACCGCCACCGAGTCGCGTCGAGGCGCTACTTGCCCGTCCGGTCACGGACTCGAGCCCAGTGTACACCACCCAGCCCCGCTAGCACCCCTCCTGCCCTCCGTCGCCCTCTTTGTCTTTTGGCACATTGTACGCACCATTCATTTACGCGTTCACTTGGTGTTACTCACCTTGCCTTGCCTTCTTTGTGGTTTTACTTGCTTTGCCTTTCTTGCTTGCAGCACCTTCGACACGCCGATGCTCACGACGCCGGGACGTGCACAACGACGAAGATGGGACGGGAGCGCGTAGAGGCGGAGAGGACTCGGAAGGTCGAAAGGAAGCGCGGGGCCGCGGGGACTGGGTACCCGGACGTGTCCCGTGTTTCCTCACTCACTCACCCGCTCGCCCACTACGTCTCGACGTCGGGGCACGCTGTACGCTCCCTGTGCGCCCGGGATCACCAGCGCTGCTCAGTGGGAAGGAGAATTCAAGGCTGCGTATCTTCGAATTCTGCTCTGTTTTAGTTATTTTTACATCGCATCGCATCGCATCCCCGCCCCTCCTCTCTATCCCTGGTCCGCGCCCTCGTCCCCACCCTATTCCTCAGTTCTGCCCTCCCCTGCCCTCGCGCCGCACCCGCCGCACCGCCCACACTGTCGGGTCGAGTAGACCTGGCAGGTGCCATCTGCGCGGAATCACATCACACTCGGCGTGGGTCTATCGGGGCCGCTGCCCGCTCCGAGGCTTGCGGCCGAGTTTGCGCGACTTATTTCCTGCGCCGACTCGGGGCACTGTTTCCTCGGCATCTGCGCCGCGGCCTCTCTCCTCTGCCCACCCACCATAGGCATCAGGAAAATCCAAAGTTGTCGTATAGACCCACAAAGACCGCTATAGACAGCTATAGACATTATAGACCTCATAGTAAATAGGCCACCCCACTAGTAAGGTGGGGGGACCATGTTCAACTTTATAGACACTCAAAGACCATTATAGTACGCCGCCTGTCTATGAAAGAGCTCATATTCATAGACATTATAGACCTCATAGTGAACTTATCGGAGACTCGAATCGGCCAGTTGCACAGGTAAGAGCGAGAAAACTAATCAATTCTGCTCAACTGTAGGTACGATAAATCAACAACGATAACTACCAGTCGAAATATGTACGAAAGACGGCCACAACGAGCTGCGACGATGGGGATTTCGACTAGTGGGTAGTGGTATAGTAAAATAAGGACCGGTTTCAAACCGGTCCCGGCGTAGCGAATCCAGATAACAAGGAGCAGGAGGATGTGGATATTGATTTGATTCAACGAGCCCGTTGCCAATTTGCGCGGAGAGTTTTCAAGACAGTTGATACTATTGATACTACCTTGTCGTCGCGGAGTTGTCCAATCAGAAGAAGCACTTGCTGATTTTCGGAGTGTTGAAAGTGGTTGAACTTGCTATCGTTGCGTTGCGAGCTTTGCTTGAAATAGACCAAGCACGGAAGATTCGGGTTGATTTGCGACTTGGATGATCCTTGACTCCGGTTGCCGGCGTTGAACACGCGGTAAAAATTCGTTGTAAGTTGCGGCTTGAACGATGAATCGTGAGCTTGACTCCGGCTTGACGGCAGTGAACGCGCAAACTTGAAGAGGGGGGGATTATGTTCTAGACAAGGTTAAGGGACTTGAATGCGGGGCGCAACGTGGGACGACTTGTAGGGTGCTTGAGGAACAAATCACCAGAGCAGTCGGTAGGGGACCAGGATGAAGGCTCACATTTGAGTGTTACTTTGTATTGGGTTCCTGGACCTGCCGGACTGAAGAGATTGCGGTCAGCATTAAAAAGTAGCGGCAGGACATGAGGAATATTTGAGAACGAGATTGAGAGTTTGAAATGGGAGGGGAGAAGTTGAGCGAGCGGAGGAAGAGTATGAATCGAGAACAGGGCTCAAGGGTGTGTTACCACCCCTAAATAAGGAACTTGAGCAAGACATGTAACATCCGCTCGCCCCGTATCGCCGACTTGCCACATCGAAAAAGACGTGGTAAGACGAGACATCGCCCTGCTGATCACACTGGTTACCCAGGCTCAAGCGCGTTTGCAGCCTGGCAGTGAGGCAGCAATTCGTGAACGCAAAGCACCCCCTCACTGGCGTCCAGACTCCACAAGGAGGACGGGCTGTACGAGGGACGGAAAACCACAGATTCCTAGCCTACCCCGATGTGGACACTGGTATCTTCGAACGAACAGCTGCCTCCACCGAGACTTGTAGGGAAGAAGATTCGGATCTGGCCTGTCAGCGACGGCACTTTAGGTCGGCCTGACTGCCACGGAGCCAAACACAGCCATCGTCCCAGCGCGGGTGTTGAGGGGAATCCGTCACCGTCTCGATAGCGGGTGACTGCCTGCCGAGGATCCGTACAAGTTGAACCGTGGGAAGAACCCGAACGATGCGTGACCAGCATGTCACGCAGGAAGAACCCGGTCCATAGTCACCGCATGTACTCGTCTGACCGGGTTATTCCAGGGTTTGTTCAACAGGAGAGATCCGAAGGCAGGAAGTGTCCGATTTGAGTGTTCTCGGACACATGTAACTCCAGACCGAAAATACGAGTGTTCCAGGATGTCGTGGTGTCGTGTTCGATGATGGGCGCTATGCCTTCTGCCCATGCAGCCCTCTGCCGGATAACATCCCGAGGTTCTGCCTCGCTAATCCGTATGGACGCGATGAAACGGTGCACTGGGGTGCAGCCGTGAAATCACCAGATATGAAGCACTAACGAGCGTAGCGAGTATAACTCAAACTAAACACTCAATCAACCTCACAATCTAATCAAATCACTAACTCCAATCTCAATACTCGTGTGTGTGTGTGTTCAGGGAAGTAGGGTACGTATCACCCTTCAAGACTAATGGATTCGCAGAAATGGATCTACGGTAGGCTCTTTCTTTGCAGGTTGGTCTCTTTAGCTTTTTATCTTGGGAGGCTCCCGTAGGGACTCTTAATTCGACGTATGGGCAACTGAGCGAGAACAGTGCCAGAGGTGATCCGTGCAATGCTACGGTAGGTACTCCGGCCACAGAATAGTCAACCAATAGACCGAGAGGCTAAGGTTTTCCTTTATTCCTTCAAACGGATCCCTTGACAGAGCAAAGCTCAATGTCTGCGGAAGAGAGCAAAGCTCAATCAACGGCAGGAGCCGTAGAACGGCTGGCTTCCACGGGCGGTTGGACTGGCTAAGTCCCTGCACTTATAATGGTCTTAAACGGCGTAGTTCGCAGGACGTACTAGCCTCAATCCAATCTTATTGCAGTTCACAAATCTTTTCCTGTCTCTGAGTTACTATATTCCTCCAAAGTGGGGGGGGTAGTCTACTGAAGTACATTTAGTGAAACTATGCAGTATTTATACAAACTGAGGGAGCGAGATGGAGATAACCGGAACTGAAGTCGGAAAGTCGTGATATGTCGTGATTGATGCTGCGGTGGGATCTACGGTAGGTCAACCAATGATAGCTCTGGCATTATCTCTACCGTAGGCTTGTGGTTACCGGAGGTATCTTATCCTTTCTAGTTGGTTTGGTGGGGGCTACCTTAGGTTGCCCTACGGTAGGAGTCCCCGTAGAGGGGTAGGGTTCAAGTTATAGTTTACTCCCTGAAGGTCGCTCCACCTACCGTAGACCTTTCTATGTCTACGGGAGGTCCCGTACTACTCATATCTCACATCGAACAGCTCCCGTAGGCTTGGCATCACACATCCATGTGTTTGGCCTATCACAAGGAGCTTTACCGGTGGTACAAGCTCCGTGCCGGTTTACCGTAAGCAGCCGCCTCTTGTCATTGTCTTCAGGGCTACCGTAGGTCGAAGTGCCATTAGTAGTCCTGATTTCTAGTAAGCTTACCGTAGACCAAATAGGGCTACGGTAGGCTTGTGGCCTTTAGCTTATTTCTTGTCTTGGTGGTTTGGGCTAATAGGCGTATAGCCTTGGTTACCACCGATCCATGTGGTTCGTGCCATCAGCAGGAGCTTCTACCGGAGGTAGAAGTTCCTATCAGGCTACCGTAAACAGACAATCTCGATCTTTAATTCAGGGCTACCGTAGATTAAGGTACCATTTAATAGGCCTCCCTATGCTCTTGCCCATAGCAATCCTACCGTAGACCGCTAGGGCTACGGTAGGGTCTACGGTAGGCTCTTTTATCTTTAACTTTGTTTCTTGTTCCTTCTTTTGGCGGCTACCGTAGGCCGGCCGCCACCATATCATAGTGACTTCATATCCCCATCTAGGCCCATTGCGATTGGCAACACGCCTTTCATGGTTTCTTGATCTATTGCGGTGAATCTGACCCGACCGTAGGCCGGGAGCTACCGTAGGTCTGCTGACCAACGGTAGCCCTCTGTTAATTCCAACGGTCAGGCTAATCCGAGTTTAACTATTAATATTGAAACAAGGCGCCGCTTGTGACGTTCAGCTACTAAGAAGTGTAGTTCCTCTTGTTCACCTCTAGCACTCAAGGAATCTGGCGGTCAGCCAACTCCCGGAGCCCGACGGTAGACTCTATAACTGAACTTAGTTCCCGTAAAGGTTCTTTATTGAGTCTTCAAGTACTTGGTGTCCATCGGCTTTCAGCCGTCATAGGTGTAGAATACCATTCCGAGGAGAATGTACTCTCTTGTTCTAGTCTCCCTTTGCCTTTTGAATAGGTTCAAAAATGAAAGAAAACCGGTGGTTTTCATGTGTGTTTGTTAGGATTCACGTGCCCAACCAGCCTTGGTCACTACCTCTCCACCAAAAGGGAGCAATGTCAAGCTCGACTTGACATGCGGCTGGTGGTATATATAGTAGATATGCCATTTCACTCATGACATTACCTTCCCACTAAGGCTTATCGTCCCGATAAGTCTACTATAATATTCCTTGTCCCCAAGGGTTACCCTTGCAGGCTTAACCTTGACAGCTTTAATTTGTTCAATGGGCTATCCTCCTGTGACCGAGTTTCTCCAATTGGAAGTCGAGCAAACAACACATTGCAAAGGATCGGGCCGGTCACGTCACGCCGAACGTCCCTAGTGACGGACCTAATCACATCACATGTTGTTCTCATTCCAAAATTTACTTAAAGAAAGGGCCCAGCCAAGGATTGAACACAGCTGCTGAGAGCTTGACATTGTGTTAGGATTCACGTGCCCAACCAGCCTTGGTCACTACCTCTCCACCAAAAGGGAGCAATGTCAAGCTCGACTTGACATGCGGCTGGTGGTATATATAGTAGATATGCCATTTCACTCATGACAGTGTTTCCTTGCACACCCTATCAGCGAGTGGTGAGGACATGTTCCGATACCGAACCACTAAGCCCTTAGGCCGTGGCAACCAATCGTAGAGGTCAGGGGTTAAAGATAGGAGCCAATGGTTGCCAACGAGTCAACGACGAAGACCAGGATAGAAGGCAGAGCCAGAGGCAACGAGAGAGACAGAAGCAAGACAAGCTTAAGTCACACACAAGTCCAATCAAGGCCAAAGTAAGGCCAGAGTATAGACGAGGTAGAAGAAACTATATGAAGTTTGTTTAAGCAATGGCTGTCTAGACATACAATCAAACTTGAGCAATGCTCCGATTAATCAGGAGGGTGGCCCCTGCAAGGGAGCTCAGATTGCGGTAGGTGTTTAAACAGGATTAAGCTTTGTTCTGATTGAACAGAACAGTGCTCAAACGAACCACGAGGGTGCCAACAAAAATGTGGCCACTCCGAGGTTCGAACTCAAGTCCAATAAGTTTCGTTACAGAAACACAGCCAACAACATTAACCACTACACCAAGGACCCATTGATCAAGGTTTCTGTCAAAGGCCTATGGCCTGGGATACCACTCTCCTCTCTGCCTTCAAAACATTGTGTATGTGTCAGTTCTTCATTCATTAAGTCCTTTTTGAATGTGACCGTACAAGAGTAGAGTACTTAGTGACACTAGAGGTAGAATCTGATTTGGTAGTATTGCCCCAAAATACCAGGACATGTGCACCTATTAGGTCTGTGAACTTAAGCCCCTGCTTTGTGCTCTGTGTTCAAGACTCAAGGTCTAAACTGGCAAGGCTTTGAGAAAAATTATCATTGAATAGATGGGAAATGGAACTCCCAAAGTATATGATCGCTTAAAGGAGGAGAATATGTGTGTGCGCCCACGAAAGCTTGTGATCTATTGGTATCTGAATTCCAACAATGAGGTCAGGCACACCCACTTCATCTCAATCACACTGTTCTGGCTCAAGCATTGGTGACACAAGGTGTGCACCTGACCAGATAGATCCCTCAAGGGGAACTCGGGATTTGAAACTCGGAGGAGGGATTGATAAAAAAAAAAATTGACTTTGATTTTGAACCCCGACCAGATCTGTGTGCATACATTGGAAGTATTAGAGAGCTTGTGCCCAAGCTGCATGTTGATTTTTAATTGTGCAAAAAGTGGCATGCAGCGTTTTGTTTTCTTCCTCTAAAGGCCATTACGACTGTGTAATAGCATTGGGGTGTCATAATTTGACTCCTAGGCAAAATTGTAAAAAGCTGCATGCCACTTGGGCACAAGCTCACTATTGTTGGATGATGGTAAAACTATATCCAATTGTCCAAGTGCTTGACATGTGATTCTGTGGCAAGCATCCAAAATTGCCACCCGCAGTGTCGCCTAACTGTATGGACAGGAGTTGGTATTGGTGGGTTAAGAATGTGGCTTAGGGGGGGAGGGGGTTATTATACTCATGTAGTCCAAATGACTGAATAATGAGTCTACCGAAGACAAACAGGCAGTAAGGTACAGGTGATTATCCATACTTAACACTACTAGATCCCACGGAGCTTCAGCACAGGGAGGAGATGGGTCAAATAAAGGTGAAGAGGATGAAGTACAAGCTTAAGCTGCTCACAGCTCAGAACAACCAAGTGCGTCCCAATCACCACGTCACAATCACCATGTCGCGGTACTCAGGTCCTTAACCTCACATCCCCCTCACCTTTGAGATCCCAGGCATGATACGACTCTGCATTGTCTCCCCAGTGTTGCAGATTAAGGCCTTATTAACAGTCTTTTTCATTGCTAACCCTTAGGACCCTTAAGATGGCCTTAATGAGGGTACCCTTAACTAAGGCTTAATTTCCTAAGGGGGAAAATCCATTGAAATTGCCACAACGAAGGCACAGAGCTGAGACCGGCTGAGATATATCTGTATGCACCATAGAATTGAGTTCCTCCTCCTCCCAACCCTCGCCCTCCAGGCAAATCCCTCAGTTTTTCCTCAGGGAATAACTTTTGCCAGTCCAACAACCCACTCCAAGCTATCATTTCTATGCCCAGCTGTAATGTATGTCCACATCACAGAAAATGGTTGAAACTGACATCAGGTCCATGTCTTTTTTACTCAGAGCATCCCGCAACGCTGCACAATCATTTTCTGGCTTCAGTGAGGGGCCATCATTCTCCCTTAACATGCCCTTAAGTAGGCCTTGAATTAATTACTAGTGACACAGACAGGATATATTTGTAGGGATTCAGTAACCCGACCTCATAATACGAGTACTACATCTATTCTCTATGTTCTGTGGCACCCCTGGCAGATAATTTAGTCTTAAATAAACTGGCCTACAGAAAATATGGAAAATCTCTACTCATTGTCACCAGAGTTTTAACTGTCTCCAGACACTGCATTCCAGGCCTATGCAGACTCAGTTCAGCTGGACGTAGCGCGGTATGGGTCAGTGTAGGCGCCTACAACAGGTCAGTTTAGGTCACCTATGCACAGCTGGACCAAATTGAGTTGAGCTGGACGTAATTCTGTATGGGTCTGCTCAGCTCACCTAGCCTAGGAATGTTTAGATCAGTGTAGCTAATTGTAGATCACCTACACTCACCTTTATTGGCCTCGACTTATCTTAAGTTCTGCCACCCACATATATGACACTGAACAATACATACCTTTCAACCCTCTGGTTCCATTTCTGCGGCACCCTGGCACTAGATCAATTTCTGGCCCACTGCAACACTGATCAACCCATGATTAATTGACATCAAAGTCTGATCCCTTGATTTTTGCCCCTTCTTCGTTCAAAAGTGCTCGTTGAGTGCTGGGCAGAGTTAGGACTTCAGTTGGATGTGTTGTTTGCATATGAACCCGCTCAGTCTAGTACACTGGGCACACCTCCACTGCACTACACTCACCTTGACAGAGCTAGCCAGACCTATGCTGACCTACGCAGATGTACACAGACCTACACCGACGATGGCAAGCTGAATGTAAGTGTTAGGGGGTGGCGGGAGTTGTTTGAGAAGGTAGGGTGGGTCTTGATGTGTAAGACAAGTTCATTGAAGGTTACACAAAAATCTTTTGGGATTATCCTCTTTGAACTCCACAAGAACCAAGTGCAGCTGCGATACCTTGGCCACTGTATTCAGATTTAGCATGTACATCTCCAAAATGGCCTGTAGGAGCTCACTGTCAGCGCTCATCTTTGCTGTGTATACCTCATCCTCGTTGTCTTCTGAGATGTTGCCCAATGAATGCATAGATCCATTACTCAATCCAGAAGGACTGGAGGAGCTACTTGAGTTGCTTGAATATGTATCGCTATCTGATTCGAAGGCATGCACGGGTTCATCAACATCCTGTCATCGAGCCATTGATGCAAGTTCTCTGTCTGGTGGAGAATATTTTCAATCAAGAGCTGACAGTTGGAGGTGGTAGGCATGGATCAGACAGATAATTGAGCTTATATGCTAAGGATTATCCACAAAGAGAGTGAACATAGCCAAGAGTACATTGTGGTGGAAGAAGAAGAGAGTTGTTTGTCCTTTTTTTTTTTTTTTTCGCAATTTGGTATGTTATGGCCGGGAACAAGTCGCATAATTTAAGGAAGGTATGCACTCAGCTGTTTCACAAACAAGCCTGCCCCAACTCGACCCCAGTTGGGCCGGAGTTGAGGCAGAATTTGCACCACAAGTTGGGGGTCAGAATTCTAATTATGAAGCACCTTAATAACGGATGAATTCTTCACAGCATATTCAAGTCAACAGTGCACTCACATGCCAGAGCAAAGCCCCAGCTCCACAGAGACAAACTCTGTGAACCACTGGTGCTTTGTAGTATGTGTAGGAGAATGTGGTGGAATGAATGAAGAGCTCAACTCAATTGACACATACATCACCTTCAGTCTTGAACACAGAGCACAAAGCAGGGACTTGAGTTCACAGACCTAATAGGTGCACATGTCCTGGTATTTTGGGGCAATACTACCAAATCAGATTCTACCTCTGGTGTCACTAAGTACTCTCCTCTTGTACGGTCACATTCAAAAAGGACTTAATGAATGAAGAACTGACACATACACAATGTTTTGAAGGCAGAGAGGAGAGCGGTATCCCAAGCCATAGGCCTTTGACAGAAAGTTTGATCAATGGGTCCTTGGTGTAGTGGTTAATGTTGTTGGCTGTGTTCTGTAACGAAACTCATAGGACTTGAGTTCGAAACTCGGAGCGGCCGCATTTTTGTTGCACCCTCGTGGTTCGTTTGAGCACTGTTCTGTTCAATCAGAACGAAGTTTAATCCTGTTTAAACACCTATCGCGATCTGAGCTCCCTTGCAGGGGCCACCTCCTGATTAATCGGAGCATTGCTCAAGTCTGATTGTATGTCTAGACAGCCATTGCTTAAACAAACTTCATATGGTTACTGAAGGTAGAATCTACTGTACAAGGAGATTCTACCACTACTTATATACTGTATAATAAAGGGGTCCGATCACAGGAACAACTGTAGTCCTGACACCGATTGGCAATGTACATAAAAGGGTATGTCAAGGCGACATGTGGAGCTAGGGCACGATCCCTAGCGACACAAAGAAGTCAATATAAACCATTAACAAATGAAACCAAGGTGAAGCATGATCCCTGGCGACACAAAGGAGTCAATATAACCCATTGGCAATTGAAACCAGGGTGACAAATAATCCATGGCAACACAAAGGAGTCAATATAACCCATTGGCAATTGAATCCAGGGGTAGAGTCTTGGCGACGCAAAGGGGTTGTGATGTGGTGATGAACCAGGGAATCCTATCTGTCGATCCAGGTTTATCCTATCTGTCGATCCCGGGTTATCCTATCCACGGTAGGGAATAAGCCGGAAGCGTCCGGGTTATCCTATCTGTCGATCCCGGTTTATTCTATCTGTCGATCCCGGGTTATCCTATATGTTGATCCCGGGTTATCCTATCCACGGTAGGGAATAAGCCGGAAGCGTCCGGGTTATTCCAAAAAAGGAAAAGCAGTGCTGCTTTTGCCTGAATCATGACATGGCCACTCACCTCATCCGCCTGACACATCCGATGATCCATGACAAGGATGAAGGAACCAGCATATGAGAGGCGATGAGGTACAGGAGCAGAAATCCCGGGACCGGTAAGCATGCATACGGGTTGTGGGCAGAGGGAGGACAGAGGAATGGAAGAGACATTTGTTTGTCCCCGATCAAAACGAACCACATTTTTGCGTGCACGTTGATAGGGTGTACAAGAAAACACACATGAAAACCACCAGTTTTTGAACCTATTCAAAGGTCAAAGGGAGACTAGAACAGAGAGAGTACATTCTCCTCGGAATGGTATTCTACACCTATGACGGCTGAAAGCCGATGGGCCACCAAGTACTTGAAGACTCAATAAAGAACCTTTACGGGAACCAAGTTCAGTTATAAAGTCTACCGTCGGGCTCCGGGAGTTGGCTGACCGTCAGATTCCTTGAGTGCTAGAGGTGAACAAGAGGAACTACACTTCTTAGTAGCTGAACGTCACAAGTGGCACCTTGTTTCAATATTAATAGTCGAACTCAGATTAGTCCGACCGTTGGGATTATTGAAGGGCTACCGTTGGTCAGCAGACCTATGGTAGCTCCCGGCCTACGATCGGGTCAAGATTCAACGCAATAGATCAGATATCATGAAGGCAGTGTTGTCAAGCACAACTAGGCCTAGATTGAGCTATAAAGCAGATATGATATTGTGGCGGCCGCCCTATGGTACCCGCCCAAAGTTGAAAAACTAAGCTAAAGATAAGGCCTACCGTAGCCCCAGCGGTCTACGGTAGATGCACTACAAGCTAAAGCTTAGGAAGGATTACCAATGGCACATTGACCTACGGTAAACACGGCTGTTTACGGTAGCCGGCACGGAACTTGCACCACCGGTAAAGTTCCTTGTGATAGGCCAACCACATAGACATGTGATGCCAAGACTACGGGAGCTGTCCGAGATGAGATATGAGTAGTACGGGACCTACCGTAGACATCGAAAGGTCTACGGTAGGTGGGGCGACCTTCAGGAAGTAAACTATAACTTGAACCCTACCACTCTACAGGGACTCCTACCATAGGGCAACCTACGGTAGCCCCCACCAACCCAACTAGAAAGGATAAGACACCTCCGGTAACCACAAGCCCACGGTAGAGACAATACCAGGGCTATCATTGGTTGACTTACCGTAGATCCTACCGCGGCATCAATCACGACATATCACGACTTTCCAACTCAGTTCCGGTTATCTCCATCCTGCTCCCTTAGTTTGTATAAATTCAGTAGAGTTACACCAATGTACGGTAGTGAATCCGGCCCCCCACCGTTAGTATCTCAGAGAAAAGACAGAGACAAATCAGACTTGTTGGAAAGCAATTAGATTGGCGAGTTAGTACGTTCCGCGAACCACGCCCTTTGAGACCATTGTAAGTGCGGAGGATTAAGCCAGTCCTACCGCCCGTGGAAAGCAGCCGTTCTACGGTTCTAGCCACTGATCGAGCTTTGCTCTCAGCCGCCGACATTGAGCTTTGCTCTGTCAATAGTTCCGTTTGAGGAAATAAAGGAAAGCTTCGACCTTTCGGTCTCCGGTAGACTGCTCTGTGGCAAGAGTGAACACCGTAGCATTGTTAGTACACAAGCTCTGCATTCTGTACTCGAGTCGAGTACTTTAAACTGTATAATTCTACGGGGCCGCTCAGATAAGATATTGAATTCGAACCCAATTGAACTTGAACTATACAATTTAGTTAGCGGTCCGCTTGTTGATAACACTTGAAAGCAACACTCTTGAGGCACGATACGCCTGTCCCACTACCCCGAACTCACACACACGATTAGCTTCGGTTATTGGAGTTTGTTAGATTTGGTTGGTTTGTGGTTGGTGTTAGTTGAGTTTATAGCTCGCTGCGCTGGTCCGACCGCCAGTCTATCGATTTCACGGCTGCACCCAATTGCACCGTTTCAACGTGACTACGCCGCCTGCTTGCTGCGTTACGGCACTTCGGCTTGTCGCGCTTCGCCATGGATTTCCATGGCCATTTGGCCAGAACTCACAGGGCTTTCAATTCTCAAATGGTTGCTTTCAAATGTCAACTGCTCGCTTTAAGACTTGTTTTCTCCCCGAGAAATGTCTGTCTTGAAGATTTCTTCACTCCTCTTCAAGTTGTACCTCGACTTCTCTCCCTGTTGCATCGCAGTCATCTCTACTCTTCAGGCTAATGCAAATTCTCGATTCAGTAGTTTTCAACTCCGGCCATGATTTCACGAAGCCGGCAGCAATACTAGGGTGTTTCAGGATAGCTTTTTGAACCCCAACTTACGCTGCAACTTCGACCACAACTTGTCCCAAAGTTGGGGCAGAAGTTGGGGCTGAAATCGTGCATAGCAGCACGACTTCATGCCCCAACTTTCGCCCCAACTTCTGCCCCAACTCGTGCCTCAACTTCGGCTCATCTGCGTTTCCGGTGTCCATCAAGCCGCTCTGGATACGCATCTTTGCCTCAACTCCGGAGTTGAGGCAGAGTTTATTGCTCCGGTGTTTCACGAACGAGGCCCCAACTTCTGCCCCAACTTTGCTCGAGTTGAGGCAGAGTTGAGGCAGAAGTTGGGGCATAAGTTGGGGTCAAAAAAGCTATCGTGAAACACCCTAATGATTCACCCAGTTAGTTGAGGATCAACTCAGATTCACGGTTACATGAGCCCTCATTCCACACATTGATAGCACATGTGTACCCCGATCGACATTGGTACGGGGCCTCAGACCCCGAGTAGATCCACTGTATCCCTCGTACAACGTTTGAGATCTATTCCAGTTCCAGATCATTCTTCGTTAATAATTTCTATACTTAGTGTTAACTGCCCAACCTTTAGTGGTATCATAATGAAATGAAAAAGGTGGATTTGGTAGTCAGTACACTCACTCCACCTTGAAGGTAAGTAGTAGCACTTAGTCCAGGAATATTTGGTTAGATTGAACACCCGCCATAGAACACAATAGTAAACTGTAAAGGCCCCAATTTCATAGACCTTTAGAGTTGTACATAGACCATTATTGGGGGGGCTTGCCCCCCCTCTTTCCCGGGATGGGCAGTCAAAAACAGGATGGCTGTGCAATCCTGCTGGTTTCCCACAGCGACACCATCAAATTGATTGCGTCGCCGTGGGAAGATGCCTCGAATTGCAGCTGACAACAAACGTAGCTTGAGTATGTAGTATGGTTTGGACATATATTGAAATTTGAGTGTGTAGAATATTTTAACACAATAGTATTGCTTCTAGGCAAACTCTGAAGCTGGCCAGGATGAGCTCCGGTGTTGTCCGGTCAGAATTGATGGATGATGGATGCCATCACCTGTCGTCGACTGTAAACGGGGCTCAGGGGGTGGTCATGAAAATCTGGTATCAGCCAGGATTAAATCCTCAACTGACCCTCCCCGCGGTTGTATTTGTTAAGTGTGATGACATTGGATATTCTGGTAAGTGGTTGCACTTCTTCAAATTCCGGCTCATAATTAAATGGTTGGAACTCAGGACCTGCTGTACCTGCTGAGTGGGAAGGAATTGACCCATCCTGGGTTCCCATTGGTCCAGTAACCTCCAAATGGGATGATCGGACTGGAAAGTCTCACACAGACTCAACTGCCGCTCACTCCAGCTTGGGCAATCAAAATTCGCAAGAGTCAGGGTTTAACTCTGAAGCTGGCTGTGATCGACTTGGGACAAAAGGACTTTTCCCCTGGGTTATTTTTGGTGGCAATTTCACCAGCCAAAAAATTATCTGGAGTAGCTTTTCGGATTGGAGCCGTTTGAAGCACAAAAAGGAAAAAGGAAAAAGGAACAGAATTGATGCAGATGCTGGAGGAGGACACAGAGTGAAGGACTCAACTTGGTTTCACATTAGATACTTATGGAATGGATCTTAGTCAGTATGTATTTCTCGATAATTAATAGTACCCGGCAACTCGGAATTAGCGCAAGCCCCCCCTTACTGTAGCTGGGTACCGGCATACAAAACATATTAGTACTGGGGGTACCTTCGTAGACACCGAAAGACCACCCGAGACCTGTATAGTTTGGCGTGTATCTATAGAGACATTTTGGTTTTTCCTGATGTACCTCCTCTCCTCCTCCCCTTCCCCGTCCGTACCCATACACATAACTGTAAGTACACGCCGGTACACGCCCCCATGCCCCTGCGTACTTCTTGAACGCAAGCTATGTAGTACAAGTGGCGGGCCGCTCCGCGCCCCACCACTTCAGTTCAAGATCAAAAGAAGTATATTAGGAGCTGTTAAGGTCTGACAATAAAAGCTCTTAAGCCGTGCCGAGGTGGGATCAGCCCCTGGCCAGGCTCGGCATAGTAAAGCCGGACTTTTCTGGCAGTGTGAAATGGCGGTGCCATCAGCGGACCTTAAGAGTCACTCCGGACTGGAAATCAAAACCCAGAAATGCCAGAAAATTGATGGGAATTCGGAGTTAAGAATGATTTCAAGTGATGTCTCACGGCTGCCAGCACCTGAACATCTCGGGACATCTGCCATGACCATCAGACTGGCGTCCTCATCGTGCCCGACGACGACGAGCGGTTCAAATTAGTTCCTCGAATATTCCCAATCTTTGTGCAGCTGTTAAAGATAACTGAGACATCAGTCAGCTACATTTTTAGCATCTTGGCGGCCCTGACAAGTGCACAATGTGGATGGTGCTCGAAGGCGGGACGGCGACTAGGGGGCGGGGACAGTGACCGACAGCGGACGCAATCAGGCGGAGTCGGAGCAACCGGCTAATAAAGATCCGAGCACTCCAAATCATTTTTAACTCCGAATTCCCATCATTTATCTCTCATCATTTCCAGTCCAGAGTGACTCTAAAAAAGCTTCAGACAGACAGGCGTAATCTTATAAAGAGCAATGTTCCAGAACAAAGTACCTGGTTATTACTTAATAAACTGCACGAGGACTTGAGTTGAAGTGTACAGTACTTGGACTCGGAATTCGAAGGCATGGAGCACTCGAACGGTGCGGGGAGGATGGATTGGGTTCCAGCTGTGAAAATTCAGTTATTCAAGCAAGCTGTGAAAATGAAAGGGCTCAGCTCACTCCAACCTCAATGATTTCAATTTTCAATTTGCCTGCCTTTCATCAGGTCTGGTGGGTGATGGATTTAATTTGCCGCAGCACAGAGGTAAGTAAGTTCTTCTACCTACCTACCTACCATTGGGTTTGTGGCCAAACCATGTATTGCCGATGCACACGGAGTGCGATCAAGCCCTGCTGTAAATCAATACTTGCGGAGAGCCAGCAACACAGCATAGCTTGGGCTCGAGTCAAACGAGCTCCTGCACATCCATTGTTTGTCTCGACACTTGCGTGGATTGTGGATTCACACAGTGTGCTACCAAGCCTTGCTCACCTGCTTCCTAGGTTGAATAAATGAATTTTGAAATGACACTTGGCGTGAACATCATTTGATTTCGAAACTGTGCATGCTGCTGGGAATAGCAACTGACCAGACATCAACTCATTTGAAAAAGAGGGAGTGCTGGGACTTGCCAACAGAGCTCTGTGGGAAGGGAGCAAAGAGCGGGCTTGGGGGAACACCGTGGGAAGGTTTGACAGCAGGCATGGAGACGGTTCAGTGGCAAGGCAAAATAGTGAGGTTTTCAATGTGTACCTTCCAACCTTTATACCATCCACCGATGGTCACCTTATTTCTTCTTGCAGATTTAATTGGTGCACGCCCGTGTACATTGTTCTTGGTCTTTCCTTTTCGCAATCTGCTCCGCCGGTCATCAGTGCCCGCTCAATGAGACCGTTTTGGGAAGTACCTCTTGTAGATGTAATTGGATGGTGCTCGCATACATTGTTCTTGCTGTGTCCTTTTCGGAATCTGCACAGGTCATCAATGCCCACTCAATGAAACCATTTTGAGATGTACTCGGTGATCCAGACATGGCAGCGAGGACTTGAGCCTTGAGGAGGGATAGCGGTTAAAAAACGTGGATAGTTGTACAGAATATAATGATCACTACAGCTGGTCGTCATTACAATACACATCTGCTCTTTGCAAAACCTCTAGGGTCCCAAAGTCCTCCTCCTCACCACCTCCAGCCTCTACATCATCGTCGTCTTCCTCATCTCCCCCGTAATAATGATCATCGCCTCGGGCGGCTTTGTGCATGTCGACCATGTATATAGCTGCGCGGCGGAAGGTCCCAAAGGTGGCAATGTTGACATATCCTATCCACCTCAAGGTCGGGGAGGTCTTTGCGCCAGGTGGCACACAGTCACATGAGCTTGTTCTGTTGTAGTTTCAAGTGATATTTATCTATGTGTGAGCCTACAAATCTGTCAGTATGTGCCTTACATAGTGTCATGAATCGTGGTTTTCACAACCCATTCATTTCTTTCCCTACGACCCCGTTTCCATACGACACTCCAAAGGAACATCCCGAAATACTCCTAGATCCACACGGCGACTGAACCCGGGATATTCTTGAAACGACGATGACTCGCATCGTCAGTTGATAGCTGAACTAAGGCAACCGCCCGGGATATTTCAACGATCGACGATCGGACACCCGACATGTGTCAAACCCTAAAAGCCAATACACCGTGGAGATATATTCGATCGCACTCCTGTTTGCCATATGTTGTCTCATCAACACCGATTAGTATTTCAGATGAAACCCTGGATACCTAATTACCGGAGTAGTATATACACTAGATTCTACCTCGTCTAATACCAGCTATACTTTGGCCTGGCAACAACGAAGTGTCTTCTCACTCCTGGGCTTTGACTCTCAGCATACTATCGTTCATCCTCTCATTGGTGACCCCGCGTGCGGGTTATCTGGGCACGTATTATACCGCCTTCGGGTCTTTTTGGGTTCCCCCTCGAGCGGACATACGTCGTACTCCGCCCCTCTTAGTGGCTATCCGACTGTATCCCCTCCTCAGTGTTCACCCTGGATTCTAGTCGGGTTATTCGTACAAAGGTCCCAGCTGGGTTATTTCCATATCGACATCCTGTCAGGCTGACCTAGGGCTGTCGCTGACACATATCGAGGACTGCTCAACACACAGGCATCATTAATTACCCGACTGACCACCTCCCACTCCTCAGCAAACCACCTGCAGCGCACAACGCTCCCTGCGCAACTGAGCATCCTCTTCTCCACATCTGTTGAGTTTGAGCATGGCCTTGATGCCTGTGCGGACACTCTCGTTGCACAGCCAAAGGGGCGGCTCATTTGCCAGCTAGCTGTTGTCCTGCTTGTCCAAGCTGATGGTCTGGAAGATGACGTTGTTGACCTCGAGTTTCCAGAGGCCCTTCACAGGGATTAGCAGGGCGCTATGGTGTTTGGTGGTGCCTTTATGACGGTATTTATTGTTGAATATTATTTACTTTCATTGGAAGTTCGTCTAACAACTCAAGATGAACTCCAGATGAGGCACTCACACCCTCAAATTGCACTGTGCACACCTGAAATTGAACATCAACCTGCGTGATGTGAACATTCAACATGTCACACGGTTGAACGGCGAGGTGTACACTCTCAACTGAACAATCGACAAGCTTAATTTCCTTATTCAACCTGAGTGGCTGCCCAGCCCCAGGCTCCAATTCCCAGCAACCAAAACAAGATCACAGCATTGACCTAGTGATCTCTTAGCCGATCCCAGCCATAGCCGATCCCAACCATAGTGGATCCCGAAGCAACCCAGCTAAGCTAACCGACTTCCTTCAGTACCCAGCAGTAGCCCAGGGCTGGCTCTCTGATTCCCAAGCCACCCAAACCTTCCCACACATCATTCCTCTTAACCTCATTCATCCGGACACACCCCACCACTTCCTTTCAGAAAGCTCCCATCAGTATCACCGAAGACTGTCTCTGCTTGCACTCTAACCTAGCTCCTACAACAAAATGTCTTACCATTGAAAATGGTTCAACTAACCACTTGAAAGACAACACCCTACCAGGCACTCGGTGGGATGATGTCCTAATTTCTCTAAAAAATGTGGGTCAAATGTGATGTTTTCGTTCGATCTGATCTGAACCAAACAGCAGCCAAGAAGTGAGCGGTGCCTTGCCACGTGTTCCCAAACATTGTCAGATATTGTAAATGGTATCAAGGACCCAGTAAAAAATCATCTCCTCGTCATATTCTCTTCGCACCGGGGGCAAAGATCAAAGCAGATGGTTGTCATGTGCCTTAAAGGCACATCCTTCGCACATTCACCGCAGATGAGTGTGACATTTGTCATAGTTCAAGAATGGTTCTTTACTGGACAAAGGATTGATAAAGAACAGACAAAGGACAGACAAAGAGCAGGGCCAATGCAGGCCAGGATTCCCGCACCGGGCTGTGCCCCGGCCCTGTACTTTGAAAAAAAAATGAATTGCATCCAATGCCATCGTATTTTAGTCCGGTTGTATAGCTCTGTCAAGATATCTGTTTGAGGAAAGTGCACAATCCCTGCATTCTGTGCTCTAGACCATCTCTCTAGACTGTACAACAATCCTACGGGAGGCTCCTGAGATAAAGATATTGAATTGGAACCCTCAATTGAACTCAATTGAACTATACAATTAGTCAGTGGTCCACTTGTTGATAACACTTGAAAAGCAACTTATGAGGAACAAGACACCTGTCCCACTACCCCGAACTCACACACACAATTGCTTTGGTTATTGGACTTTGTGAGATTAGTTAGATTTGGTTGGATTTGGTTGGTGTTAGTTGAGTTGATAGCTCGTTCCGCTGGGGAGGCCTTTGACAGGACTCAAAACCTTATAACCTTGAGGGAATTGTGAGCCTCTGATTCAGACACCTTGGTCAATAGAGAGTTATTGCCCTCTTTCATATCAAGTGAAACAAATTCAATTTACCAGATTTCAACATTCAAGCATCGCACTTGCACCCACTCATTGTCTCCAAATATCTCTCAGGCTCAAATTTTTGAATACTAAAAGGTGACCTCATGGCGCGGGGCCATATGTTGATGCTTGAGATGTGAGGAAACAAACAAATAGATAGATAGATTTTCTGAGAATAGGTACACAGGCCAAAGAATGGGTACCCATAAATAATTGTCCACAGATCAAGCTGCAACCAATGCCTCTTCTTTTTCCAATTCATCTTCGTATAAATCCCCCTCTACTTCCTCCACCTTGCCCAGAGGGGCATTGAACTCAGTGAGTCAAGCCAAGTCCCTTTTGTGTTGTTTCTTGACATCCTCACCAATCCCAACCAGCCTCTGATCAATATCCTGAACCCGCTTGGCCTGTGATGAGTGCTCAAAGAGCGGCCTCGCTGTTTCCCACAGTTCCAGTGCCTCCAGTAAATCACCATTATTCTTGGAAATGTCCCCAAGCCGGATCATGCACTCTGCTCTGCTCTGGTGAATATCTTTCTGGGTGAATCCCTTCAAAGCAAGAGTGAACAGAGAAATGGCTGTGACTTCAGCATTCTCCCTAAGGCAGACATCACCCAGGAATTGTAGTGCCTTGTACATTCCTAGCCTTTCTTTTGCCTTGTGGGAATGTGCAAGAAAAACAGTAGCCCAAGTGGCCGGATGATGAGATCCCGCCCAGCGATTAATATCTGCAAGCTTCTCTAGGCAGTAACTCACTATCTGAGAGTCTGTCCCCCATGCAAGTTGAAGGCATTCACAAAATAATGTACTTGAAATATCCCCCTCTCTAAGATCGAGATCCGCCTGAATCATATTACATGCAATAGTTAACATTGCATTTTCACTTGCTCTGAAAATGACTCGTGATGCCTCAATCTTCTTTTGTATCTCATTTTTTGAAACTCCCATCAAGATCTCAATCTCAGCAATATTCATCAGGGAATACCCTTGCTCATAATTATCACCAGCTGTTGCTTGAAGAATTTGATTCTGGATGCTATGTGCCTTAACATATTCTGATTTGACCCTGTGAACCCGGGCCTGAATTCCCATCAACGCAGAGTTGAGCTGCCCACGAGAAAGACCACACAGACCCAGAATTGTTCTACCCCTGATGGTCAGGACCATGCATTCTTGGTATTCACCCAGTGCCATCAAGCAAAGGGCCTCCTGGTATAGCCCACGTGCCTCTTTGTGCACATTTCCGGAGATTTTGGCAAACCTCTGTGCTTCCTGTGCATAGGCTTGACCAGCAGCATGGTCACCGGAAAATATTATGATTTGTCCAAGGGCATCAAGTGCATCGCATTGCCTCCCGTAGTTTCTATTTGCATGTGCCAGGGAGAGGGCAATTTGAACATGCTGTAAGGCAGTGGAAATGTTGTGGTTGTGATATAAGTAATAGATTCCTAGATCATGGTGAAAACTGGCTGGGAATCCCTTTCAGTCCATTGCACAAGTAGTGAACAGAGAGCCCACCTTCAAAGTCAGGGTCATCAAAGTACTTGAAGTGGGTCAAGGCCTCAACTATCACTCGCTCTGGAAGGGAGATTGGCTGATGTTGTGATGATTGGACCAATTCCGCAATTGAATATGCTTTCAGCCGATGTTCTCCTAAGGATGGAAGGAGGTTGGTGAGATCTTTGAGAAGATCAGTTGCTCCACGTCCAATATGCCGACTGAAGCGATTAAAATCACATGTGCAGTAAATAATATCCACAACATTGTGATACTCCCTCTGTAGGCTAGTTTGGAGAATATTCTGGATGTTTGCATAATTTGATGTTATCCGGTCAATGGGGACCATCCCAGATGGTGTGCCCAAGACCGCTGTGTATGAGTCCAGGAGTTCATGAAAGTGTTTCAAAAGTGGTTGTATCATCTGGTCTGTTGGAGGGAACAGTCTGCCCATGTATTCCCTTATAGGCACCAAGACCTTCAAGCGTTTGTGGTCATCAGTGTATGCCAACGTAGTACGCAGCAACACAGCTTTACAACCAAGGATATCCTTGATTGGGAATCTGGTCTGCTTGAGCTCAACATCGGAGAGGCCATCTGGGAGCATGGACAGCAGGGCCAAGAGATCCTGGCACTGTGGCATGGAAGCGGTTCTGGGACTTGAGAGTGAGAGTGAGATAGATAGCTCCAGGTTGGATCTTCTGTCATAGCCCTCGGAGATGAGGGAAGTTTTCTCTGTCTCCCAACGAGATAACACATAAGGGCAGCCTTCCAAATCCACCAGATTGGCCAGGAGGCTGATAGAAAGTGGCATATTATCTGTTAGACCAAGCACCTGGTCCACCTCGTCCAGGGAATGCTTGTCATCAGCAATATCAGTGAACATCTTTCGGGCAGCATCCTGTGCCAAAGGCGGTAAGGGCAGTAAGAATGGCCGGGTCCACTGCACTTTAGATGGCCTTTCTGCTCCACGCATTGTGATCTAGGGCTTTGTGAGTGAGATTTAGAAGAAAAAGGGAAATTCACAAACCACCAAAGCTAAATGGTTTACATCAGTGAGAAGAGAGAGGAACTCTTCAATCTCTTCACGGAATTTGGTTGCCTCCCACACAGTTTCGAGGTTATCCAGAATTAACAAACTGGGTGGACTACTGGAAAAGTACTGTAAGACTGCTCTGGTGAGGTCTTCCCCGGGTTTCAGTCCAATATGTGCTCCAATGAGACCTGCAAGTTCGGGTTTGCTTGATGCAGTGTCACAGGTAACAAAGAACCGATTCCCATGGTACTTGGCGATTATTTCTTGATGATGCACTACAATCCTTGCTAGACTGGTCTTTCCCATGCCACCTGCACCCAAAATAGAAATTCTTGGAGTGCCCTGCCTGAAGAGCTTGAGAATATCTGCAAGTTCTGAGTCACGACCGTGGAATATTTTTGGCTCCGCTGGCAGCATTGAAATGGAGTTGGAACTACAGTATTCATAAGCACAATGAAGAGACAGTTATCAGAATTAAGCACCTTGCATATGAGCCGGAGTATGTCTTGCTGATCTGCAAGGTTGTTAGTACTGATACTCTTGGAAGAATCTGCTCACATACAGAGGACACTGAATCTGAACTAGACATTGTTTCAAGGATGTCAAGTACCTCCTGGTGTCTGAGCTGGGCCTGGTCTTGCATATCCCTCACATTGGTCAAGATGTCCACAATTTTGATCTTTGCCGTTGTCAGTTGCCATATGGTTTGAATGTGAGTACTTACCTGAAAGAAATCAAATTGCTGTTGCAATCCTGCCTTGCAATCCTTGAGCAGTAAACTCAACTCTCCCTGGCGGAAAAAATTCTTGACTTTGCTGGCATTTTGCTGGGCCTCAATGAAGGTATAAATTTTGTGGAGCGTCCTAAATATCTTCAGCAAATGTAAGTAGGTTCGAGGGTATAGAAGTATGTACTCAGTGAATTTTGCAATCTCACTCAATATGCTCGGAGGCAATTCAGGACCGGTATCTGACTTGATATATACCCCGATAATTGCCTTGAGCAACTCTAGAGTGTGCTCCATCAATTTGGCACACTCATCCTTGTTTTGTTTAACAGTCTAAGTAAGTCACTAATTCAGAGTTGCTCCAATACTAATTCCAGGAGGAATGTACCTGCAACAATTCTAGAAGGGACTGAGTGGTATTTGAAATAGTTTCAAGGCCAGGAATATTGAGATGGTCCACAAGGACATCCAGAGTGTTGGTTGTGATGGCCACACACTTAGAGATGCTGTTCAAACGAACTTCATTTACAGTTGGTTGGCGAGGCATGTTGGTCACTGTGCAGGAACGGTGGGTCACGGTGGTAAGGGGCGGTGAGGAAGTAAGAATGTAAACTCCGGACACCTGCTTTTGAACAGCTGTCGAGCGCGTGAGCAATTGATTGGAAAGGGTGAGAATAGTTGCAGAAGAAACACGTCCTTAACTTTGATTGGGACCAAAGTCATGGAATTGACAGCATGAGGGAATGGAAGCCATGGTTGGGAACATCAGCCAGATGTTCGTTCGGCCTCAAGTCAGCATGGTTGGCAATCTGATTGGTGGTGCAATCAGTGTCCAATCAGAATATGTAAAGGGCCTCCGAGCCAGAAAATCTCAAAGAGAGAGATTGTAAACTTCCGGCCCAAAGGAAATCTAAACGAGGGTGGGAAGAAGGAGGGACAGCGAAATTAGCAGAACACCTGTCAAGTTTTCACGGCTGTTGACAGCTCATCTGCCAGGCTGAAAGTTGAAGCATCAAATCATGGGCGCTGGACCCTGACTGGCCTGAAGTCATGGAACGGAAGCCATAGCTGGGACCGAGACTCGCACAGGGAGGATAACCAAAGAAGCCACCCCATAACATAGAAAACACATGGCGGAATTCTTCGTAATAACTTTGGGGTGTCAAAGGATGGGAAAATGAAGATCTTTTGGTGAGAAAGGCGAAAGATATGCTTTGTTCAGCGCATTTTTCGTGTAACTGGGTGACTTTCCAGAAGCTTAAACAATCCTCTGAGCTTAGTTGAGGGTGCCAGTGATGCCATTCAATCCTAAGATATTCAATTGCTCCGCTAAAGACAGTACTTCCCATAAGATAGAATAAAAAACTGAAGTCAAACCTCTTGCTCGAGCAAGGGCCGGGATGAGCTCCGGCACTCATCAGAGGAACACTCTATTTTTCTGGGCCAAATCCGCGGGATGGTTGTTGCCAACGAGCGCACGAAGTCGTTGCACACCACCCAGATTAGTTTATTCAGCCCAGTTAAATCTGAAGAGGGGGTAGCGACCCCCTCTTCAGATTATAATAGATTCGATTAAATTCTTACCGCTTTGTGTCTCCGAACTGATGGGGTCCCGACAGCTGTCGCGCCGTTTGGTCAGAAGGCATGAAAAATATGCGAAAAGCATTGTTTAATGCTTATGGAAAGTCACCCACTCTCGCATATTTCTCTTCTCAGATATGCAAGACTTATTTATTATAACTAATTTTTACATATTTTTCCAATGCTGTGGCGTGGATCTTCTGGAATCTGGTTATGCCCCTTGTGTCAACCACTTCACATGTCAAGTGGGGGGGGGGGGGATATTATACTCGCGTGAACCACAACATGAACAACAAGTGCGACATGGCATATTGCCCCGGTGTGCAGCGCATTGTGGTCAAGTTCAGCACATCACTTTTTCATTGTCAGCACCCACGTGGGGCTCCGGCAGCAGTGGCTGGCACCACCTTAATTGAGGTTTAAAGTGTTGAACTCTACATTGGTTAAAACACTAAATTTGCAACTTTTTCGTCCGTTTCGGCCGAAAAGAGCACTTGATTTCCAAAATGTTCACAGGCAGGCCCTGCACCCCATGAATCCTCATGTGGCACACTCGGGAGGTCGTCTGGTTGCTTTTATCCCCAAATCTCACGTCGCATCGGGTGTCGACGCGTGAAATACACGCGTTATTTGGTCGTGTATCAACTATCAATCTTGATATTGATAACATTGGACGCCGCTTATCTGGGCTCGTACACCCGAATTTCAGAATTTGTTCTACAGTCCTACAGCCGTTTGGATAAGTCCGCAAAAACGCGATTTTTTTTTTCGCGCTCACGTGCTCATACCGGTGATGCCGAAGAGGCAGGTCAGTACGGGCCAACATTCAAAAGTGTGCCCCGGCGTTCCCAGCGACTCAACTTGTCGGTCCGTGTGTAAGAAGGCTCCTTGTAGACTCGTAACCAGTCTGTGCTACAGCAAAAGAGAGGGTGGAGGTTGTTTGCCATAGGCAGACTGGTACTACTGTACTATTTCGACCAAATGTTCAGGTGATGGGTGACGGAGGGTCGTGAACTGAACAAATTTGGTGTATGTAACGGTGGCATTCCAATTTTCGGGCTCAAATAGAGGTAAAAACGGTCAAAAAAGCTCGGCCAACACTTGCCGGCTGTCCATTTATGGTATTTTTGGGTGATTGCCGAGGAATGAACACCAAGCCGAGTGAACACCTGTGGTGACGGGTGACATGGCGTGAACATTTGGTCGAAATAGTACAGTACTCGGGCTTGATCAAAGGGCTGCGCCCGGAGTTTAAAAAAATCTCCCCAAAGGTGGATTTTGCTCAATTTATTGGGTCTCTCCAAACTTTTTCAGATTTTTTATGGCCCAGAGGCTGAGCTGTGAAAAAGTTGATTTTGGCCAGGAATTGATGGCTCGACACAGCCACCTGACCGGCACCTCGGCCCCCGCCAAAAATTCAAACTCCGGGCGCAGCCCTTTGGCGTGGCCCGAGTTGTACCAGTCTGCCTATGGCAAACAACCTCATCACCTTCCTCAGTTGTTCCTTGGAGGCCAACAAGATTGGCTTGATCTAGTGCTTTATGCATGCCTCTTTGTTGTCCAAGGGGATTTGCTTTCGCGAAAATCTCAACACACCTTCCATTTTATTTTTCAGAGACCTCGGACCCCTCCCCCCCCCCCCTACGTAAGGGTGATGCGATCAAATTACCATTTTAAGGAACAGATCCGGGACGTAAAATTTCTTTCTGGGAGTAACTGCAGCAACTAGGTGGTATAAATGTCCTCTGATATGCTCTACATCATGGCCCATATCCATAATGCTGGCCCATCTGCATTGGAGAACCAATGGTATGCTCTACCCAGCCAAATATGCACCCGCCGCCATGTTAATTGAATGAGACCAAACCCTTGTTCTTAAAGTTAATATAGCCGAGGAAAGTGAACTGCAGGCTTGATATGATTGTATCGCTCGCGGCATCCCTGATTCCAATTGGTGATGAGGTCAACTGGTTTTTGCCGGATGATTCAACATAATGGTGGTGAGAAGGACTTGATTGATGGAACCTCGGCAAATCTCGGCAATAGTAAAAAATATTAAAAATATTTTTGAGGTGTTTTCTGTGCAAATTGAGGCTGTAGAGCGAAATTCAAAATTTGGTTTTGAAAAAAATTCTCAAGCCCCAGTCGACCCTCCCCCCCCCCTCCCCAAAAGGAAATTGCTTATCTTCGAAGCCCCTTGTTGTTGTCTCAGATTTGAATGCTCTTTTGTTTATGCGCAGTGTTCACAATACTGTTCTCTGTGGAACCTTTTTTTCCCCTGCTAGTTGATCTCGCAATGGTCGCCGTTCCAGGGGGTTTCACCGTGCAGAGTATCATATACTTAAAATTATAATTTTTCGCTCCTAAACGAAAATTTAAATTTGCAACATTGGTATGATAGGAGGTGAACTCAGTTAGCGACGACAGCGCGCTGCATGTTATGACACGGCACGGTCCAGCGAGGTCCAGCGTCGCGCGGCCTCAGTGTCAGCCTGATGTGCCTGACCACGATGACGTTGCGCAGAGGCGGATCACGTGTTTGCGCAACGGATAGCGTTTAGTACCTCTGATTATCCCTCTGCCATAGACTCCCTTGTCCTGCCCTACGCTCCCCACGTCCCCTCTTTGCCCCCAGACATCCTCGCCATCCCCGCCACACCACCCTAGCAACACCGATCCAGCAGTGCTGCCTGCTCCACCGAGTCGCGTCGAGGCGTCTACTTGCCCGTCCAGTCACGGACTCGAGTCCAGCCCTGCCCCGCTAGCACCCTTCCTCCCCTCCGTCGCCCTCTTTGCCTTTTGGCACACTGTACGTAACATTCATTTACGCGTTCACTTGGTGTTACTCCCCTTGCCTTACCTTCTTTATCGTTTTACTTGCTTTGCCTTTCTTGCTTGCAGCAGCTTCGACACGCCGATGCCCACGATGCCGGGACGTGCACAACGACGAAGATGGGACGGGAGCGCGTAGAGGCGGAGAGGAAGGTCGAAAGGAAGCGCGGCCGCGAGGACTGGGCAGTAGCCGGTAAGTTACGTGTCCAGTGTTTCCTCACTCACTCATGATCACCCGCTCGCCCACTGCGTCTCGACGGCGCGGCACGGTGTACGCTCCCTGTGTGCGCGGGACCGTCAGCGCTGCTCAGTGGGAAAGAGAATTCAAGGCCACCTATCTTCGAGTTCTCCTCTGTTTTTATTTATTTTTGCATCGCCCCTCCTCCCTATCCCTTGTCCGCGCCTTCGTCCCCACCCTATCCCTCTCTCGCGTACACCACCGCACCCGCCCACCGCCCACACTGTCGGGTCGAGTAGACCTGGCAGATGCCATCTGCGCGGAATCATATCACACTCGGCTATCGGTGCATGTACCGCTGCCGTCTGCGTCGGGTCACCGCACGGAGTGGGTACCGCGTGCTCCGAGGCTTCCGGCCGAGTTTGCGCGACTCATTTCCTGCGCCGACTCGGGGCGCTGTTTCCTGCGCCGACTCGGCATCTGCACCGCGGCCTCTCTCTCCTCTGCCCACCGACCGCACCTCCTGCCCTTACCCGTCCGTACCCGTACCCATAACTGTCTGTCCAGCGTTGCGCGGCCTCAGTGTCCCGCGCACAGCCTGATGTGCCTGACGTTTGAGCAGGTGGCTATATATACTTATTGCTCGATTCAAATTCGTGTGTTCCACCTGCAAGCGCGCTGCAGGCTACCAACCCTTTGGCTGCAGTCCGTGCTAGAGATGCAGTATACGGCGGCAGTGGTTTGGTCAGGTCGCCGGCGCCTGAGTGCTGAGCGTCAAATATGTGTTCAAGAATTACGACGGTTATTAACCACCGAGGTGACTCAAATCTTTTTGCCTCATCTGATCGGCACTAGAGCGAGATAAACGAAACGGCGACAGATGACCGCATTTGGTCCGCCTTTTTCCTTCGCACCACGACGAGTACCACACTCTTTTCTTGCAATGCTGCCGTTACTTGTCGCATCGCTCGTCCCACTTGCCCTGGCCCAGCAGTTCCAACTCGCCCGGAATTATAGCGGGCAAGGCTTGTATGACCTCCCCCCACAGCAATGGCATTGCAGACGCTGATTCAGAGCGTTCACAGTTTCGATCCTTGGAACTTTAAAGTCGGCAACGACGCACTTGACATACAGGGACAGCAAGGAAACGGCGGTAAGATAAAGAGGCGTCGTTTGCAGCGAGTCCTTACCCCACGCAGGCAATGTCAACTTTACCGACCAGGCTTTTGCAAAGCAGCAAAACCTCACCTCCGTGAATGACGCGGGCAACGTGGTTATAAAGGTCGACGACTTCACGAGTGCCGCGCCAAACGGGACCTATGGCCGCAACACTGTGCTCATGTACTCAAAAGACACAATATCTACTGGAAGCTTGGTCATTATGGACGCGGTTCATATTCCGTTCGGAGTGAGCCATTTTCACAGCGCGATGCAGGATTGAGTGACAAACCCACGTTCCAGTGCTCGGTGTGGCCCGCCTTCTGGACGCTCGGTCTCGGTACGCCCTGGCCCGGCAAGGGCGAGATCGACATCATTGAGAACGTCAATCTCGCCTCCAACAACCAGTACTCGCTGCACACTCTCGACGGCTGCTCCCACCCTGCCCAGGGGCAGGTAAACCAGACGGGCAACGTCGTCACAACGAGCTGCTTCGTCAACGCCACGGGCCAGCCACATAACGAGGGCTGCCTCGTCGCGGACACCGATCTCAGCTACGGCGCCAAGTTCGCGCAGAATGGGGGCGGCGCGTTCGCGACACTATGGGACGAGGAGGGGATCCGAATCTGGTTCTTCACGCGCAGCCGCGTCCCCGCCGACATGGCCACCGCCAACCCCAACCCAAGCGCGTGGGGCGCGCCGACCGCCTTCTGGCCCGAGTCATCCTGTCAAACCGCGCAGTTCTTCGGTCCGCAGACACTCATCCTCGTGAGCCCCTCATTCCCTCTCCCCTAGAAGCGTACGTGCCAACCGAGATACAGGAAACTAACGTGTGCGGCGAATTTGCCTCGGACGTTTTTAGCCAGACTTGCAGTTCGCAAGCCAAGTTGTGCACCGACCTCGTCGTGGTTCCATCTAACTACCACAACGCGTACTGGGAGATCAAGTACATCTCCGTTTTCACCAAGTGCGCGCCCGCGCTACTTATTTTAATTTATTTGTTGCTGAACTGGAAATTGCAGAACCGGTACATCGGTTTCATCTAGTGCATCGCAAGTATCCTCTAGTGCATCGGAAGTATCCTCGACCAGCCGCAGCGGGGTTTCTCAGACGGCTTCAGGTGCTGGTCCCGGGCCAACTGGCGGCCAGAACAATACGAGTACGGCTAGTGCCCGGGCCTCCGCACTGGCCCTATGGACGGTTCTTACCTGCGTACTCGTGACAATCCTCAGTTTCACTTGGGCTTAGGGCCATTGCTGCAACACATTCCATGTATAGCCGAGCCGCAGTTTGATTGATCTTGTTTTCTGGAGACGGCGGGTGCGCAAAACCGTCCTCTATATCTCAATATCAGAGTCATTCTGCCGGTCTCGTTTTGCTCTCGTTGACTTTTACTTCTTCTGCTCAGTTCTGAGCGGAGATTACTCTCCGGCTTTGACGGCGTACTCATCAATAGTTATCTTATAGTCTACATGAGTTATTAATTTTTTTACCAGGCTGCAAGCCATTGCCAGTGCGGAATCATATGAACGTCCTCGAACTCCAAGTCTCGGCGCTGCGGGGTAGGGTAGGGTAATTTTATTAAACCTTACGAACGCGATTTTCAATCTCTGGGAACGCGACTCAGGCGAAAGGGGCCCGATGTTCAACGCGGCCTTGGATTCTAGCTGAGGCTGATTCAAAAGCTTGGCAGAGAGCACGGCTTTGCCCTGAATATTACCCTATTTTCTTCTGTACCTCACTCAACAGAACAGGGTCCTGGAGGGATAGATTGGTGTAGTTCTGTGATGTTTGAAGTCCACAACATCGCAGCATAGTTTGGCACGTTCTTCCGCTGCTCAGCTTTCGGAGGACCGATCAGCCAAGAAGCGGATTGTCTCCCGGAAAGAAAATAAAGAAAATAAAGATAAAAACCCTTTTAAAGCGCATGTGGCGCGCTTCATGTCAACCAAAAAAAAATCCAAATTCTGACCTATTGAATCTGTGAGAAGGGGACCAGATTGCTCTAGTTTGACTGGGAAGGCTCGTCGTTTGCCCTTCGATAGTGGTCACGTTTGATCGAAGCTGCGAGCCGTAGAGTCGGACTGTCCCGGTAGACGCCGAGAGCTTACCTCAACGGTCTGACCCGTAACGACAAACCTTTTGCCCCTAAGTTGAAGTTCTGATCAAGCCGCCTTCTCATCACATGTTATTCACGTGCTGCGCAGGCTCGAAAATAGCCGGCACGCCGGCCCGACCCTACCAACCCAGTGCACACCTTGTGCCACTGGGCACCTGAGCAAGCAGTACATTCGCACACGATTCGGAAACGGTGTTCCCACTGCGTTTTACCCTGTTTTTCCGGCCGGCCGTTCAGTGGCCGATCAGACCATTTCGGCCAATATTTCGGCCATTTTTTCTAAAGTGGCCGGTATAGGTTTTCGGCCACCCAAACGGCCATTCTGGCGGCCGGCCGTCAAGCACCGACTTAGAAGTTTTGGCCGGCTGGGTTGCGGCTGGCAAGAACACGTCGAGTCACGGGTGTGACACCTCACACTTCTTGACCAGAGCCATCATCGCCGTCCTCGTGGCTCTCGTCCCTCGTCCCCAGCGGCCCTAGGCGTCCTCATTCATCTTTAATCTCCTTCCTGGTACTCTCAACCCTCGCCACCTCAAGTTTCAGCCCATTGTCAGCTCTTCTGCGTGCGGAAGGTGGCCTTCTTGGTGAGGACGATATCTTGCGCTTGCTCCGCTTTGGTGGCTCAAACAAAGCTTGCGCTTCCCGGTACTGGCAAGGTCCCTAGCAATGGTTCTTTGGCCCAGGACACGCGTCCATACGGATGAAATGCAGGAATTGGACGGACATGGCTTCAGGTGCGTCGTCACTCATCGCTCGTCTATTTTTCGTTTCCCTAACTTCCTTGTCGTCCTCACAGGCTGCAATCTATGTCCAAGCGTCGCCGACACATTCTCAAGCGGAGGTTAACGATGTATTTCAATTGACGTATGTCCTACCAATTTTTGTATGCTCGTGAGACTTTTGGTAGTGGATTATCAGTGCAGCGAGGGCTACCACTGCTTCACCAGGGTTCTACGATCTCCTCGGGGCTGTTGGAGCTCATCCAAGCATCAATTTAACTACGGTATGTCGATCCTTCGACTTTCACTCGCAAAGCTTGTTAATGATTTCCTTCGGCTCTATCACGCACTGCAGACGTAACTGCACAATGTTCTTTCACCTTACCCATCTTCATGAAGCTGTGGCGCGCATCGCCGCGACGGTCTACATTGTACGCCGGTATTTATTCCCCCGTTATCATGCTGATTTAACCCCTTTCCTTCGCCTAGAGCATCGTATTGGGTCCAGCACCACATCTATGCGACGGAGGCTTTGTGCCGTCCAACTGGTCATTTTTGGGCACGGGATAGTGGCGGTGGGATCCCGTGGATTTGGCTTGTTGACGCAGATTCGGTAGGCCTCCCGCTTTTCGATATCGTACGTAATGTATGGCCCTTTACCTTCAATCCCATCTACCCTTCCCTGTCCTCCAAATTCTTGTACGTAGCTCGTGTACTTATTGAGTAAGCAATAAATTTAATTTATTTGGCAATTTCTGGTGGTGGTGAGGTGGCCGAGGAAGTGGCCGTTAAAGTGGCCGCCAGCGTTGCCGATGGTGGCCGAAAACCGACAAAACGACCATTTGCCGGCCAGCCGATAATTTAGCCGATAATTTGGCGTTGATGGCTGGAAAAGCAGAAAACGGCCACCTGACGGCCGGCCGAAAAAAACGGGGTAAAGCGCAGTGGATCCTTGGTTTACGACTGAAACCCATGACTTTTATGGAACTTCGCGAATCGCCTTCACATACTCCGAGTCCCGACGAAAGACAGCTTTATAAAGAGGGCCGACCGAAGATGTACGGCGTCTGGGAAACACCACAATGCGTCGTTTCGAGTTTTTGGTGATTTTCTGCGCGGTCGTGGCAGCTGCGTCGCCGCAAGTCGAGCTGGACTATGCGACATATGTTGGCACACCTCTCGCCGCTGGTGTTAACCAATTCTTGGGTATGCGCTTCGCGGCGCCGCCCATCGGCAACCGTCGTTGGCGTGCTCCGGCAGACCCACTGGTCGAGACATCCCCAGTCCAAGCTTCTGCGGTGCGCCAGAACCTGTGCTTTTCACTATCTTCTCCGTTGCTCACAAATAACGTCGACAGCACGGACCCATTTGCTACAACCTCGGAGCTGCCTTCGATTCAACTGGAACTACATTGTCTGAAGACTGTTTGTTCATCGACGTCTACACCCCGTCTGGCGCCTCAGAGACCTCCAAGCTGCCCGTGTGGTTCTTCATCCAGGGGGGCGGCTACATCCAGAACTCGAACGCCAATTATAACGGCACTGGCGTCATTGTGGAGTCGGGGAGTAATATTGTGGTCGTGAACTTCAACTATCGCGTGAGCTTGGCATTCTTGGGAACATACTGTATAGCGACTGAAACAAACCTCAGGTCTCAGCCTTCGGATTCCTTGCGAGTGAACGAGTTGCTAGAGACGGGACGCTGAATGTCGGGCTATTGGATCAGCGGAAGGCGCTGCTGTGGGTTCAAAAATATATTTCCAAGGTATGCGATTCTTGTTCTCTCTCGTTCGTTACGCTCATTGGAACCTCTCAGTTCGGCGGTGATCCCAATCATGTTGTCATTCACGGCGTTTCTGCAGGTTTGCTCACCCGCCTCTCTGACTGCCCTTGTCTCATATTTCCCTGCAGGCGGCGGCTCTGTGACCCACCAATTGACCGCCTTCGGCGGGCGCAATGATGGTGCGTGGACACCTCTTCACCCATAGCCGCCTTCTAACTTTCAGCCCAGGCCTTTTTATCGGCGCCATTGGAGAGTCCGTCTTCTGGCCGCGCGAAGCACCGGTTTCGGAGCTCGAGTTCCAGTTCGACTTGTTCGCCGCCGCAGCCGGCTGCATCAATATGACCGACCAAATAGCCTGCCTCCGGGCACAAAATACCTCCACGCTCGTGGCCGCGAATGTCGTACATCCTTTCCAAGGCCGTGTTTCGAATCCCGATTTCTTCTACACGCCGACGATCGACGGGGACTTTGTCCAGGATCACCTGTATACCCTTTTCAGGGAGGGAAAATTCATTCGGGTGTGTGCCATATCTTCGTTGCGAGGCACCTGATTCATCTCTCTTAGGTGCCCACCATGCTCGGTGACGACGACGACGAAGGGACGTTCTTTGCCGCCAATGCCAGCACCCCCGACGCGGTCATCTCCTTCCTCACGGACAACTACCCTCAGCTCACGCCCGCTGACGACGCGCAAATCACACAGCTGTACCCGATACTCCCGCCACTCCCGAACCACGCGCCCTTCTTTCCATCTGCGGCAGCCGCGTATGGCGAGAGCACGTTCACCTGCCCGAGCAACTTTATAGCAGCGCAGATCAACCGGGTGCGCCAGCCGGTATGGAACTATCGCTTTAGTGTCGTGCAGGCGGACGATGCGGCGGGAGGGCTAGGTGTGCCGCACGCAAGTGAGGTATGCGGGCTACTCCAGTTGGTTCATAAACGTTTGAGTCTTACCCTTTTTTTTTTTCCTTTAGCTTCCTGCGATCTTCGGCCCCGCCTTTATCCCGGGCGGGAGCAGCACGACGTTTGCCACGACCAACGCGCCAATCGTGCCCGTCGTGATGAACTACTGGATCTCCTTCATCCGCTCGCTCGACCCAAACCCCCATCGCTTTGCGGGTACGCCCGAGTGGGTGCAGTTCAACACGACGACCCAGCAGCGGCTCAAGTTCGTGCTGAACGACACGCATGTGGAGGAGATCCCCGTGGACGAGGATACGCGCTGTGCGTTTTGGAATGAGATCGGTGCGAGGATCGAGCAGTAGGATTTCCGAGGAAAACAAAATAAAGTCGTGCCTGTATTGGACAAGGAATTTTCGGTTAGTGTCGACTGGGTCCTCTGCGGGCTCTGACAGGGTTTGTGTTGGGTAAGTCCCGAAAGGCAGCGAGTGCCGCAGGAGACGTGAGGCTTTCTTGGGAATAATTGAACTTGTCTGCCGCGCAAAGTTCAAAGGACTAAAAAGGGATCAGTATGGAATTGCTGCGGTAAAGCACCACTCACCTTCAGAACCAATTCCTTCTTGTTGCATGCATGGAACGAGTCGATGATCCAGCCAATGCAACGATTGCGCAGGGTCATGACGGTGGTGTCGAGTTTCAAAAGAGTGGGATTCGCCGTTTCTTCGGCGTCGTCGTTCCGCTGAAGCAGGGCAGTTGCTTCCTCGAGTCTCGACGACATCCTTGTGAGCCGCGCACTTCATGCAAAGCTTCATGGGTCTCTGAATTCCAAATATCTTCTCCGGGCGGTAATTTCACGTCGAGGAGGTCATGACAGAATGATTTCGAGTCACGAAGAATCCATGGGAAATTGTATATTTATGGGCTCCATAGGTTGCCTATATGTGCGGCAATACTCAACTTAATCCCGGTAGGTAGGGAGGTAGGTAGCATTACACGGCACGGTCCGAATCACGAACGCCGGTTTCCAGGAGTAGGGCCCTGTTTATAAGTCTGGTTTACAAACCGGTTTATAAACAGGGTGTTTATAAACCGGTTTTTAATGGTTTGACCAAAACTCCCGGTTTTTAATTCCCTGTGGCAGTGCTCAGCTAGCCTGCTGGAGCGCCGATTCACAAAGTCCGAAGCACGAAACTTCAAGAATGTGAGTAAGTATGCACCCCTCAGTTTAAATCTTGATACCTGCACCAGACGTACCTCTGAATCGTGTTCAAGAAGGGCGAATTTTGACCAGTGCATGTCTTGAGTCAATTATCATGGGTGTAGCTGGTCCTGAGACCATTTCAGACCTCCTCAGCGCTCAATAAATTAATCAGGAGTAATTTAGGGCCGCCTTGGGGCGAAAAACCTCCGGAAACTCACCGAAAAGACTGATTTTGACTCAGACTGGTTGACTTCCCATACGATTAGAAATTTTTCCTTGAGTTTCCGCGGGGTGCCAGGGATGTCGGCATGGGATATTTAATTCAGGGATCCACATTTCCAGTTCCCATAAGAGTATTTTGCCAGTATTTTGAATACATGGTGAATAGATTAAAACTTGAGTGTGCCGTCCCCGTGCCGTTTCGGCGCAATCACCAAACAGGAGCCAACAACGCGTCCACGCTCTGTTTACCACTAACAACGATGGATCTCGACGTGTCTGCTTGCCACCAGCAGCTAACAGACATAGAGGAGGACGAACTGGATCAAGAAAACAGATAATTGTGCTGGGGGCCATTGAGGCCCGCCGACTGCGCATGGAGCGGCGTAACTCTACCTGTGTCGTCCTCAACTGCTACGGAACCCTAGAGGTATCAAACGGCATGGCAGGTGCTCTACCGCACGCGAAACAATCGTGCGTACATCACGACTATGGGATTTGATGTCGCAACTTTCGACACCATTCTGGAAGCGGGATTTGGACAGCATTGGAACAACACGCCCATACCCCGGCCAGACGCGTCAAAGACGGGAAAGACACGTCTGGGCGGTGTGAGAAGAAGAGGCATTGTGTGAATACTGTGACACGCAGCCTAATCGAGCGAAGCGCGTGGACGTAAGTCGCCGAAAGTGTTTATTCCATGTTTCTCTGTTCTATTATATTCTGGAGAGGGGGGGGGGGGTACCCCTCTACAGATTAGAATAAATTTAAGGTTTATTGGAGGGAAAAACCGACGTTGAATGAGATCCAAGTCCGATGGGGTCCTGACAGCTGTCTCGGCATCGCTGCCGGAAATGCGAAAAAAACTCTAAAATATATTTCTAATTGTATGGGAAGTCAACCACTGGTGAGTGTTTATAAACCGGTTTATAAAAACCCTGTTTACAAACCAGGAATTAAAACTGTTTATAATTGCTCTGGGAATTATAAACAGGACCCTATCCAGGAGTTATCTCGGTGTACAAGCAAGTAATTACACCTTCGCCCCTGGGCCACTCTCCGCCAACCAAGCCCCAGTGAGCAGATCCCACAGGTTTCCCCGTGCCCCGCCTTAGAACTTGGACAACAAGAAAGCGGCAAAAAACCTCACCAATCACACCACTTCGCCAAAACAATCGCCTCTTCAAACCAGACAAATTTGTACCCGTGAGGCAAGTACGTGGAAAATCAGGATTACTGATGCAGTCTCTTAAACAAACAGCTAAATGGATAGAGAGAGGCGCAGCCACTTGAGTCTGTGGGATCCAAATCTCGCTGTGAACCAAGCTGTGATAAGGGTCTGCTGCAAAAGGCTTCCTTTTCCATTTTTCTGCTCCCGGAACGGCTTTGCTGGACGAGCCAATGGACACTCACTCATATCTTTTGAAAAGCCACCATCGAAAGCGTCAGAATCACACTGCTGTTGGAGTGATTGTCTGGTTTCCAAAGATGTTGATTCAAAAGGCAAGGAGATGCTGCCGGAAATCGTTTGGCTATGACATCGTCGGAACACAGTGATTATTGAGGCTTCGGCAAGTTCATACAGTACAAGTTTTGACGCGGTACTTAGTTGAACTCTTCAAGCAACCAATTCTCCGGTCGATGTTATAAACACTCAACTCTGTTCCAGCCAAGCAAGGCAAGAAGTTGTGTTCCAGACCCAGTGCTCAAAAAAGTGTCCTGGATGACCATATAATGCCAGCTTGCTTCTGTCGAGGCATTTTATGGATTTCAATTTTGATGAGATGGTTCAAGATTAACCTCAGGTCATAATGTTTGACTTGGAGCAAGGAAATACACGGGAAATTATTGCCTTGCTCTGTTACTTCAAGATTATCCGCGGAGAATTATACGGATGATATCTTGTTGTACGGGAGTTGGACCGAGGTTCCGTGAATAATCATGAACACCGCGAGAATTGCCTGGTGATCACAACTCAAGTTGAGGGTGAGTTGGTGGATCATGTTCAGAGGAATTATAAGGTGTTCCACTTATAGTTCAGCTCTAAGTCGCGATGGTTGGAATTCCGCAATCATCATTTCTGGCATCATGTGGCGAAAGTAGAACATAATACTTGTTCATGGTGGACATGCAAAACTTGGGATAAGAGTGGTCATGCAAGAGCTTGAAAACTCTTCTGTTCATTGCTGTACCAAGCGGGTTGAATACAAGTTGAATATGTTCTCCATTCGGAGATCATTATAATTATTCCATTTAGAAGCGATACTGTATTTGGACTGTATATAGAACCACGTGCCATCACGGACAAAGCGGGAAAGCGCGCTGAGCAGGGCGGGACTCGGGCGGTCGCGACTGTCGAGGGCACTGGGGCAGGTACTGATTGGACTCAATATAATGAATAGTTTGAGCCAGAGAAATTAGGGAGAAGGGCCAGCGGGAGGTGGATGCATCCAGGTGATTATGGATGACCTTGATCCTCGCGCGCTTGGCCATTGGATAGTCAAGCTATGGGGTTCTCAAGACGGGGCCTTGACAGGGTGCCCGGCGTAGATGTGCAGAGTAACGACGAGCGCGGTCTGGAGGGTCAAAACGTGGAAGTTACCCAAACATCGAGAACAGCAAATGGGACGGTTTCTCGATCTCGAGCTCAGAGGGGTGGCTAGTGCATATAGTATGCATCTAGAGAAGTCCTCGGGGGTGTAGAGGGGATATGGAAAGCGTCTGCCAAATGTCTGTTTTTCGATGATCCGGAATCTTCATCTCGAATCTGCTAAACAGAAATGAACCCGGGACATGGGTGAGATTGTTGGTGGAGTCATTTCAAAGGCTTGACAATTGGGCTCTGTGGGAAGGGGGCAAAGGGCAAAAGAAACCCCTTGGAGACAAATAAATGGCTTGGGCTCGAGTCGAACGAGCATTGTCCACAGACATTTGAAAGCTCTGTGTGATGAAAGTGGATGCATACCGCGTGCAACCAAGCCTTCTTCCCCTTCCTCTCAGGCCATATCGGTTGATCCTATTTCATGTGTTCCATTAATTTGACTGTTTGATTCAGGCAGTTTTCGATAAAAGCAACCAGCAGAATTGATATTCTGTGTGAAGCAGTGCTCGTTGTGGAAGAAGTGTTTGCAGGTACGTAGAAAAAAAAACAAGCTAGAGCTCTAATGGCTTGGGCTCGAGTCGAACAGGCTTCCTCCACATCACATTACATTTTGTCCTATGGAAAGGATGCACACCGAGTGCTACCAAGCCTTCTTCACCTGATTCCCAAGTTGAATAAATGATTTCGAAATGACACTTAGGTTGAACAACGGTTGACCTCAAGATTGCTGGGAATGAAATAAAGTGAACTGGCATGGGCTGGACAAGAGAGATTTGTGGAAAGGGAGCAAAGGGCAAGAAAAAAAAAGGACAGGAAAGTTCGATCGCTTGGGCACCAGTCGAACGAACTTCTTCCACATTATTTCGCTATTGTTGCATTCAAATGGAAAGTGTCAAGATTGGCACCCGGGCCGAGGCCCGATCACGAAAAGAAGTGTCATCCTCGTGTCTACCACGCTGCATTTTCGTCCCTTGTCCTCCACCTCCACTACTGCAGTGATACCTCTGTTTCTTTGGTCAGTCTGGCTCCTGTAGAAATGTTGCCAGTGGTTGATATGCTTGCCTCCCAAGGTTGGTACGGCATCATGCTTTCAGAGAATGATTCTCGATCACTCTATGTTATTGGTGCGGGATTGCTTTTCTTGAAAGTTGAGACGGCAAAAGAATTGATCGTTTTGCATAGGTGGCCAAGGTGGTACTGGAGGTCAGGGAGGCCTGCATGGTGGCTCTGGTGGGGCTGGGGAGGGTCCCATTGTGCATATCACTACGCAACAGTTGATTGCACATAATCTGCACGCCACACTTGCTTCGGAGGAAGCATTGCAGCTTGGCAACATCCGGGCATCTCAAATTGCCAATCATTGTCCTCTTCCATCAAGAATCTTCCGTGGTAGACAGGATATCCTTGACAAGATGCATCATTTTTTCTCTGACGCTGAGATCCAACACATTTATGTGCTACATGGACTCGGAGGTGCCGGAAAGACACAGATAGCTCTGAAATTCATAAACGAGTCGTCATCTCGGTGAGCTTGATCATCCAATCGGGAAATGATTGTTGATCCAGTTGTATGTTCCAGCTTCTCAGACATCTTTTTTATCGACAGCAGCACCCTTGCAGCAATTGACACAGGTCTCAAGAATATAGCTGTTGCGAGAAAATTTGGAGATTCTCCACAAGATGGCTTACTGTAAGGATTGAGAATCCCTTACGAGGTTCCAGTCGTACGCGAGTATTCCAAGGGGTTCGCAAACAGTTAAATTGTGGTATAGACTCTTTTACTAACGGTCAAACTCTAAGAGATCTCAATCGGAGGCCGGATAGCCGTGCTCTCCGTACGATTGAGATTCGACCTCTCCGAATAGTCAAGAGAGGTGAGTATGCCGTTCCCACCGAATGCCAAGTCGTGAAGCTCGTAATAAAAGCGTACCTTAGGTCGTGAATGTAACTAGAGCGCTCGGGCCTCTATCAGGTTCTCGGAGTAACTCTACGATAACTGGAAGGCTTGAAGCGATAGTGTTTGGGTAAAGAGTAGATGATGATTGTCACGTATTTTACTGACAAACCAATGTCTACGGTATTTAACAAGAACAAACAGACTTCTCGAGACTAAATCAAGTAAGGAAAAAAGAAAGCATACTTTCGTAAAGTTCGTAAAAATAATCCCTTACAGAGCCCCCCAGTCTCGATTGGTGTTTCGTGTATGTCGCGTTACGAGCTAGAGTTTAACGCCCCAGGTAGTGCGGGTCAAATTTTTCGGGAAGAACCAGATTCGCGAGCGGCGCTTGGTCCCAATCCAAAGGAAAAGAACGCGCCATCAGCTCCCTACCAGCGTTAAAGTCGCCCTCGGAGGGGACGACTAGCGGAGCGTGAAGACCATTCGCTCCTTTACGCAGATAGCCCTTCCATTCGGACTCAGATCTCCATGTGAATTTATCGCGAAGAAGCATATCGTCCCGAAGATTGCATAACGCCGCTCGAGCCCCTTGAGACAAGTAGCCCCGCCAATGCTTGCTTTGTTTCTCGAGCAAGCTGGGGTGTGGCCACAAAGTTTTCTCAGCGCCTGCATGGGACCCCGGAATGGTGCCGATGAGGATCTCAATCTCATGTCCTGAGATGCGTTCAGCGACAAAATATCCCTTGCGTCCTGTGAGCGGTAGTTTGCGGGATTCTCCCTGATTGTACCGCGCCGTTTGCAGGCTTGGCCCTTGTGCCAACCGATATATCAAGTCCGGCCGGAAAGTTTCCGCAATAAACTTTAGTAGTCCCCCAGCGAACAGGAAGGCGAACGCGTGCGGCCTATCTAGCAGCCAGTGCAGGCTGCCATAGTACACGAGTTTACCGCTAGCTCGCCCGGTCCAACCTATAGGAGGGTCTACATAGCCCGGCTCGTAGATCGCGCACATGGTGAGAGATTTGTCTCCTCCCTCGTCTTCATCGTCGCAGGCTTCGGCAATTTCCACAAACAGCTTGAAGGGCATTCCGTAGCGCAGGGTGAGCTCCAGGAGTTCCGTCTTGCTCATAAAGCGGTCCTCGCGAGCCGCCAGTCCTTTCAAGCGTTCCATGGTGCGAGAGTCGTCGAAGACTAGTACAACTTGTTCCAACCACTGTAGATTCCAAGGGAGTGTCTCGTAGGGAGGCTGTGCGGGTGTAGCGTCTAGCACGCGCGGTAGCCACGCGGAGATCGCGGCGATTGCCTCTCCACGGGTTTGGAATCCGGCGTCCCACGTTTGGTGACCTCCTGGTACGTCGTCCAGAGCTTCTTCGCGTTCGATCGGGGCCATATCTTTGCTAGCCATGTGTAACATCCTCTGTACCTCCCCAGTTGAGCTCGAAGTATCGTGGTACTCGTCTTCGAAGCTTCCCCGACTATTCTTGGTACGGCCCGATTGGACGGACAACGAACGGTGTCTCGGTTTCAAGTTTCCTCGGGGAGCGGGACTCAGGGACCTCGATGAACGACGGCGGGAAGTGGATGCCATTCCTTGTGCCCAGGAACTGCTGAACATTGGCTGTCTCGCAGTAATTCCTGCATCCCCTGACCTAGCAGAACGTCGAGTCGGGGACATAGGGATCTTGAGGTCTAGGATGGTGTGCGATCCCAGGCGTTCTTGAAAGGGGGGTCGTTCCATCTCCACGCCGTAGCTTTCGGATCCAGCAGAGGACGACTCCTGTCGCCGCGGGTCCCGGCCTCGACGTCTCCCAGTAGGTCGTGATGGGGCAGCAGCGGCTGCTAAAGGATAGTCATCCCGCATACCGTTGAACGAGTTGTAAGTCCTGAACGGGGGACGAGGTGCGTAGATGTTTTTATACATCTCCCGCACAGCTAGAGTCGACTCAAATCGAGCCAAGATCTCGACTTCTTGATTAGCGGTGGGCTCGATCGCAAAATCCCCCAACTCGAATTCATGTTTGTCCGGAATCCCTCGGTTGAAAGGAGGCTCGTCAGTTTGTCGAGGATTTTGTCTGAACAGGGTGCATACGGTCCCAGTAATAGAGTAAACCGAAACCCCTTTGAATCGTTCCGTGAAAGGCCGAATGACGTTGGGATCGCGCAGAGGCCTCGCCCCCCACAACTGGAAGTCAATGACCCGGTATTCCCAGTCTGGCTTGAAGGCATTGAGAATTTCTCCGCGCTTACCAGCGTGCCCGTTCTGGAAAAATATGTCAGTGTGGGTCAAGTCGTCCTGCCATATCGGCGCGCTGGGCAGATCCCACAGGTCTAGATCAGCGTCCGAACCTTTCGCTTCTCTCAAGGCTGAATACTCATTCCAAAATTCAGGACTTAAGTAAATGAATCGGCGATCCGCCTTTTCCTTCGCCGTCCAGACGTAATGGAAAGGAATCTTGTGATCGAGCAACCATCGAAAGTTTGCTTCGTGGAAGTCCCGGCTTGGGTAGAATATAGCTCCTCGTTTCTGACGTTCATCCAGACGAAGGTTAGCGATTAAATCCTGGGCTTCTTGCGAGAGCTCAACGTCCTCGAGCTTCTTGAGCTCCTTAAACCACGCAATAAAACCAACGTGACTCAAGATGGCTCTTTTCACTCGGTCCGCCGCGTCTTGCGCGTCACTCTCCCGGATGTATAGGCGGTTAGACTCGTCCCTTTCCGAAAGCTCGGGTATGTCCCCTAGTTGTCCTCCAGGCGTTTTATACCAATCGACTGAGGAGGCTAGCGTGACCACGATCTCATGTAAATGCCTCAAGAGATTATAGGTCGGCAGCGCCCAATTCGGGTGTAGAATGGCCCCAGCGTAAGCTGGTACCGGATGGCCTTCCGACTCTGACGGGTAGATATCGGCGTATTCGTCCCGGGTCGCAACAGGGTGCTCCTCCCAACAGACAGCGATAGGATCCTCGAGTATCACTGGTCCGGGTCGCGCTGGCACGTAAGCAAGCCAGTGTTCCGCCGGCGTGTACCATACCGCCTGTTTGCGAATATCCATGTCGTCAAGAAGTTGCCTAGTAGCCGAGCCCGCCGTCACTAGAGGAGCTGGCGAGAGGTAGTCGAGAGCCTTGAGCGGGATGTCTCCCGGACCAGCTAAGAAGGAACAGAAATACACGTCCTTCCTTATGGTCCATTCTGGGTTAATAGAGTTTCCGAGATGGTCGTTGAAGAAATCCCCCATTAGATTGGTATCGGGAGAGCACAAAGCCGGATAGCCGTGAATTGCGCGTCTCCGCTCTCTTGAAGGCCGACCGAATAGTCAAGAAGGCCAGTCAAAAGAGCTATATATCCTACAGGAGATACGAAACAATAAAACAACAAGCCTAGAGATGAGAGTTGTACGAGAGAGAGAGAGAGAGATAGAATGAGAAATAGAGGGAGAGAACGATAGGGAGAGGGTGAGAGAGCGAGACAGAAAGAAGGAGACTCTTATCTAGGTCCGCGATCCCATCATGCGCTAGCGCATTTGGTTCCGTCGGGGGTATCGGAGCTCCGTGCCAATTCCGGGGTACTATTACAAGCCGTTCGGCCCGGTCCGTGGGCCGGCGGCTACCGCTTCTTCTGCGATTTGTCGAAAGCGCGCAACATCTCCGGCGCGTTTCGCAAATCTTTCTTCGTCTGCCAAGTATCAAACTGGGGCCCGTAGTTCCTCCATCGCACGAGCCACATGTTTTGTTTCCTACCTTTATCAAATTTTTTTCCAACTATTTTCTCGACTTCATATTCTTCCGATTCAACTTTGTTTTCTCGCGTGTCCGGCATTACAACGCGTTTTCCGTCTTCGTCCAGTCCTTCCCTGTAGGGCTTCAGATGGTCTATGTTGAAGACTGGGAATCCAGGATACTTGTCGTTCAAGCGAAGACGGTAGGTTTTCGGGTTGATCTTCTGCAAGACTTCGAACGGCCCTATCCACCTCTGGACTAGCTTCGCTCCTTCCCCCTTGGACTCTATCCACTCCAGTGAATGCGGATTGATCAGGACCCTAGAGCCGACTTTGAACTCTGGTACGTCACGCCTCCCTTTGTTGTAGTATTTCGCTTGCTCATTCTGAGCGCGCGCTATAGCCAGTCGGGCGCTTTCCCTTTTCACCTTCAGTTGCTCGAGGTATTCACTGGCCTCTTTCTTCATTCCGTAAGAGGCCGTGTTAAGCAAGTCGTTCGGGACCAAGTAGTCCAGTGGGGACTTGGGCTCGAATCCGTACAGCAACATGAAGGGAGAGGTGCCAGTGGACGCGTGCACGTTAGAATTATAGGAGAACTCCAGGATCTTTAGCCATTTGGCCCAATCGCTGCGGTCCGACCCAACGTATGCCCTCAGTAAAGTCTCTAGCTGACGATTAACGTTTTCAGTTTGGCCATCGTGCTGAGGATGATGAGAAGAGGACAACGACATTTTGGTCTTGATGGCGGCCGCTACCGCCGTCCAGAAGTCCGAGGTCCATCTGGGGTCACGATCTGCAATTATGCTTTCCGGAAGGCCAAACCTGGAGACGACGTGTTCGACGAACAAATCCGCAAATCCCTGAGCCGTGAGCCCCGACGTGGTAGGAATGAAGGAGGCGTGTTTTGACAATCGATCCACTACGACGAAGATGGCATTGTATTCGTCTGACCAAGGTAAGTTGACGATCATGTCCAGGGATATTGACTCATATGGTCTTGAAGGGATTGGATTGGGGATCAGGTAACCGTATTTAGTGAAGTTCCGGTTTTTGATCTTCTGGCAGACGTCGCAACTAAGGCCGAACTCGCGTACGTCCGCGTTCATCCTTTTCCAGTAGAACTTGCCGCTGAGTTTTGCCCAAAGCCTTTCCGGACTCACGTGCGCAGACTCCAAGGGAGCATTGTGGGCTTCTTCTATAAGCTCCTTCCTCTTGTTCTTAGGAACACATAGTCTGGGCTGGTAGTCTGCATCCCGAAAGAATAGGAGTCCATCTTTGTTCCGAAAAAATCGCTGACCCGGTTTCCAGATGCCTTCTGCAACGTGTTTTTCCCCCCAGATGCTACCAAAGTCCGGATCCTTGGCATACGACACCGCCCAACTCCTCCGGCTCTCCTCGTCCATGCCGACGTGTATGTTCGGTGGAGGATTCGTGGCTCCCCAGTAGGCTAGCGTAGGTTCCAAGGAATCCAGCTCATCGTCGCTCTCCTGTTCGTCACGCCTGATTTTTAAGTTTTCTGAATTTTCTAATTTTTCTGGGTTTTCTAATTTCTGATTCTGCTTGCTTTCCCCCCCAGCAGGCGTTACAATAGAAGCTTCTTCTGCCTCTGTTGATTCCCCCCTGGGTTTTCTCTCCTTATTCGGCTCCGCAGATTTTCCTCGATTCCTCGTAGTGACGAATGCGCTACGCCTTCCTTCCAACCCGTCTTCCAGCGTGTACGCTGTGAAGGTGGCGCGTTGCGCAGGTTCCCTTTCTACCCAGGCCTCCAGAGGATGAGTTGGGTCTCCGGATACTTGGATCCCTCGCTCATCCTCGCCTCTCGGTGAAAGGTGTCCTGGCGGAGCCCGAGGCAGTCTGGAGAGTGGATCAACGTTCGAATGAACGCGCCCCGCTCGGTGCACTATCTCTAGGCCTGGAGCATAAGCTGAGAACACTGCTCCCCACGCCGCCAACCTCCTGTTTGAGTTTTCATAGGTCCGAGCCCATTGCAGCGCTGAATGGTCTGTCACCAGAATGATTTTCTCCCCCTCAATGAACGGCTGAAACTTTACAAGACCTTCCTTGGCAGCCAACGCCTCGCGTTCGGTAGTTGAGTAGCGGGTCTCAGCTCCCTTGAAGGAACGGGACCAGTATCCTATCACGCGTTCTACGTAGACTGTCGTCTCCTCAAAGGTCGGTCCCCACTCCTGCGGGTTCTTAGCGTCTTGAATCTTTGTTGACAGATTCACGGTTAGCTTCGGCGGCGGTAATCCTGCTTCATAGGCCTTCCGCAACCTATCATACGCTTTAGTTCCCTTCAAGTCTCTGATCAGAATGGGTTGTATTTGCTGTAAGGCGACTCCTGCCGCGGTATCTGAAGCGTCGCTATAGAGCCTGTACGGTAAGCCTTCGATAGGGTGGCCGAGGAGCGGCGCGTCTTGTAGCGCGACTTTGGCTGCTCGGAACGCATATTCTTGTTCTTCCCCCCAAGTCCATTTCGTTCCTTTCCGCAGCAATTGAAATAGAGGCCCGCAGATGTCCGCGTAGTACGGGATGAAACTCGAGAAATATACTACCATTCCCAGGAACCCTTGTAGTTGCGACAGTTTCTTCGGGCGTTCCAATTCTAGAATAGCTCGGACTTTCTCCAGGTGCGTCGACAGTCCAAGTCTCGAAACTTTATGCCCTAACAGAAGAATTGACGAATAGAACAGATGGCACTTCGTCGGAGACAAGGTCACTCCCGCTCTTTCAACCGCTTCCAGGACCTTGTCGAGATGCTCGATGTGCTCGCTGTAGCTTCGTGAATACACGACTATGTCGTCGATGTACACCAGGCAAAACAACCACAGGTACGGTGACAAAATGCCTTGCATAATCCTCTGGAAAATTGATGGTCCATTCCTTAGACCGAACGGCATCCGTTTGAATTGGGCGAGTCCTCGGTGCGTGCGAAATGCCGTCTTTTCTACGTCTTCTGGCGCCATGCTCAGTTGATTGAAGCCCGACAAGGCGTCTAAGGACGACAGGACTTGAGATCCTGATAAGGATGATAGAATTTCGGACTGGCGGGGAATTGGAAACTCATCGGCGATGGTCACCGCGTTTAATTTGCGATAATCCACACAGAATCTCGGCTTCCCATTGCGGTAAGCAATGACCACAGGGGCACTCCAGGGGCTAATGGAGGGCTCTATTACTCCTTGCTCGAACCATTTATCGAGTTGGGCGTCGATAACTCTCCGTTTCTCCGGGGAGCTTCCGTACATCGGCACCGCGATGGGGTCTGTACCTTCTTTGACTCGGATAGGAGCTTTGGCTTCTACATGGCCCAGTCGCCCGTCGAATCCAAAGGCTTTCACCCTCTTTTTCAGCATGGCCCAAGCCTTTCCTCTCAGTTCCTCAGGTAAGGATCCTACATCCAATAGAGTCTCCATTTCCGCCGAAGGATATATTGTCTCATCGGGCATCGCCGCTGTCTTGGGTCCGTACTCTTCTGGCTCGGCGTTCTCCTCCTCTCGCGATATCAGGCCTTCTCCGTCGGGCACCTGCCCAAGCTCGTCTCGGACATGTACTCCTGCTAAAGCATTCTCCTCATCTGGCGGTACTCCTGTTCCCCAGCTTGTTCTAACTCGCGCTCTAGCGTCCTCTTCGTCCTTCGCTTCTCCATTCCGACTCCGTGACTCGTCCTTCCCCGATCTCAGTTCGATAATTCGTGTCAGGAGTGCTGTTTTTTTTCTCATTTTCTCCAACTCCTCTTCGTCCTGAGGTGAGTCGAAAAAACCCTGAGGATCAGTCAGCTCCCCTACTATCTCCCCTTTTCGCACCATCCTCGGTCGGTCGCTCATATTACAAATAGGAACAATCGGTTTGCGCGCGGTGATTAGAGTGTTCGGCACTGAGAAAAAAGAATCGTCTGCTGTGGACAGGAGATTCCTTTCTACCATCCATGTTTTGTCTTCTCTGAAATCCCCGTCCACTCGAATGTTCTTACATTCGTGAGCTCGTATCCTGTAGTCTTCTGAGGCTCGCACAGTCCTAACAGTCGTGCCGTTTCTCAGAGCCCTCCTTCTGCGGTGAGCCTTATCCCGCCTGTGTTGCTTGACCTGATGAAGTTTGCGGGAATGCGACGTCAGCATCGCAGCTAGTCGATGGACTTCAGCTCGCCCCGCGTAAGGCTCTACCCTCGAGGCTTCTACCTCGTAGCAGGTGCCCCCGAACTGAATCTGCGTTCCTGTCTCGACATTGCGCTTGACCCCCAACTCGTAATTTTGTTGGTAGTCTTCCCCTAGTAGTATGGGTACGCTCATGCCTTTGACGACGTAGGCTTCAGCTTCGGTCTCGACCATCTCTCCTCCCGTGGAGAACATGAGGAGTTTGGTTTTTATGAAACCCTTGATGGTCGTACCCTGATCTGTAAGCTGAGCAAGGTTCATTCGGTGACCTTCACGCAACGGCGGCCGGTTCGTCAGACTTAAGTAGAATTCTTCGGAAATGAGGGTGATGTCCGCTCCAGAATCCAACCGCAAGTCTAATAGTCGGTCCGAGACCCACCCTTTGACTGCTAATACCGAAATTCCTATGGCGGAATCTCCTGGTTTTCGCACTCGTCTGGGCTTCAGAATCACGGGTTCCAGCGGAGCCGGCGGCGGAGGCAACGGCTCGGGGTCCGCGCTCGCGACCTCTTCTCTCTCCTCGGGTCCTCCTTTCTTCCCGGCCACTCCAGCAGTCCGAGCTTCAACCACAGCAACGCCTTCATCCTCGGCCGCATCTTCGATGACTCCTCTCCTTGCTTTCGGCATACGCGCGTCGTTCGCCCAGTACTCGTCCTCAACTTCCTCGACGTGTATCCGGTGTGCGTTTCGACGGCGTTCCAGGAAACGTTCTACTTCTCGTTCCTGCTCTTCTTCCGTTTGGGTGTCCTGTGCGAGTAATCCGTTGTCAAATTCTAGCTCCGAGTTGGTCTTACGCTGCTCCTCTTGAAGGTTATGTTTGGAATCCTCAAGCCCGAGAGCGGCCTTTTCTAAAAAGCCTCTTCGTCCATGCGTCTTTCCAAAAGCACAACATAAGCGCTATGGTACATGAGATCGGCCTCATCCTCTACTTGCCCGGCGGAGATTATCAAGACTCCCCGTTTCTGCTTTTCAAGATAGACGCTCCAGTCAGGGCACTCTCGATCCCAGTGGTTGGCACTGCCGCAGACTTTACATGGCGACGGCGGGGCTTTGCCCATCTTCGTCGTTACATGGTCGTTCTTCGAGAAAGGGTAGCCGCCTTTCGGCGGAGGGCGTTGTCGCTTCTGGAGGACTTGATACGCTTGGCGAATAGTTGCGTCCCCTTCGACGTCCGGTGAGTCTTTCGGTTCCTCTAGTTCCGCGCTTTCCGTTTCAACTTCCGCGAGGTTAGCGCGTCGAAACTGTCGATTTGCGTTCGCAGGATTTGGATTCTGAGTAAAACCTAAGCGTTTCAAAGAAGAGGACAGGTTTTGCATAGTTAGAGCATCTGGGGCTACCCTACGCACGACCTCCACCAGTGCTTCGGCGTGCTCGTTCACCTTCTCGTAAAGTTCCTCCGTAGACTTGATATTTTCCAAGACCAAGATTGTGCTCCACGAAATAGGCGATTTTTGCATGATCAAGAAGACTTCTCTCTCTCCGCCGTCATCTGTTGTGGTAAGCAGACGAACGTGTCGTGTTCTCCTCCCTATAAATGTTTGCGGGGATTCCCTTTCGTGACCTTCCTGTCGGAATGATTGGTTCTCAAACTGCAAGTTCATTTGAAGCTGCCATTTCCGGCCCAGATATCGGTCTTTGATGGTCTGGAGGTAGGTCAGGTAGTGGGAGCGCATTTCCGTTTGCCTCGCTGAAGACAGAGTCGAGAACCAGATTTGCACGGGAGAGTCTTTCTTGAGGCGCGACGGCAGCCAGAAACCAAGAGCCTTAGGCATCCACCCCAGGAGATTCGCGACTTGAGTAACGTCCCAAAAATAGTCGATGGCTGTGTTATGATCGCCGTCCCATTCGGGTAGGGACTCAATCTTCAGCTTCGGCTCTATGGTGGGCACCATTGTGCCATACGGTGCTCCTGGGGCTACGTAGGGGAACCGGTAACGTCCCGACTTCCCTGTTTTACTACTAACTACGTCTGTCCCAGGATCTGACGGCGGTGTTGATGGAGGCCCTTGGGCGCCTCCTGTTGGCGGATTGGTCCTTCTACGGGGAGCATGAGTGGGCGCCCTTCGGTCGGGTTCTCTCCAATCGCGTTCATCTCCCCCTTCATCTCCGGAAGAATCACTAGGGTCTCCTCCTTCTCCGCCTCCCTGTTCTCTGCTTCGTCGTCCTTTCCCTCTCTCTCTGCCTCGCTCCGGGCTTCTCGAACGACTGCTCTGGCTCCTTGCTCTGGATTGTGTACGGCGACTTCCTTTCTGACCCGCGGTGGGCGCGAATTCGGGATCTCTCGCCATTTCATCCTTCCAGCTCATATGGGGCGCTCTCTCTCTCTCGAAGTGGTGTTCTCGTTCTCTTCCGGGTAGACGTCCGTGGCTACTCAAGGCTGGAATTCCTGTACGATGCGACGAGTAAGTTTCGTGGAAGGATGCTTCGTCCATTTCTTCCGCTATCGCTTCCAAGCCCCCCCTCTTCGGTGGCACTGCCGATCCCAGGGTGACTCGCGTCTTCTCGTAGCGTTTTCTTGCCGGGGCTTGACTCACTGATTCTCCATAGGAGTCTCCCGAGGCCATTCCATACAGCGGGTTAGGCAGATGCGGTCCAGGGATAGGTATATTCGCAGTGCTATCTCTTGGTGAGCTAGGAACGAAGAAGTTTTGGGGACCTCTGTACTGGATCCCGGGTTGCAGGAGTCCTTGCGACAACGGGCTTTGCGACGCTTCGGGGCGTCGTATCGAGGGGTCCGAGGAATCGTCTTCCTCCGAAGATACGTACTCTTCCACTGTCGCCTTTCGTTTCTGATTCTTGTCTTTCCGGGACTCCCTTCTCCTCTCTGGCGGCGCTTGAAAATCATCGCCTGCGCCTCGACTTGTGTGGCCGGTCAAGGCGATTTCCTGCTTCTCGCCCGTGGCGGAGTAGAATATGGTGGAAGGTTTGTCTTCAGCGAGACGGGTCGGGAACGCTCGCTGAAGATGCGGTGGTACTGGCACTTTGAATGCGAGCCAATCGAGGGTACGGTTATACCCTGGCGGTAGTTGGGCTTGATGATGAGGGACTTCGTCAAACAGGTAATTGACGTCCGACATGTGAGTCTTCCCTCTCGGAAATACATCATATAATGCGGGTTCAGTAGATACGGGGGATTGCAGTACTTCTTCCTCTGTGGGAGCTGCGAACTCAGACTCGTATTTTTCAAAATTGCGATGTGCTAGTTCCAGGCGCCTGTTCAGCCCCATCCACGCTACGGTGAGCTCGCTCAGTTCCGTCGCGCTCTTCAAGACTGACATGAATGAGCTGTTAGGATCTATTAGGAATCCTGTTGACTTGTGCGGACGGAGCTTCACGGCTTGATCGAGGATTCTTTGCATGTCCTTAACGGTGCGTTCCACTCGCAGTGAGAACCCCAGTTCCAGCGCGAAACGCGAAGTTGATGTTTCGTTCAGATAGACTCCTCGATCCATAACGTCCGAAACATCCAACACCTTCTTGCTTGCGAGGAGTGTTAGGCGCATGAGCAGGGAGCTTTCCCTATCATGCTCCTTCATATACTCCCTGCGTAGCTCCGCCATGGGGGAGAGGGCGTATCCGCGCTCCATTCCGGGCCACGTCGTGCGAGAGGGAGGCGAAGGCGCGTTCTCGGGTGAGGGAGTCATTGACGGGAGTGGACTACTCCTAGGTACGCCCATCGAGTTTGCTGGCGTTAATGGAGGGTTAATCTCAAAAGTAGTTCCGACGACTGTTACTTCCCGAGGTGAGATAGGACGAGGTGGCGACTTATGACTCGACGTCGCGGTTCCACTCTTCGAGGAACCGGCTTTGCCTTTCAAGGGCAGCGCCGTGGGTTTTTTGGGCGCTGGTTTCAAAGCTGCAGGGTACAGTTGGCCTCTCGTGCGAGCGGCTACTGGCGGGGTAGGCACGTCCAGTCTTGTAGACTGCTTTGTAGGAGAAATAGATCTCGGTCTCCCCCTTGTAGATGGGCTAGGGTCCTCTGAGTTCTCTACGGCTGCTCGCACCGACTTAGCTGCTGACGCTCGCGTCGGCGCTAGTAGCCGGGACTTGACTGTATCCAGATAAGGACTGTGATAAGGGCGAGGACGACCCGTTCCTCGACCTGAGAAGGGAGGTGGCTGACGTATGTTTCGCGAACTGCTTAGTACGACGACTTTCCTACAGTGTCCACTTTGTAAGGATTGAGAATCCCTTACGAGGTTCCAGTCGTACGCGAGTATTCCAAGGGGTTCGCAAACAGTTAAATTGTGGTATAGACTCTTTTACTAACGGTCAAACTCTAAGAGATCTCAATCGGAGGCCGGATAGCCGTGCTCTCCGTACGATTGAGATTCGACCTCTCCGAATAGTCAAGAGAGGTGAGTATGCCGTTCCCACCGAATGCCAAGTCGTGAAGCTCGTAATAAAAGCGTACCTTAGGTCGTGAATGTAACTAGAGCGCTCGGGCCTCTATCAGGTTCTCGGAGTAACTCTACGATAACTGGAAGGCTTGAAGCGATAGTGTTTGGGTAAAGAGTAGATGATGATTGTCACGTATTTTACTGACAAACCAATGTCTACGGTATTTAACAAGAACAAACAGACTTCTCGAGACTAAATCAAGTAAGGAAAAAAGAAAGCATACTTTCGTAAAGTTCGTAAAAATAATCCCTTACACTTACTATGGCTGACCAGCAAGGTTGAAGAATGGCTACTTTTCTTTGACAATGCAGATGATCCAAGCATCAATCTGAATGATTTTATTCCTCAGTGCAATCATGGGAATATCATTATCACATCTCGAAATCCAGAACTGCGTGTTCATGCTGGATCCCACTCCCTTGTGTCTGACATGGGAGAGGAAGATGCAGTGGCATTGTTACTCAAGAGTGCTGTACAGGAGGCCACAATCCATACCCAACAAATTGCAACAGGAATTGTGAAGGTAAGACAGTTATACCTGGAAACACATTTAGTTTTTTGATCCTTATTTAGGCATTGCACTATCTACCTCTTGCAATTGTTCAGGCTGGCAGATTCATATCAAAATCTCAAGATCTTGACAGCTATCTGGCTCTTTATACAAAGAACCAGGTACAACTACTTAGCAAAAAGCCTGCTCAGTCCCAGGACCGTTATGCCTGGACAGTGTACACAACATGGCAAATGAGTCTTGACCGGCTCACCCGACCAGCTGCTATGTTCCTGCAGCATTGTTCATTCCTCCATCACAATGGAATTTCAGAGCAAATCTTCAGCTCTGCATCCAAGTACACATTTCAATCTATTGGTCCCTCTCGAGAAGATCTACAAGGGCCTCTGGAATTCCTCTCACATTTTCTGGGACCAACTGGTGAATGGGACTCTCTGCGGTTTTTGAATGTCACCAACGAGGTCAAAGACTATTCATTGCTTGGCTTTGATGCGGATAAGACAGTCTATTCTATCCATCCATTGGTACATGCCTGGGGTCGAGCAACAGTCCACAATCCAGAAAGATACATGTTCACCATGGGATCTATACTTGGCATGGCTATTTCACAATACACACGGCAGGATATGCAATTGGCAAGTTTGCTGTTGTGTCCGCATGTTGAATTGGCTGTACAGATGGATGCGGAAGTAGCTCTGGCTTTTAGGCATAGCTATGCAACAATATATCAGGAAGGTGGAAAATACAAACAAGCTCAGAAGCTAATGAAAGAAGTGCTGGAGAAACAGAAACAGGTTCTGGGTGACAATGATCCAGACATCCTGCGTACCATGGGTAATCTGGCCAGCTCATACTCGGGCCTAGGAGAATATCAAAAGGCCAAAGAACTCGAGGTTATTATTCTGGAGAAAAAAAAACAGGTTCTGGGTGACAATCATCCAGACACCCTGCCAACTATGGGTAATCTGGCCATCTCATACTCAAACCTCGGAGAGCATCGAAAGGCCAAAGAACTCCAGGCTATTGTGCTGGAGAAACAGAAACAGGTTCTGGGTGACAATCATCCAAACACCCTGCATACCATGGGTGACCTAGCCAGCTCATACTCAAACCTCGGAGAGCATCGAATGGCCAAAAAACTCAAGGTTACTGTGCTGGAGAAACAGAAACAGGTTCTAGGTGACAATCATCCAGACACCCTGCAAACTATGGGTAATCTGGCCAGCTCATACACACAGCTAGGAGAGTATCAAAAGGCCAATGAACTCAATGCTGTTGTGCTGGAGAAACGGAAACACGTTCTTGGTGACAATCATCCAGACACCCTGCGTACCATGAGTAATCTGGCCAGCTCATACTCACGGCTAGGAGAGCACCAAAAGGCCAGAGAACTCAAGGTTGTTGTGCTGGAGAAACAGAAACAGGTTCTCAGTGACAATCATCCAGACACCCTCCGTACTATGGGTGATCTGGCCATCTCATACTCAAAGCTAGGAGAGCATCGAAAGGCCAATGAACTCTATGTTGTTGTGCTGGAGAAACAGAAACAGGTTCTGGGCCACAATCATCCAGACACCCTGCGTACCATGCGTGATCTGGCCTGGTCATACTCAAACCTCGGAGAGCATCGAAAGGCCAAAGAACTCAAGGTTACTGTGCTGGAGAAACAGAAACAGGTTCTAGGTGACAATCATCCAGACACCCTGCAAACTATGGGTAATCTGGCCATCTCATACTCAAAGCTAGGAGAGCATCGAAAGGCCAATGAACTCTATGTTGTTGTGCTGGAGAAACAGAAACAGGTTCTGGGTCACAATCATCCAGACACCCTGCGTACCATGGGTAATCTGGCCTGGTCATACTCACAGCTAGGAGAGCATCCAAAGGCCAAAGAACTCCAGGTTAATGTGCTGGAGAAACAGAAACAGCTTCTGGGTGACAATCATCCAGACACCCTACTTACCATGAGTGATCTGGCCCACTCATACTCAGCCCTAGGAGAGCGTCAAAGGGCCAAAGAACTTCAGGCTATTGTGCTGGAGAAACGGAAACAGGTTCTCGGTGACAACTATCCAGACACCCCGCGTACCACGGGCATTGTACAGAGAGTTAAGAAACTACTAGGTAGTAGCAGAAAGTGATGTGGTGATGAGAGTACCTGTTGAAACAATTATTTATTCATTGAAATTCCAATGTGTGCAAATGAATTGCCTGTGATAACCAGTTGATTTACAGAGTGAAAGTATGCATTCATTGGATTGAAAAAGTAAGCTTCTACACTGAGCCACACACACATGAGAACCTTTCGTTTGAAGTCTCAAATCAGGGTCCAGATATAACTGCATTATTTATTTTGAATGTCAGATGATGTGAGTTCGCTGCCTGGTTCATCTACCAAATTTTACCATAAAACACTGGACCACTTGGCCAGCTGTAAATTCTCGTGCTTGAATCGCTATGCCGCTGCACCCAAGCAATATATGTACCTTCCTTGCTTCTTGTTGTGTTGACTTCAAAATGCCAACAGAGACAGCATCAGCAAACAGTGAGTTGTTCAGTAGCTTACATCCTTGTTCTCCGTGATTTCACACTTTGCTTGCGCTGCAGCATCGTATGGCTCTCAAGACACTCAAGACTTCAATTCACCCCCAAGCCTCATACTTCCCAAGTCAGCAAGCCCTACATCCCACTCAAGCCAAGGGCCTCAACTTAACCTAATCTGGTTTTGTCGCACCCACAACCTGCATCCCCAATCATCATTGTGTAGAGACCTCGAGATGACCCTACAGTTGCAGACAGCCAATGGAACGAACATGGCTTGGGCTCGAGTCAAACGAGCTTCCTCCACATCAGGCAGGTTTTAAACACACAGCCTCAATATGAATTATGGATGCACACTGCGTGCGACCAAGTGTCTTCCCCTCCCTTGTGTGTAGACCCTGTAGGTGGAATGCATCTTCTGTATTTCTTTGCGTGTTCCAGTGATTTGAGTACTTCATTGAATAACGCAACTCTTGTAGGCCCAGCAGAATCGATATCCTGTCTCGTTGTAGAAGCAATCAATCATTGTTTGACAGCGGAGACGTAGTAGACAAAAAGAAAGAAAAAAGACTGCAGGCCTGAAGTTGTGATGGCTTGGGCCCGAGTCGAACGAGCTTCCTCCACATTATTCCGCTGTTGTTGGGTCTCGACGATGGATTGTGAATGCACACCGCGTGCTACCAAGCCTCTTCCCCTCCCTCGTAGACCTTGTAGGTGGGATGTGTCTTCTGTATTCCTTTGTGTGTTCCAATGGTTTGAGTGCTTCATCTAATTATAAGAAATTTTCAATAATAAGGCAACTCTCGTGGGGCCAGCAGGATTCTGTGTGAAGCAGTGCCCGTCGGAGAAGGAGAAATTGATCTTTGCCCGTGGAGACGTAGAAGAAGGAAAAAAGGAAAAAGCACTTGTGAATGAAGCTTTTATGGCTTGGGCCCGAGTCGAACGAGCGTCCTCCACATCACATTTCTTGAAAGACTGGACCATGAAAGTACAGTAGATGCACACCGCGTGCTACCAAGCCTTCTTCACCTGTTTCCTCGGTTGAATAAGGTGCCTGGTGGAATGCATCTTCTGTATTTCTTTGCATGTTCCAATGATTTGAGTTGAGTACTTCATCTACTGAGAAATTTCCAATAAGGCAACTCTCGTGGGGGCAGCAGAATCGATATTATTTCTGCGTGACACAGCCCCCGTTGCCGTTGTAGAAGAAGTCAATCGATGTTTGCCAGCGGAGCCGTAGAAGAAGAAAAAAGGAAAAAGGAAAAAATGCTGGATGGAATAGAAATAGCTTGGGCCCGAGTCGAACGAGCTTCCTCCACATCACGCAGGTTTTAAATACACAACCCCAATATGTATTGTGGATGCACACCGCGTGCTACCAAGCCTTCCTCACCTCCCTTGTAGACCCTGTAGGTGGAATGTGTTTTCTGTGTAAATTGAGTACTTCATCTAAGAAATTTTCAACAAGGCAACTCTCGTGTACGTAGGCCCAGCAGAATCGATATTCTGTGAAGCAGTGCCCGTTGTAGAAGAGGAAATCAATGTTTCCGGAGACGTAGAACAAAGAAAAAGGGAAAAAATGCTCGGGGGAGTAGGGATGGCTTGGGCCCGAGTCGAACAAGTGTCGTCCACAACATCACGCTTGCGCTGGGTCTTGACGATGAATTGTTGATGCACACCGCGTGCTAACAAGCCTCTTTCCCTCCCTTGTAGACCCTGTAGGTGGAATGCATCTTCTGTATCTCGTTGCGTGTTCCAATGATTTTAGTTGAGTACTTCATCTAAGAAATTTTCAACAAGGCAACTCCCGTGTACGTCGGCCCAGCAGAATCGATATTCTATTATGTGAAGTAGTGCCCGTTGCCGTTGTAGAAGAAATCAATCGATGTTGGCGGCGGGACGTAGTAGAAAAAAAGGAAAAAGACTGGAAAGCTGAAGTCGTGATGGCTTGGGCCCGAGTCGAATGAGCTTCCTCCACATTATTCCGCTGTTACGTATACACTCTCAAATGGAAGGTGGATGCACACCACGTGCGACCAAGCCTTCTTCTCCTCCCGTGCAGACCCTGTAGGTGGGATGTGTTTTCTGTATTTCTTTGCGTGTTCCAAATTTCAATGATTTGAGTAGTACTTCATCTAGGAAATTTTTATTAATAAGGCAACTCTCGGCCCGGAAGAATTATGTGTGAAGCAGTGGGCATTGTAGAAGAAGAAGGAATTGATATTTGCACAGATGTAAAGAAAAAAGGCCAGGAAGCAAACTCCAACATGGCTTGGGCTCGAGTCAAACGAGCTTCCTCCACGTCACGTTTTGCTCGAATCTTGTCTTATGGAAGGTGGATGCACACCGCATGCTACCAAGCCTCTTCCTCACCTCCCTTGTAGACCCGGTAGGTGGAATGTGTTTTCTGTATTTCTTTGCGTGCTCCAAATTCCAATGATTTTAGTTGAGTATCTTCATCTAAGAAATTTTCATTAATAAGGCAACTCTCGTGGGACCAGCGGAATCGATATTCTGTGAAGCAGTGCCCGTCGGAGAAGAAGAAATCAATGTTTCCGGAGACATAGAGAGAAAAAAACAAGCTAGTCACTGATGGCGTGGGCTCGAGCCGAACGAGCATTGTCCACAATAGTGGGTGAACTACGGGATGGAAAGTGGATGCACACCGTGTGCGACCAAGCCTTCTTCACCTGTTTCCTCGGTCAAATAAATGATTGCAAAATGACACTTAGGTTGAACAACAGTTGACCTCCACTGGCAGATTGGTGGGAATAAAATAAAGTGAACTGGCATGGGGTGGAAGCATTGATTGACTCACTTAGCTAGTACTCGACAGGAGAGCTTTGTGGGAAGGGAGGGGGCAACATGCAAAAAAAAAAAGACTGCAGTTGTGATAGCTTGGGCCCGAGTCGAACGAGCTTCCTCCACATTATTCCGCTGTTGTCGGAGCACTCAAATATGGAGGGTGGATGCACACCACGTGCGACCAAGCCTTCCTCACCTCCCTTGTAGACCCGGTAGGTGGAATGTGTTTTCAGTATTTCCCTGCGTGTTCCAAATTCTAATGATTTGAGTTGAATACTTCATCTACTAAGAAATTTCAATAATAAGGCAACTCTCTCGTAGGCCCAGCACAACCAGTATTCTGTGAAGCAGTGCCCGTCGGAGAAGAAGAAATCGGTATTTGCCAGCGGAGACGTAGTAAAAAAAAAAAAGAAAAAAAAAAAAAAAAGACTGCAGGCCTGAAGTTGTGATGGCTTGGACCCGAGTCGAACGAGCGTCCTCCACATTATTCCGCTGTGATGTATACACTCTCAAATGGAACGTGGATGCACACCGCGTGCTACCAAGCCTCTTCCCCTCCCTCGTAGACCCGGTAGGTGGAATGTGTTTTCTGCATTTCGTTGCGTGTTCCAAATTCCAATGGTTTGAGTTGAGTACTTCACTTAAGATAATGCAGCTCTCGTAGGCCCACTGAGCAGAATCGACATTTTTTCTGTGCGAAGCAGTGCCCGTCAGAGAAGAAGAAATCGGTATTTGCCAGCGGGGACGTATTAGAAAAAGAAAAAAAAATGATAGATGTAATGAACATGGCTTGGGCCCGAGTCGAACGAGCATCGTCCATATTATTCCGCTGTTGTCGGAGCACTCAAATATGGAAGGTGGATGCACACCGCGTGCTACCAAGCCTTCCTCACCTCCCTTGTAGACCCCGTAGGTGGAATGTGTTTTCTGTGTTTCTTTGTGTGTTCCAAATTCCAATGATTTGAGTACTTCATCTAATTATAAGAAATTACCGAATTCAATAACGCAACTCTCGTGGTGCCAGCAGAATCTATATGTGCCCGTTGTAGGAGAAATTGATATTTGCAGAGATGTAGAAAAAAAAGTGGCCGAATGAATGAAATGGCATCATGGCTTAGGCCCGAGTTGAACGAGCGTTCTCTACATCGCATTTCTTGAAAAACGGGATAATGAAAGTACAGTAGATGCACACCACGTGCTACCAAGCCTTCCTCACCTCCCGTGCAGACCCTGTAGGTGGGATGCGTCTTCTGTATTTCTTTGCGTGTTCCAAATTCCAATGATTTGACTACTTCATCTAAGTAATTTTAAAAATCAATAACGCAACTCTCGTAGGCCCGGCATAATTAATATTCTATTATGTGAAGCAGTGCCCGTTGCCATTGTAGAAGAAGAAGAAATCAATCGACATTGCCAGCGGAGACGTAGAGAAAAAACCAAAAAATGCTCGGGGGAGTAGGGATGGCTTGGGCCCGAGTCGAACGAGCGTCCTCCACATTATTCCGCTGTCACGTATACACTCTCGAATGGAAGGTGGATGCACACCACGTGCTACCATGCCTCTTCTCCTCCCTTGTAGACCCTGTAGGTGGAATACATCTTTTGTATGTTCATGCGTGTTCCGATCATTTTTGACTGTTTGATTCAGGCAGTTTTCGATATAAGCAACCAGCAGAATTAATATTCTGTGCGATGGAGTGTCCGTCGGAGAAGAAGAAATTGATGTTTGCAGAGATGTAGAAAAAAAAGTGGCCGAATGAATGAAATGGCATCATGGCTTAGGCTCGGGTCGAACGAGCTTCCTCCACATCGCAATTCTCTCTGACTTCACTTATGGATTGTGGATGCACACCAAGTGCTACCAAGCCTTCTTCACCTGTCTCCTAGGTTGAATAAATGATTTCAAAATGACACTTAGGTTGAACAACGGTTGACCTCCACTGGCAGATTGGTGGGAATAAAATAAAGTGAACTAGCATCGGTTGGGAGCATTGATCGACTCACTTAGAAGGAGCTTTGTGGGACGGAGCAAAGGGCCAAAAAAACAAAAAAAAAAACTTGCAATGGCTTGGGCCCAAGTCGAACGAGCTTCCTCCACATTATTCCGCTGTTGTCGGAGCACTCAAATATGGAAGGTGGATGCACACCGCATGCTACCAAGCCTTCTTCCCCTTCCTCTCAGGCCGTATCGGTTGAGCCTATTTCTTCTGTATTTTCATGCATGTTCTGATTATTTGACTGTTTGATTCAGGCAGTTTTCGATAAAAGCAACCAGCAGAATTAATATTCTGTGCGATGGAGTGTCCGTCGGAAAAGAAGAAATTGATATTTGCAGAGATGTAGAAAAAAAAGTGGCCGAATGAATGAAATGGCATCATGGCTTAGGCTCGGGTCGAACGAGCTTCCTCCACATCACATTCAGAAACTTTACAACGAGAGTAGATGCACACCGAGTGCTACCAAGCCTTCTCAACCTGATTCCTAGGTTGAATAAATGACACTTAGGTTGAACAACGGTTGACCTCCACTGGCAGATTGCTGGGAACAAAATAAAGTGAACTAGCATCGGTTGGGAGCATTGATCGACTCACTTAGAAGGAGCTTTGTGGGACGGAGCAAAGGGCAAAAAAAATACAAAAGCACTGGTGAATGAAGCTTTTATGGCTTGGGCTCGAGTCGAACAAGCTTCCTCCACGTCACATTTCTTTCAAGATTTCGTATATGGATTGTGGATGCACACCGCATGCTACCAAGCCTCTTCCCCTCCCTTGTCTGTAGGGGGAATGTGTTTTCTGTATTTCTTTGCGTGTTCCAATGGTTTGAGTGCTTCATCTAATTATAAGGAATTTTCAATAATAAGGCAACTCTCGCAGGCCCAGCAGAATCGATATTATTTCTGTGTGACACAGTGCACATTGCCGTTGGAGAAGAAGGAATCGATGTTTGCCAGCGGAGACTTAGTAGAAAAACAAAAAACAAAAAAAAAAAACTGGAAGGGGTGATGGCTTTGTTGGAATATCAAGCCGACACGTCCGTGAAACGCGTACTTATGGGTTCAGCCGGTCTGATGTCATTTGTATCTTGAAGCTCATTGTCCTACGCACCTTGTTTATCTCATTGTTCCTAGATGTATAAAAGGCCTGCTATTATCTTGAATAAATTATTGAATTCTCTTGAACCCCCGTTTGAACGAACCTACAAATTTCTACAGGCTTGGGCCCGAGTCGAACGAGCGTCCTCTACATCACATTTTTTGAAAAACTGGAAAACGAAAGTACAGTAGATGCACACCGTGTGCTACCAAGCCCTCCTCACCTCCGTTGTAGACCCTGGAGGTGAGATGTGTTTTCTGTATTTGTTTGCGTGTTCCAAATTCCAATGATTTGAGTACTTCATCTAATTATAAGAAATTACCGAATTCAATAACGCAACTCTCGTGGTGTCAGCAGAATCTATATGTGCCCGTTGTAGGAGAAATTGATATTGATATTTGCAGAGATGTAGAAAAAGAAGTGGCCGAATGAATGAAATGGCATCATGGCTTAGGCTCGGGTCGAACGAGCGTCCTCCACGTCACATTTCTCTCTGACTTCACTTATGGATTGTGGATGCACACCAAGTGCTACCAAGCCTTCTTCACCTGTCTCCTAACTTGAATAAATGATTTCAAAATGACACTGTGGTTGAACGACGGTTGACCTCCACTGGCAGATTGCTGGGAATAAAATAAAGTGAACTGGCGTGTGATTGGGAGCATTTATCGACTCACTTAGAAGGCTAAGGCTTGACAGTAGAAGGGAGCAAAGGGCAAAGGCAAAAAAAAAAAGACTGCAGGCCTGAAGTTGTGATGGCTTGGGCCCGAGTCGAACGAGCGTCGTCCACAACATCACGCTTGCGCTGGGTCTTGACGATGGAAGGTGGATGCACACCGCGTGCTACCAAGCCTTCCTCACCTCTGTTGTAGACCCTGTAGGTGGAATGCATTTGCGTGTTTCAACGATTTGAGTTGAGTACTTCATCTACTAAGAAATTGTCAATAAGGCAACTCTCGTAGGCCCAGCAGAATCAATATGTGCCCGTCGGAGAAGAAGGAATCAATCCACGTCTGCGGGGTCGTAGAAGAAAAAGATGATCGACGGAGTGTCATTGAACATGGCTTGGGCCCGAGTCGAACGAGCCTCCTCCAGTGTCACATCGTATTTCTTGAAAAACGGGATAACGAAAGTACAGTAGATGCACACCGCGTGCTTCCCAAGCCTCCCTTGACCTCTTTCGCTTTCGTAGCTGAGGGTGAGGAGAGTAGATTAGATTAGGTTGGTTTGGAATGACACTTGTGAAGTTGTGAACAGCATCCGTTGACCCCGAGATTGAGTTGAGAACCAGTGAATTTGGGTAGGTTCGGAGAGTGGGGAGGGGGGGGAGGGAAAATGTGAAGTGGAGTGTGTGCGCGCTGCAGAAGAAGAAGAAGAAAGAAAGAAAGGGTGTTTGTTTGTTTGGGTTGGCGTGGGTGTGGGTGTGGGTGTGGGTGTGCGAGATGGGTTCGAGTTCAAGTTGTATAGCCTGGCTGCGTCACGCCTTCCGCTGCACGTTGGCTCGACTCGACTGGAATCGAATCGAAGAGGATTTGTCCGAAGGTCTATTGTATAGTATAGACCGGCGACAGCACGAGACGGGGATCAACGACTTGTCAGGAACTGAATTCGGCAGAACCCAGTACTAGATCAAGGTCCCACGAGATGCATCGTTTGCTGGCAGTCGAAGGCGTTCCCCGCGTGGGGTGCGAGTGCGAGCAGTCCAGTAGCTCGGGTCTACAATATTTTTGGCCAGGCAGCTGGTGCAGTCGCGCTCCGGCCTGCCTTAGGCGCTCGACAAGTCAAGTCAGTCTCCGGGTGCGGTGAGGAACTGAATTGCGGCATTCGGAACCCAGGTGGCGGGAAGAGCTCACGTCCCACAAGATGCTGGCAGTCGAGGTGCGTCCTCTCCTCTAGTTTAGTTCAAGTTCCGTCTCCCACAGTGACACAAATCCGGTGCGTCGGGCGGGGTCACTTGGTCGAATCGCAGGGATTCGATACTTGCTGAGGGGCAGAATTGCCACCATGGTAGTAACGGCGCGCCGCAGAATTAGAGCTACGAGCCTCCCATCCTCCGCTTGAAACCGTGACAACTTGAAGATTGAGAGCGCCCGCATACGCACCGAGGACTGGCTTTGTTTCTAGGGAGATGATAGATGCACCATCCATAGAGGGTGTCCGAGGCAATCTTTTATTAGGCTAGTGCGGTGGCGGCGAGGGTCCACGGGTCCTTCTAGATGGCATGGAGGGTGGACATACGCATATATACGTTGACTGGCCGTAGGCGAGGTCGTAGGCATCTGAGACAGTCGGTGAGAAAGGCATTCCACCCAGGTTCTTCTTTTTCTTCTTGAAATTCTGCTGCTTGGAGTTGAGTCCTCGAAAAAATGTTAGATCCAAAACCAGCAAAAAATATTTACCAGAACACCCCAGCGCGAAACGGCACACGACCATCCCCACACAGTTTGCTATAGAAATTGGGTGCTCAGCTGACCCCTTTCGGCAGGTCACATGTGATGCCGTACACCCTGCATCTGACCTCCGCGCAACTCAGTCCGTCGACGACTGTCTGAAGTGGACCTTAGAGCGGCGCAGATTCGACTAGACCTCTTCCTCTCCCATAGACTCCCCTGTACACCATACACCACCCAGGGCCATACAGATACAGGATACAGTAGATTCTAGACGGAGTAGGGGATTGGTATCTGGTACGACGCAAGACTACAAGGCACGGCACAAGAACGAAGAGCGGGAACACGATGAGCGGGCAGCAAGAGAGTACCGAGGGGTCTACTGGCACTGGGTCTAACGGGTCTAATAACTATGGGAATAACGGGAACAGCACCCAACCCCCGCACCTTACCTCCCCCGCCCTCACCTCTCCCTCCCTCGCATCACACTCCCCCTCCCTCGCCTCACCCACCACCTCCCACTCTAACAGCCAGGGTCCCTGGGGCGGCCTCCTCGGTGCGCACGGTCAAGCGCGCAGTGCATCCTTCAGCGGCGGCGGTTATGGCGGCAATGGCGGCGGCGGCGGCGGGCGTTTCGCAGGACCCACCTTCGAAGACGACGAGCTGCTCGACGCCGGGGGCGACGACGAAGAGCTGTACGACAACGTCGGGCGGTACCACCCCTCCTCCTCCAACAACGCGAACAACTACCGCGGCCGCACCGGCTTGGCGCAGGATTTAACGAGGAGCCGGTCGCAGAGCATCGCGACCACGACTGCGTCTGCGGCGATCGGCGCGGGGCGGGCGTTGCCCATGGGGATCGGGTCCGGCGGCGGCGCGGGGGGCGCGGGCGGCGGGTACACCAGCGCGGCGAACTCGTACGCGAACGCGTACCTGTACGGGAACAACGCCTACGGACACGCACCCGGCGGCGGGAGCCGCTTCGGCTCGCTCGGCGCCGGGCTGTCGGGCTCGCCTCTCGGACGGCGGGACAGCCGGGACAGTCTGGGGGGGTTGGGGCGGAGCATCGGGCGCGACGCGGACGACGGGACGAACACGTCGCCGTTCGTGCGCGCGCAGGACGTCAGCTCGCTCCTGCTCGACGACGGCAGCTTCCGCGAGCTGTGGGAGCGCGAGCGCGGCGGGGGCGGGGGCGGGCACCAGTATTCGGCCGCCGCGCGCGAGCGGGAGTACCCCTCGTCGTACGGCGGGGGGCGCGAGTTCCCCTCGTCTCTCGGCGGTGCGCGCGATTCGGGATACGGCGGCTCGGGCGCGGGGTACGGGGGCGGGGGCGGCGGGTACACCTCGTCCTACGGCGGCGGCGGCGGCGGCGGGTACCACCCTTCCGACGACCTGCACCCCATCCCCGGGAGCGGCGCGACCTCGCGCCGGCACTCCGTCAGCGTCCTCCCTCCCATGCAGCAGCCGAGGCGGGTGGTGGGCGGGTTTAACGCGCCGGAGAGCAGCGTTTCGCCTGTTGGTGGGGGCGGGGGCGGGGGTGGATTTGGTGGAAGGGGAGGGGGAGGGGGCGGACTGTTGCTTAGTGACGACGACCTTGAGGTGGGTTTGGTTTTTTTGAGGGCTCTTTTCTTTTCTTTTTTTTTCGTTCCTACGTACTCGCGCCCCCTTTCCTTTTCGATTTCAATTTCCTTTCTCTACCCGCTCGTTCCCCGTTCCCTTCCTTGTTCCGGCAGTGTATCTACATTTCACACCTCATCTTCCATCTGTTCTCTCGCTCGGGCTTCGTTCGTTGTCATCCCTTCCATACCTACATATATACATGCATACTCTCCTCCGCATCCCCTCACCCTCCCTCTTCGGCCGATATTCTGTGGTTTATATGTTCCTTCCTCCCTTCCATCGTCGTCCTTTGGTCTTATTTTCGCCCCCCTCCCCTCCCTTCCACTCCTAACCCTCCCTATCCGCGCTCACATCATCCCCCCTTCTTCCCGCGCTCTATCGTCCTTATTTCACTCCCTTCACTTCGCCTCCTACTCCCTTCTCTTCCACCCTTCCTTTCCCCTCCCCCTTCCCCTTCCCCCTCTCCCAGAATATCTTCACATCCTCACCAACTGACGACACCCCCTTCCCGCAGGTCGGCCTGACGGCGCTCTCCCTCAACGCCCTCGGGCTCAACACCTCCGCCTCCTCTGCGAACAACAGCGCCAACTACGGCGCCGCGGCCTTCTCGCCCACCGCGCGGTATCGCGAGGACTCGCTGTCGCGCGGGGGCGGGGGCGGGGGCGGGGGGTATCGCCGCGAGGACGGGGGCGGCGGGTACAGGGACGAGAGCCTCGGGCGCGGCGATGCGCGCTATCGCGACGAGAGCCTCGGGCGCGGGGCGGCGTATCGCGAGGACTCGCTCTCGCGGCTCGATGCGCGCGCCGGTGGGGGCGGGGGTGGGGATGCACTTGCGCGCGACCGGGACCGCGATGGGCAGCCGGGGAGCCTCCCGATCTACGCGCCGCTCGGGCGCTCGCCGTCCTTGGGGCTCAGTCTCGGGCTCGCTGCCGCCGCCTCCGCCTCGTCCCACGCCAACAATAACAACAACAACAACAACAACGCGGGGAATGGAAGTGGGGGTAATGGGGGAGGCGGGGACCGACAGACGCCGGCGGCGGCGACGAAGGACTGGGCGGACGCGTATTTCAGTCCGCCGCGGGAGTCGGTGTTGGGGGGGCTCCATGTCAATACGGGTGCGGGTGCGGGTGCGGGTGCGGGGCGGGGCGGGGGGGAGTATCCGCAGTACGAGGGCGGTGGGACGGGGGCGGGGGCGGGGGCAGCGGGCGGGATGAGGAGGGCGCCGAGCCAGGGGCAGGGTGGTGCGGGCGGGCCGGTGTCGCCTGTGAGCGGGCGCTATGGGCAGGTGGGTTTCTATCTCTTTTTCTCCGTTGAATGCGAGCTGACGGCGCCGTTCTCCTCAGTACCCGCAGTACCAGCAACAGCAGCAACAGCAGTACCAGCAGCAGCAGCAGCAGCAGCCCCCGTACTCGCCGCACAGCGCGCACCCGCAGGGCGGGCAGCCGTTCGGCGCGCCGTACGGACAATCGCACTCGGGCGCGGCGTCGCACCACCAGCACCACCCCTCGCACGGCGGGCAGCAGCCGGGGACACAAGGCGCCCAAGCGCAGGGGCAAGCGCAGCTGGCGGACCTGGGCAAGGGCCTGCCGCTGCACGCCGTGCCGCCCGAGTGGCCGCTGTATATCGTCGAGTTCAAGGCGGGGCGGACGGATCTGTTTTATCGGGCTGCGGATCGGATGGTGCGTTTTGGTTGACGTTCGCTTCGTTTTGGGAGATGGCGTGGGCGTGAGCGGAGTTTTGTGCGCGCGTCGCTGCGATGGACGATGGACGAGCGCGGAGGGCGCCGATCGATTTCTTTTTTTCCGTGTTGTGAGGAAGAACCAACCGATGCTGATGACTTTTTTTTTCTTTTTTTTTTTGCTTTTGCAGGCGACGGCGAACGGGCGGAACGGCAATGGTGCGTTGTGCTTCGTCTTCCCTCTCGTTCCCTGCATACTGACGACGCTCCTCCCGCAGGCTACCACCCCCCGCCCGCGGACGACGCCATCCGCGTCGGGGACCTCGTCATCGTCGAGGCGGACCGCGGGAAGGACCTGGGCAAGGTGGTGAATGACAGCATCACGCTGGGGGAGGTGGAGGCGTTTTGGGCGGGGCAGGCGCGCTTTGGTGTGTTGTTTTTCTCTTGGTTTTCTCTGCTATTGCGCTTCGAGCGCGCCTCCCGCTGTCGACGAGGGGCGTGTGCAGTCTTCGAGCTTTGGCGTCCAGCCTTCTCACTCGTCCGCACTCCACACGACTTTGTCTCTTTTGTCCCATACAGACACACGCACGCTGACATGCATTTTGCTCGTACAGGCTCCGGCGGCCAATCGCCCCCCACGAGCCCCGGGGGCGCGGACGGCGGTGGTGGGGGCGGGGGGAAGAAGGAGATTGCGCCGAAGATGATTTATGGCAAGGCGGGGGCGGGGGATGCGCAGTGAGTGGTGTTTTTTGCTGTCTTTCGTCTTTCGTCTTGGGTCCGTACTATTTGGTCCTCGGGGTGCGACGGTGCCTTGGTGCACGTCCGCATCTTTTCTCGTTGGATGCGACACAGACGGTGGCTTCGTTGCGAGACACGGGCGTCATTGCGGATGTCGACGTTCCTTAAATGCCTCGCGCGCGGCAGAGGATGCTCCCTAATTTTCCCTCCCGATACTGACGTTCTTCCCAGACTCCTCGTCGCAAAGATGCAAGACGAGCTCAAGGCGCTCGCGCTCTGCCAGACCAAGGTGCGCGCGAAGAAGCTCCCGATGGAGGTCGTGGATGCGGAGTATCAGTGGTGCGTTTGCGTCTCGTCTCCCTTTGCTCCGCGCTATATACTTTTTGTTCTCCATTCGCTCCGCGCTCCGCTTGCCCCTCTTTGTGTTCTCCACTTCTGTCTGGTTACTCGTAGACGGACGCGGCGGGGACTTGGGCCGTTGTGCATGCCCTCTTGTCGGATCGCTGTCGCTCGATCCCTTGCAATTCGTCGTCATTTTCGTCGTTGGCACTTGCCTAATCGGGAAATTCTTCTCTTCTACCGTCCATTCACTCTCCTCCCTCCTTCGCTCCCCATCTCGATCGACGAACGGCTCGACTAACTAACACCCACCACCCACAGGGATCGCCGCAAACTCACCTTCTACTTTGTCGCCGAGAAGCGCATCGACTTTCGCGAGCTCGTCAGGGAGCTGTTTAGGTTCGTGTCCCCTCTCCTCCTTCTTCCTGAATCGGTGAGATGGGATGAGCGGTAAGGCTGATAAGCGTGTGTACAGGCTGTACAAGACAAGGATCTGGATGGCGTCGTTGCAGGGTGCGGGCGGGTTTGAGCAGTAGTGCGCGGGGTGGTGCGAAATTGGAGGGAAGGGTGGGGAGGGCCAAGAGGCAGGGGAGGGAAAGGGGAGGACGCCGCGAGACGGGAGGGGCAGGACGCCGCGAGTAAGGGAGCGAAGAGGGAGCGAGGGAGAGGAGGGAAGATGGATATACAGGAAGAAGAGGCGGGATGAGGGGGCATTATGTCCCGCCCACCAGCGATACATCCGAAAAGGGAAAAGTGAGAAGAGCTTTTCCCATGTGCGCCAATTCGTACCCACCCATGCCGCTGTCCGTCGGGCCCGCGTCGGCTCTCGGTCTCGGTGGTGCGTGGACGTCGTCGTCACCATCGCCGCCGGCGCCCCCGGACGGACGCGCGCGTACACACATCCCGAACGACACCATCACCACATACCATGCCACCACCAAAACGACTCCCATCCAGAATACCGATCGCGAATTACCCCATGACCAAAGAACCACTTCAACCCAAAGAACGAATCCGAACGAATCCCAAGCAATTGTAACACCATGCTAGATATGCATATTTCCCTCGCCTCCCTGTCCTCCCCCTCCTCGGCTTCCTCCTACTGCTCTCCGACCACTCGCGGCGATGGCTGTGTCGTTCCTCTCGCCGCCTGTGGCTATTTAATTATGGGTGCGATGGGGTGTGTAGACCCGCCTTGGCGTCGTCCATCACTCTTCGGCCTCGTCGCACTGCATCGTGGCGCCCCAAAATGTACTTGTACCAAAATCCGTATCGGTTTCCTTGCTGTTTGTTCACCTGGACTATTTACTGTTACTACATCTCCCTCCGCATCACGACCTACTACATCCATCCATCCATCCTACTTACATCATCTCTCTACCTCTACATCGCTGTATGACCTTACCTCGCTACTCAAAGACGTCTTACATACCTCTGTACATATTTATCCTCATCTCCGTACATATATCTTTCTTTCGTGGTCGGTCGTCGTACATACCAAGGGGCCGTACAGTACAGTATACGCTATTGGTTTTCACGGCCGTCCGCCGTACCTACATATATCCTTCCTTCCTGCTTACATGAATCTCTGTACAGTAGTTTCTTTTTTCTGCTTGCTTGTCTGGTATCGTGTACAGTATAAGTAAAATACGTGGCTCTTTCTTCTCGGTTTTTTTTGCTTATGGCTTACCCTTCTCGCATGCCAGCTGGCCGCCGTTGGCGTAGGCGAAGAGCTGTGGCGGATACCAACTGTGCGTTCCATTTCGAAGAAAAACATATGCATTGATTTCACGGAAGCGGAAGTTAGAGAATTTAAGATACAACAAATTATCGGCGTCATGATATGTATAGTGGACAGAGAGGACATGCGTGCGTGGGACAGAGTGGCGAGTGAGATCCGGGGTATGCTGGAGTAAAGATACAAGATAAGTACAGGGGTGATACAGCGGCTGCGTGGCCGTCAGAGCTACAGAGAAGACGGGGCGAGAGGGCTAATGGTCGAGGCTGGTTAGGCGATGGTGCGTTCGGCGGTTACTGCAGGAAATGAAGTCAGTATCAAGATATAAATCGAGGAGACAAAGGAAAACAGCTCACCCCACGTCCGGCGGTCCATGGGACATTGCCCCTTCGACGCAGGCGTGCCGATCCACTTGAGGAGACAGTGCATGTGGAAGACGTGCGTGCATTCGCCCCAGACTGCCCAAGATCATTCAGCGTCAATTCTCACCCCAAAAACTACGAGAAGACGCACTGAGGGGACAATCATCCCCAGGAACCTTGCACGACGGACAGCAGCCCTCGTAGGGGACACGACAGATTCCGCATACGTCCTCGTTCTCGGCGTCGTTGCTGCTGTCGGGCCCGGTGTCCCAGCGCCATTGCGCGACCGCGTGCCAGTGTTTTATCGTCACTTTCATTTTTGCGATAATGAATCCCAGTATTCGACGCGCTTTCTGGAGCGGTCCTGCAATTCCGATGGATTCCAATGTACCGCTAGGGATACGAGGGGAAGCGAGGAAGCAAGGGAGATGGTGGTAAAAGACAAAGGTGTAAACAAACAGCAACGCGGATGACTGATGGGTTTGGCTTTGTGTACGCGTTTGAGTCAGCGCGTTTTCCTTCGACGTCGACGCGGAAGCAACTTGCAACGGGCGGTCCCGGGCGTCCTTCGGGTTTGATGAGCCGGTAAAGCCGAGATTGGCGCTGGCTTATCTCCCGTCGGTTATCCCCGTGTCCAATGCGAGTGTCTAAACTCTACGCTTTCCCGCCCGCAAGAGCTGGCTTGACTTCGTAGTGCAATTATGGCATCCTCTGAATCACTGAACCTCCGCCTAGTCATCATTTTTCTGATACTTACAAGTTACAAGTTGCGTTTGGCAGGCTGTTTTGCTCTCTCGCTCTCTCCCATCTCCGACTTTTATCCGTGCGCACATTTTTTAGATTCAAGCGCGCCGACTGGATTTATCTGGATCTCCTTTGTAGATACCCGGCGCCCGCGCTCGGGCGGTTTCTCTTCACTCTACTCCAATCCCGTCCTGGCCCGATATTTCCGTCGTCCTGGGCTCAACGCGGGTGTATTTTTATGAACATCTCAAGTGCCTAGAGGGAAATTCAGCAAGGCCTGGTTGCGCCGGCGCATTTGCGATCGGTTAATGAAATTTGCCGACTGAATGGCAGAATAGGGCAGAATTGGCCGTTCGACTCGGGCTCGGGCTATTCTGTTTGAAGATTTTCCCTTTTCTGAGGAGACGATAAGCATTGGTAGCGCGTGGGCACCCGTCGCAATAACTCACGCCGAAGGAACTCGATTGACTCAAACACAACCGTTTGATGGTCTGCAGTTTTGCTCTTCTCGGATTTCACAAGAACTAATCAGCTTATCAGGTTTAAGTCTGGGCCGGGGAGGGCTTGGTAGCGCATGGGCGCACCCTGGCTGTACGCTTTGAGGACAGTATTAGGCGGAAGGTACTCGTTCGAATCGTGTCCGACTCGCCATACGCGATTATTGTCCAAGTTTTCTTTCCCTCTCGATTTCGCTTTGAAGTCACCCAAATGGGAGGGGGAAGCGTTCGGTATCGTGCGGGCATGTCCGCACTTCTTCAACGGAGGAGATTGTGAGCACGAAGATACTCGTTCGACTCGTCGGGAACCGAGGAAATCTCGATCAGTTTTTTTCCCTCTCGATTTTGCTTTGAACTCACCCAAATGGGAGGTTTAAAACCAGGATAGGGAAGCGCTTAGTAGCGCGTGGGCGGGTCCGCATCCCTCCAAGGTCAGGGAGAGCGTCAAGCGAAAGGCACTCGTTTGAATCGAGTCCAAGCCATATATAAATGAAGTTGAAGTTTTTCCTTCCCCGATCTTACTTCGAACTTGCCCACGTATTAGGTTCAGGAATACGGAAGGCTTGGTGGCGCGTGGGCGCGTCCGCACCGCGCAAGCTCAAGTACGGATGTAGTTTTTCCTTCTCGAATTTAACAAAGTAATCAACTTATCAGGTTTAAATCTAGTAGCGAAGGCTTGGTGGTGCGTAGTCGCAGTCCCCACCTCGTGCACTTCAAGCTCAAGGAGACCGTCAAGCGGAAGGCACTTTTTTTCCCGAGTCCCACGGGTTCTTGGTTTAACACGGTTACCACGATCACATCGAAGGAACTCGTTTGACTCGAACCCAGCTAAGGTCATTACAGGACCCGACTTGTACGTTGTATACTATTTCAGTGTTACTCCCGATTCCCAAACAAAATAAATTTAAAGTAATACTAATTGTTCCAAGAGCGACAAAGAACTACTATCGATGGTTACAACTTTCACCTCTGATGTTTGGTGGTAAAATGCAGGGCTCTGGTGCGCCTGGTCTTTGGTTGGCCAGCGGGGACTCTTTCAATTCCCATTCCAGGCTATCAACCTCCCCGAAGGGTACGTTCGATCTGCGTATACTCGACAGTGGATGGTTGCTCGCGTCTCCGTTCCAGGGTTCTGGCTCATGGTTGTATGAAACGAAACTTGCGACCGGATGGCTAAATTTGAACACGTAGTCGACGGAGCGCTGTGAGCGTGCGATTATAAGTGTGGCTGTCGGAAGTATTGCCTGCAGGTCAACTGAGCATCCCGTGGAGAGAAAAGACGAAAAGGGAAGCATACGGCAAAATAAGTCGCAATTCTGGCCACGACAGCCGTGGCGAGATCGAGTTTGGCATTCCCCCCATGGTTGACTTGCTGGAGCACAGAGAATGCCAGCTGCAATTTCCTCTCGGACGTTGTTCGAGGGTAGGAGGAATGTTGACGTACCTGGACCATCGCCCAAATTCCGCCCGTTTCTACGAGCAGGAGGAGCACTCGAGGGACGTTGCTACCCCACATTGTATGCTGTTTCATAAACTTCCTCTGGTTCCTGCAATGTCAAATCTCAGGGCCAAGAACATGAAGCGGGAATGCGGTGTGTGCATACCATGCTTTCACTCCGATCGCGACTGTGCCAACCAAATTCGTGGCTAGGGACATGCAATTGGCAACTGTGTTGATCGTTTCGTCGATAGACCGGTTCTGGGTGCGCTCAACAGCATCGCGACTGGTTATTGAGGCAGCACAGAGCCAGACCCCTAGATTCCCGAATGAGAAAAGAACACGCTACATGCAAATCGGTGTGGCGGCGTACCGACGTCCGCGAGACCGACCGACCACAGTGAAACTCGTATCCACCGGGACAAAGTGAAGATAACGGAGGCACGCCATATTACGATCAAGTCAGAAATCACAAACTGTGCGGGTGAGGTTCAGAACTCAGCCAGTGGCCACATATGAGAATAAATTCGACGCACATTGAAAGCCGTCGGCCAGCGCTGAGTTTTGTACAGTCCCGCGTGTGTCTGAAGCCAAACGGTACGGCGGTCGGCCAGTGGGACAGAGGTCCACGTCAGGTACGCCTCCATCTGCTCAAGACTTAACAGCATGTCGGCTATGTATTGTGCGGTGGAGGAAAAGAAGAGCAGGAGCATGGCACAGAAGAGGAGGCGCGCTGCAATAGAGGGCATGGGCCTTTGTCTACACTGGGATTTAGCGGTGGCGTTGTGAGCCCGGAGCGCAAGCGGAATGCACACATTGTTGTCCAGAAGTAGATGACAAATACGACGAGGTATATTCCTTTGGGGCCGCATTAGACGTGAATTGAAAGGTGGGAGATATGTCTATGCACCGTAGAAAACATAGCCAACGTCGTGAGGCACGAAGTCCCGATACAGGCTCTCGCCGTAGGACAATACGATGTCTTCCGGGGTCGACATTCGGGCGGCGGGGGCGAGCGGGGGTAGGAGTACTGGGACGTGAGGAAGCGGAAACGCGGCATTGTCAAGACAGTCATCATATAGCGTCAACTCCCGCCGTGCGGCAAGTGCCGCAGTTAAAGTTCGATCCAGAGGAAGCGAGATTGGCGGGAGACGGACACGGACACTTCCTGTGCGAACAGTCGGACAGCTTGAGACAAATCCGGCGGCCGTAGGGCTTGGGGTATAATCCAAGGACTCTGAGACGAAATCATTCAGGTAGTCTGGGAAAAAGCAACGCGAAAGGACCTGGTGTGTGAAGGATGATGGAAACCATCTGACTAGTTTTACCGCGCTCGAGTGACTTTGGCAGCGGCAAAGGAAACACCGTCCGACCGTTTAATTTACCGCGCTCGGCATTGGGCATCGGGTAAGAGATGCATACACATGGCAGTGCTAAAAACCGTCTAAAAGTGAGGGCTCTCAGAGGACTCTATATAGATTTTTGACTTACCCCTGAATTCCAATGCACCTTCAAGGTACAGGACCAGGCCCTAAGAAATCAACAGTGCCAAGGACCAGTTAAGTCAGGATAAATTATTGGTTAATGGGACATGCCATTGAACTCACGGATGGGCGTCCCGGGCGTTTCGAAAATGTCCGCTGATATGCAGAGAAGTCATAGGCTTGGTCCTGGAGACTATGTTGCGTGCCCGATGACCTCGTCACGGCGGGAGAGGAGAAGGAGTAATCGGGCCGGCGCCGAGGGATTTCCGCGGTGAGAGTTCTCTGAGTCGAGAATGGTGACTCGGATGATCCCGAGAACGTCTCGATGAACTTTTGCTTGGCGGCAGAGATTCGAAGTTGTGCAAATGGTTCAAGGGAAAAGTCAAGGTGCATTGATGCGATCAGCGGCCAACAGTCCTCGCCGTGGGCAATAACCTCCAAAATATATCATGTCGGAGCAAGAATCTCGGCAATGTTTTCGAGCAGCTGCACGTCCCGGGACCTATTTGAGCATCCGCACGCGGGGATGAATAAGTGATCACGTGAGGCTTAGGGCGAGATTCACATAATACACATGTGAAAAACATTTTCTGTGCGGATACCAACCGCTGGTTATGAGTCTAAACGGTCTTAATGGAATCTGGATGCCGCAATGCCTACTTCAACTTGCTCACGATTCCCTCCCTGCACTGGTGTTTTGCTCCTCTCCTGTCGCCTAGGCTTTCCTACTTCAATACTACTCGTAGACATCGGAACTCTGAAGTTCGAAAACCGACAACCGTGGTTGCTATAAGTAGACTGTAGTGCAGCCGCGCGGGCCTCGGTGATGGCAGGAACGGCGATCGTGATGGGCGGTCGATCAATCGAGCCGCGATGCCGGCGTGGCGGCCCGTTTCCAAAATCGAATGCCTACCCAAAATTTAGGAGTAGCATACACAGGTGCAGCCTGCGACACAGCGGAACGTTTGGTTGAGCTCGCCTGCGGTCTGTTTGCACCAAAGTCTATCAATTGACACAGGGAAAGCAGGCAAGTCTGTCCTGATTTTGTTTGGAATAAATCGAGGCCAGAATGGTCGCAAAAAAATAATAATTTTGGATAGACATTTTTGCAAAGGTAGGCTATTGATGGTAATACGAAGAGTACCATCGAGCTGCAATTTTCAGATACACTCCACCAGCGGAATCTTCAAGAATCACTCTGTAAAACTGTTGCACACCGCGAAGAATGCAACGCACCTGTACGGTCTTCATCCTCGACGGTTCCTGCGGTGTTGCTAGGACTTGTAGCAGCTTTTCGAAGGTCTCAGTCATATTCTACAACGGTCTCTCAGTTCGCGTGTGGTTGAAGCGTCAAGAAGACATACCCGAACTTGTTCAGTCGTTTGTGCTAGCTTGAAATCGAGGGCGGTAATCTTGGGTACCAATCAGAACTTGCACTCAATAATAATGGAGGCGATCGCTAACCTTTTGACCTTGCCGTTCAGACTCAACGCGCTCCAACTGGCTGGAGAGTGTTTGGATGTCGATCTCGAATGTGTCCATCCGTCGCTGAAGACTCGCCGAATGCTTGTCGCTTAGGGTTTGGTTTTCTATCAGTCGCACAACATCTTTGCTGTTGACGGCAAATTGTTTCGCGTGCTGGAAAAGATGAGTAGGAGTGCCGCGGTTTCAAATCTGGAACGCACCATGTTCTGCATCCTGGTGAGGTCCACGAGCTTCGCGTTTATTTCTTCAATCATGCGACGGAGATCCAACAGCTGTGCGCCTCGATTATTCGCCAAACTCACCCTCATTTTCTCGGCGACAACCTCCAGGGTATCTCTGTCGCCCTTCTCCTTCGTAAGGGAATCAATCTGGAGGTTCAAGAGTTCCACCAGCTTGCCCATTCGTTCCAAACCATCGACCAGCGGACTGCACAGAGCGTGATTACTCTTTGCAATGACAGTTGCACGCTCCTTTATGTTAGCAGAAATCTGGGCTGCAAGGTCCGCCTCTAGTGTCCCCAGAGCGTTGTGGACAGTTTCCCCTAGCTCTCGTTGGCCACTCCCTACCACCGCGAGCGCTTCCTTGATCCTCTCAGCATTTTCCGCCTTGGCGGCGTTCAGTAGGTCCAGAAACTCGTGCCGCTTCTCGGTGACGAGCTGTGCAGCGAGTTCCTCCAGCATTTTGACCATCTGAGGATCGGGTGCCCGCGTACACCATGTGGCAACAGCGTCGTAAATTCGCCGTATCCGCAGAACCAATGCGAGCCCATGGGGCACCAAGTTGAGAGATAGTTGGTGGAGATGGAGGGATAGAGGGGAGATCAGTGCGCGCAGTGTATCAATACGGAGTGTTGACGAGACGATGTTGGCGGAGGGTAAGAGCCAGAAGACCAGCACTGCTACGAGCACAACGAGATTGGCGAGAGTGAGAATCATATTGGGTGTGAGGGCCTGTAAAGTGCCAGTGGCTCCCATGCTAATGGAAGTTCATCATGGAACTCTCTATATAGTCGAGAAAAATCCCATTAAGATGCCACTGATGGGACAACAAGGGATAGACGTTTAACAAGGTGCCCTTCAAGCCTGCGGGAAAAGACCCGGGACAGTGAAAGAGAAGGTGTCACAAAGGAGCTCACAAAGGTGTTTGATCTCTTTCGAGCTTTCAAGGCAGCGCGACGCACGTCAAAGCCTTGGAAAGAGCCCAAACGGGAGGCTAGGACTGAGAAGCCTTTTGTGACAGTTGTAACAAAGTCTCGTAGAGATGGAGTTGGTTAATCCCGACGGTCAGAGGCCCACACGAAGGCTTCAAGTTGTAATTACCCTGTGCGTAACAGCATTTCTTCAGGTTCCTGGACACATTTCCCGGCTATATTGGTTAAACCCAGTTAAACTAGCGGATACCGCTTAGAATGCCTTGCAGAGTAAGTTGGATTACCTCAAATGTTCCAAACAAAAAAAAAAAACAGCCTCTGAGTATGAAGAAAGAAAGCGACGTGTCACATGAGCAGACGCGTCGCGGTTGCAGCGGCAAACATGACCAAACTGCCTGGCGTGTGGGGCCGGGAATTAAAAAAGAAATGAGAGGGATGTACAAAGAGTCAAAGGCCTCAAAGAGTCCTCACATGTTCGAACCCCTCCACCGATTCAACTCTCAACATTTCATCAGCAAACTCGAACTCCGAGTCGGACCGACACAACTGTTGACACCAAAAATATAGCGAAAAATGCATCCAACCCTTACAGCCCAAGAGCGAGGGACAGAAGGCTTGGTCGCGCGCGATGTGAATTCGTCCATTTTCGATCCCTTATGCTTGCTGGGGAAGAAGCTCATAGATAAATTTGAGATTACTCCACATGGTCAGAAAAATCAACTCGGGTTGTTCCAATGGCTAGGGAGCCTACAATACGCTAGCTCATCACGCTCTGGGAGCTAGAATGTAGTACAAACTGTAAGTAGAAGATGTAGGTAAATGCACTCCGAGGAGCGGTGGGTCACAAAATATCTCCGAAGAGACTGGGGAGGCAAAAATTCATGCAAGGATGCCAACGGAGGGCAAGACAACATGCATAGATGGATGGTGGTGTGTCAGACGCGGCCGCAGGCCGCTGTGAGACGCTCCCGGCCCCGAGAGTGCAATAAAAGCAACTCCGGGAAGTGGGAGACGTAGCTCGCACGAGACGTTCCCGACAACCAGAGCGCAACGAAGGCGACTCCGGGCAGGAGACGAAACTCGCGTGGGCAGCCCGCGGCCAGCGCGACGCGAGACTGGGGAGTACCGACGCCAGAAAGCGGACAGCCGGACCCCCCAGAAGCGCGTGAGGAGGGCGGGTCGGGAGCGCGCGAAAATCCGTCGGCGCGACGCGAGGTGGTGGGAGCGAGCAGAGCAAAGTGACCTGTGACCTGTGTGACATCAGTGGTTAGTCAGCTCCCCCGCGCTCTTCTCGCTCGCATATCTTGCGCTACACCGCTCGTGCCTCGCCCCGTAGCTGGCAATACGCTAGCTCATCACGCTCTGGGAGCTAGAATGTAGTACAAACTGTAAGTAGAAGATGTAGGTAAATGCACTCCGAGGAGCGGTGGGTCACAAAATATCTCCGAAGAGACTGGGGAGGCAAAAATTCATGCAAGGATGCCAACGGAGGGCAAGACAACATGCATAGATGGATGGTGGTGTGTCAGACGCGGCCGCAGGCCGCTGTGAGACGCTCCCGGCCCCGAGAGTGCAATAAAAGCAACTCCGGGAAGTGGGAGACGTAGCTCGCACGAGACGTTCCCGACAACCAGAGCGCAACGAAGGCGACTCCGGGCAGGAGACGAAACTCGCGTGGGCAGCCCGCGGCCAGCGCGACGCGAGACTGGGGAGTACCGACGCCAGAAAGCGGACAGCCGGACCCCCCAACCGGAGCAGCGCTCCCAAAGCGAAGCGCGGCCGGCGAACGCAATGGCGACGGGCACCCCAACCGGAGCGGTGTGACTAGGAAAGGAGGAAGGAAAATGATAACATAAAAGTTTAAAGAACGAATGAGTAGATGGACTTAGCGTTGGAACGAGGACCCAGTAGACCCAATGTCTTGATGCCGGCAATTGCACTGTAGAGAGTTTGCGCAGTCGGATCAAGTGTGCCAAAACACTCGATCTGAGTGTATCGGCACACTTGATCCGACTGCTATGGAACACTTGGATTAAGTGTGTAGAGGCAGTCGATTCGACTGCATTTCGGCCATCTTGGCAGTCAATCTGACTGCCTCCACACACTTGGATTGAGTGTTTTCAGGTAGTTGGATTGACTGTATATTGACACTTGATTTAGCTGCATAGATCACTCGGTTTGTACCCATAAATCTGTACTATTGTGCTATCTATTACATGGACTATTCTACTCCCAATCCATTATCCTACCAGTCGAATCAAGCCCTGGTTTCGAAGTAAATGTCAACAACACGTGAACGAAGCTCAAGTTGATCACATACCACCACCGAAGTTGAAAATTATGGATCGATCTTGCGTGAAGCAAATGAGTCAGCGAGTCAAGAAAGCGACATTCGGTAGACTAACCTTTTATCCTTCTAGGCTTAGATCGGTTCGTTTGGGTGCGATGTGTAGGCGAATCGGGGTATCTGTAAAGGAAAAGAGAAGTCAGCACGCGTTGGAACGAAATGTGGTCAGCACACGGAAAAAAGGCAAAGGTACAGTGAACCTACCGGACCTGCATAAATAAATCATCAGCAACGAGACTCAGTGACAAGCGATCATTACCTATCTTAATCGGGGAAAAATTCCGGCACATTGAGTCGTCCAGATGTAGGATAGAGAAGTGTAGGGTGCGGATAGAGAAGACGGCGTAGGGCAATAAGACGTTGCGGGACAGTTGAGTCGTTATCGTCGGTAGTTGAGTTGTCGGCGTCTAACGGAGGTTTCGACATGGGCTAAATCATACGGCGTAAGGATTTAGCCGCAAAAGCGAGAATCAGTGTTACGTACTCGACCGAATGAAAAGAAGGGATAGCATACCTTTTCCGCCCATCTCGCCCGCCATACATCACGAAGTCGAAGTCGGCGAAAGAAATTGAGGAAGTGGCACAAAAGAAACGCTGCAGAAAGAGGGGCAGAGCCCGCGGCACATCATCGTAAAGAACACAGCACGACCCCTCGGGCACGCCGCGGTAGTCCGTGCATATTCGGACACGCTGCGTTTGCGCACAACCGAAGCCGCGGGGGTCTGCGCGAGAGGGAAGGAGAGGAGAGGGAAGATGAAGGTGCAGGGAGACGACAGCAGGGCGCCGCGTTGGCGTTTGTGGGAAGATGTCCGCGCAGGACTCCAATCTGCGCGGAATTCGGCATGCACGGGGACGGACTTGGTGAAGAGAACGGGGGGAAGGAGAGTGGGGATGGGATGAAGGTGTGGGTAGACGGCTGCCGCGTTTGCGCGAAGTCTGCCCGCGCAAAAACTTCCGCAGGAACTAGATGCGGATGACGCGCCCGCACACGCGGATCCGCGCCCGCATGCGCAGATGCGTGCCCGCGGAAGGCGAGTCCGCAGTGCGCGCCGGCACGGGTGTACGCATCCACTCAGCGGCGGAGGCAACATCATGTAGAGGAACGGTGGGCGGGAAATGCGTGGAAGGAGGGCGGGGAGATGGGGAGATGGGATACCCCGCCAAACAAAAAGAAGAAAAACAGACAAGGCACGTACCTTCTTCCCGTAGACAACGGCGCCGTCCGACAAACCTCGCGCTACGAAAGAACTTGGCATTTGGATTTACCTGCAAAGGAATCAGCGCCAAGAAAAAAGGGGGGTAACAGAGGTATATTAGTCTCGGCCTGCGATGCTTGAAAATACTTATCTAATACGACGAGAAGTCCGGCGCAAACTCGAGGAGCTGCAAACATAAATGCATCATAGTGAGAAAGAGGTGGGGGCAAAAAGGAAAGCGTACCGTCTCCTTTCCTTCTGAAGCGCGTCCGCGGCATGAACATCCCCGCACACGATCGATCCAAAAGAAATATAAAGAAAGAAGGTATGCACCTTCTCCCAAATCCTCCCTAGAGACCGACAGCAGCGCTCCCGTGTAGCACACCGTACACCGCACGCGCGAGAGCGGGGCCTAGGTGAGCAACGCAAGAAAAAGGCTGCGCGATGTACACGCACCTCGAACAGCCCCGTGCTCTCCCTTGCGTATCTCCTCCCCATCTTGTCCTCGTTGCGCACCTTCCCGAGGCCGGCGGCGTCGAGTCGAAGGCGGCGTCGGCGTGGCGTGCTGTAAGTGGTGTGAGTAAGCAACAAGGTCACGCTAGTAAAAATTGCATACAACGTAAACGACCGAGCGTGCAACGGAGTACTAGAAACAAGAGGTAAGTTTGGGGAAAGTAAGGGAATGAATGCGACGTACCACGCCATCGCCCCGCGCGCGCCCGCGTTGCCGCCGCCAGTACTACAATGAGCATGGCGCCCATTCTCGCTGCCCGCCCCTGGGGGCAAACACCGTACGCGAGAGACGGTGTAGGTCTCCGCACCTCCTCCCCTCCCCTCCCCCCCACCCCTCCGCATCCACATCTTCGTCCCGACGCTCGACGGCGGCCGCGTTGACCCCGCGCGCGAGAGCGGCGGCGGCGGAGACCAGGGAAAGTCCGCCGGCGAGTATCCGTGCACAAACCCATGACCGACGCGACGCCACAGATACGGATACGCGCCGCCCAGTACGGCAAGGAAAAAGAAAGACAGAGAGAGAAAGGCAAGGGGAAAGACACCGAGACGACCTCGTTTTCGGTTTGCGCCCGGCTCGAAAGGAGAAGGAAAAGTCGGGCTGCACTCGACGTCCGCACATCTACAGTGTGAATGTGATGGTGGGCCGACCTGAGCTCGCCCCCGTCGCCCAACAAACGGCTCAGACCCTTGCGTAATGTGCGGTGGGCCGACCTCCACGCTCGCTCGCGCCGTCTCCAGCATCCTCGAGCACGCAACCACGCGGCGCTCCATGAAACCAACGGCCCAACAAGAAAAAAGACCATCGAAAGACTAGGAAGAAGCGTACCTGCGCATGCTGCTGAAAATTATCCGGCCTCGAGAACTATTTGGTGCAGCAATTACCGGTCGGTTTCCTGCAAGGGTTTCACAAAGGGTGATTAGTTAGTTGTTTCATAGAGAGTGACTGACCTCGACGCGCATACGGCCCCAGCCTCACTCGACGTAAGCGAGCAAGAGGTCGCACCCGAAATTGCGGGTTGCAATCCGCGGGCGCCGCCGTATACTGGCCTCTGCACATCCCGCGCCTTCGTTGCTCTACCGAGTCTCGAGTCGGGTGCCGAAAATCAGGAAAAACAAAGGCTTACCCGGGAGGCCCAATTTGTCATTCCCAGCGCGCATTGCATCTATGGGAGTGCGCGGCTCAACTTTCGAGTCCACAGATGAGGTATGTATCGACTTACGCGTCCTTCTTGCGGGAAACTGTATATCACCGTTGATTCGTTTATTTTGCTTCCTGCGGACTCGGAAAGCGCGCTGGACGTGTCTGAGGGCCCTATGAGGCGATTGGATACCGAGGATTTGGCCTGGAGGCGGGGGACACGCGCAGATGAGCTCGGAAGGTGGTGGGAAGAGGAGAGGAGCGGTGGAGCTTCCGAGAATAACAGAGACAAACAACGCGTACATCTGCGAATTTTTACTTCAAACAACGCAATAAAATTCTCCGGGGGCATACAAAATGTAGGTAGTACTAATCAAGATGCTGCAAAGTGGGCTCCATACCACAAGACCGCCAGAAGGTACGGTGGGTGAAGTGCGCGAGACAGACTCGTTGTCCGTCGGAGAACGCCTCCACCTCGTGCGGCAAAACCTTCCCTCGCACCATGATCATGGTCCCCGGCGTGTATTTCAAGCGCAGGTTAAGGTCGGGAATGAACAGGGGCCCACCCGTGAATGAGCCGCAGACAAACAAGACCGCCCAACCGTATGGGTGGTCCGACGCGTCTGGGTGAAGGGGAGTTTGCCGATTGAAAAAAATCTCGCGGCCTTCCATGTTCAACGGGTCGTCGGTGCCGATGACTTTGAAAAACCTATGAAGCTCCTCGGCCCTAGCGCGAAGGTCTTTGAGCTGATCGTAGTGTTTCGGATCGACGGCCTCGATTATGGCGTTGACGCGGACAGAGATGAGACGCAATTGGGAGATTAACTCGAGACTGGCGGAAAAGGCTTTGCCCGTCTTGAGCATTTGCGAAGAAACAGTGGGATCCTCGTGCTACGAAACAAGCTTAGGCGCAAAGTGACTTTAACGAACCAAGCTGAAGACGTACCGGGTGGCCGATGGCATGCCAAGCCTTGACGAGTTTGAAGAGCCCGGCAATCTGACCTGCAATCTTCCTGTAAGAGGAGGCGGCGTTCGCTCTCTGCTGGTCAGCGCCAGCGGCTTGGGGTAGAGAGCCCCCAAGAACGTTGACGAACTCGAGCAGCTCCTTGACCAGTATATCCTGTGGATAGAAAATGTTAGAGCGGTCAACATGAACAGCAGTAAGGTCGCACCATAGATGCCTGCTTGACAACCCCCGGGAGATGTATAACGAGAGGAATGCCGTCGGCACTGACTGCAATCGCTGGCGTGTCGTGCATCCATTCCCGGAGAGGAGGGAGGGGCCTGTCCTTGCCACCCAATTGCTTCTTCCCAGCGGCGGCGCGCGAAAAATTGAACTCTTCAATCACAGCTGATGAACATAAGGCTGTATCCCAGCCAAGATAGAGAGCACTGACCTATATTCTGTCTCGCCTGGTCAACAAAGTTCTTCATTTCACGAGCAAAGGATTTCTCCAGTTTCGTGAGCTCCCGGTGGCTGAGGGGACCTTTACCGTGACGCGCACGTTTGGGCACAGGGCTGTCGAGCTCGGGGGAGTGCGAACGTGTGGAGGCCGGGACGGTGGCACTCTGTGCAAGTGGGTTGCGGAAGCGTTTCATTGAGAATGGGGAAGAGAGGACGGAGGAGGAATGTAGATTTGCATTCAGCTTGAGGGGTTTTAACCTGTGGACCGAATACAATAAGAACAAAAGAAAATTGCAAAGGGTAATTAACGGACAGGATCAGGAGTGGCTCACAATTATGATTACTGGTTTGGGAGGATTGTGAGTGGCTCCCAGTATAATTACTGTTTTCGAAATGAGCTTTGACCGCATAATGGAGGCCACCCTCCCTTCAGGAAACTGCCCGGAGCCTGGTGGCATGGCAAATGAGTATATAAGGGGCACCTGTTCCCGTCATTCCCTCAGCTTCTGCTCCCTCCCCCTCTTGATTCTGACGCGTTATTCAACATGCACCGTTGCGGGCTTACCTGCGAGGGTGCATGGACCGTCATATTCAATGTTGTCGTTATGCGCTGTTGCGGGCTTACCTGCGAGAGCTGCACGTATCGATAATCCCTCCCTGTTGTCGTTATGCGCTGTTGCGGGCTTACCTGCGAGAGCTGCACGAATCGATAATAGTCTTTGTCGTTATGCATATCTTGCGGGCTTACCTGCGAGATTGCACGTATCGATAATCCTAACTGTCTGTTGGTGAGCGGCAACCGGAGTGTGATGTGACATCACAGCTCTGACAGTCCCGTGACCGTGTTGGGTGATTTCATTGAATCATTCGCGTAAAAACAATTCACGTCTGTCTGCCTTTTTTTCTCTGCGCTTGATCTCATGACTTGTACAAAAAGATCGACTACATCATTTAAGAAACTTTGCGGGCTCAGTTTGAATAAATACGGATAAGTACGTGCAAAACCTAACAGCAAGTTACATGACGCAATGAGTGTTATCTTGTTCTTAATCAGCTTGGGCTTTAGAGCGTGTTGAATATACCGAGGTTACAATCCGCTTTGTTGGCTTTGTTGGCTTTGCAGTGAGACTAAGGACGAAAAAACCGAGAAAACGAAAACCCACCTGTGACCGTTTCTGCTGTTTGACCTTGGGTTTGGGTTTGGGTCGCGTCACCGCCTTTTTCTTTGTGGGCTACAAGCGGTTAGTCACCAAATGAGATGGACAAGTTTGGGTGCACTCACAGACGGGAAATCGGCCAATGTCATCTCTTTTTCTTCGGGGGGAGGTGGCATTGGTGGGACTCTAATCTGAAGGTGGATTTAGAGGAGAAGGAAATGGAAGTGAATGAATTACCATGAGTGACGGTTCCGTTTTTATGAGCTTTCGAAGACGCGGAGGTGCCATGGATGGTGGTGAAGGAGGCAACTCTTTCATTGATTGCAAGCCACGGATCGCCTTGACGTTCTGGCGATGTATGGTGTGGGCGTCCTCGTTGTTGTCGTCCTCCGCAGCAAAGCACTCGCCGAATTCGCCACTTGCTCGTTTTTCAAATATCGCATCCTGTAGGGTTTCCAATCCAGGCAAATCTTGGAGTATCAGGGCGCTAGAGACAAAAGGGAGTAAAACGTAGTCCGAGAAATCCTTCAAGCTAAGGTAATTGGAAGCTGCTAGCTCGGAGTCGTTGTCATACTCCAACTGCTCGCTGTTTTTACCCTTCGTGACGACAGTGTGGAGAGTGATGAATAGCTTCTCTTCCAAGTCGTCGTGCTCCAGCTTGAGTTCTTCTACCATTCGACGCAAACACGATTCGATGATGAATTGCCCTTGCGGGCCAAAGCTGAAGGACGTGATTCAGTGGCCTCGAATCTGCCGCGAGTCACTTACTAGCCGCATTTCTTCAAAATTCGTGCCTCATGAAACTGAATCTTAGTTTGCGACCCGCAGAAGTCTGCGAGCTGGTAGTTGATCGCCAAGAGAAAGTCGTCCCAGAACGGGGACAAGTCCAATTTGTAGGAACTGGTTATTAGTGACTCCATCTCGGGCTTCAAAGCGAAGATTCGGTGCGAAAGATCATTGTAGTCAAATGCTGTTGGCCATCTGCGGGTGTCGCCAAGTCGGGCTAGGGGCTCACGGCGCTTTTCCCGCGTAATTGCGAGGCAGATTTGTAATTGGATCAGGTGAGACCCCTTCGCATTTGGACCGTCGCTGGACTCCAGGGTTTGCAATTTATTGAACAGCGCAAGCACAGACGGGATGGGTTTGGGGGGCAATTTATCCGAGCATTCAGCGGCGGGACAGTGTAGAGGCAAGTCTTTCCACATCAGAGGGGAGTTGGTGTTCGTTTCTAGCTTGGGTTTACTGGGAGGCGGCGTTGGGAAAGATTTTGCTGCAGTAGATTTTTGCCTCAATTTTGGCGTCTTCGGGATTACTGATTTGCTGGCCGTGGTGTCAACTTTGGCCTGGCGAGTAAACATGGTCGTCAGCGAAGGAAACAAGGAGTCCAACATTGCGCACTTTTTTCTCCGCGGTACCTGCTAGGTCGACATTGGCCTTGCGTTTTTTGGATTTCTGAAGAACAATGAGTAAAGGTCCCTGATGTTTTCCCCGTTCCACAAACTGCTGGTTTATTTTCCTGGAAACTGATTAGACAGAAACATAAGACGGATCAGAGAATACGGACTTTATTTTCATCTTCGTCGTCCTCATTTGTCGGTTTGCTTTTCTAAAAATTTAGGACACCGAACGTCAGATTGGGATTTGAAAGACCAGTGCGCATACCTTCAATTCCTTCTTAGCTTTGCCGCTACTAGCAATAAGCTGCGCGAGATCGTCCCCGTCAGAGTCCTCTGGTTCTGATAAGACAATATTTTTCTGCTTCTGTGGAGGAATGTGCAGGTAAGAACGAGAAAGGATGCGGTAGACACATGACCCACTTTTCTCGGAAAGGATATTGCTTTTTTGCTCGGGGGTAGTGGCTCTTCTTCGTCTTCCGCTTGATCTTCACCGTCAGAACCGGCGAATGTGACTTTGGCTGGGGGCTTTGTGGTCGTGTTTTTTGGATTGGTGGTACTGTCCACGGCATGGGAGTTGTTGTCGCTCAGCAGAATCGAGTCCGAGTTGTCGTCATACTCGAGCTCGGCTTCTACATCCCGACGTGCCCGGGTCTGCTCATTGGAGAGGTACACCCGAATCATATCGTGGATGGGCCAGCCATCTTCGAACTTCTTGAAGAACGGAAAGTCCTTTTGGATCTGGACGGTGTGAAAAGGACAAAATACCGGAAAGATATCTTCGACTCACATTAGCGATGACTCTTGCGACTTGGCCCCGATCTTGTTTGGATATGCTCTTGGACACCAAAAGTTTTTCGTGAACATATCGTTTTACAATCCGCTAAGAGATGTGAGTTGCCGATGGAGCTTGGTCCCAAAGTGTCACTGACATTTTGGCGGAGATAGCGTTCATCATTGTCCTTGAGCCCCATGGCAACTTGCAAGTTGTATCCTCCCGAGTCGGATCCTCTCCCTGCTTGCCCCTTGGGTCGTGGAATGAGCTTGGCCTTGGCTTTGGACTTTTGCAGTTTTGCTGACGGGCCTGATGAGCGGGGAACGCGCCAAAGACCTGAATGTAGTACCGATGACCAGTTCTTTTTGCTTAAGTTGATCCTCTAGTATGCGTATCCGTTCAGACTGATTGTCAGGCTGGGTGAGTTTTCGGTTGACCATGGTGGTGGAGGAAAGGCAGAACACGATCACGCATGTGACATCACAAGTGACTCGACGCGTTTCGCGATCCGGAGGCAGAACCACATTGAATGTGGACACTTGTTACTGGAGAAAAGTCGGGCTACTTGTAGTTATTCTTGAGATTCAATATCAAGAAACAAAATATTCTTTCAAGGAAAATTGGCAACTTTAGTCCGGACGGTACCAACTTGAACAACTCGGCACAAAGAAATTCTCTAAATCTACTACGGTGAATTAAATGTAGGGTGCAAAAGACCTCCCGTCCGATCCACAATTCCCCATTCGTCTCTGGTCTCCGCGCGCCCAATAACGGCAACAACGGTTCGGAGATCTGTCACAATTGACTGGGTCATCCGAGTGTAAAATGTGACCTCCCGGCTCGCATCCTTGCCCTCAGTGGAGCAAGGTGTTATTACGGCAAGGAGGCGTGTAGTTCCCGCAATGGTGGACCAAATTTTGTCGTTAGGGAGTCGGCAAATGAGGATTTCTTCCAGCCGACCATAAAACACCTTGTTGATCCAGGTGCCAGCGTCTTGCTCAACCTGAAGTTCGTACTATTCAAGGGATGTCAGAATTCATTGAAAAGAAGAAAAAAAAAGAAAAAAAAAGAAAAAAAAATGTACTCGGACAAAGGACATATCCCGCTCTTTATCCTCCTCGGGGTCAATGCCGCAGGCCAGCACACTTCGGATGTGGTCGCCATCGACTATTCTAAGCTTCCCCCATCTCGGCATTACTTCGGGAAGTAGTGGCTGAAGGTCTTTGCGTCTTGCTCCCAGCACTGCGGCAAAATAACCAGTGATGCGTTTGCGCATGAGGGTGTCGGGGATATTGCCCCGCATGTAGGGAGCACGTAGAATAATGTCGGGATCTATGAATATGACTGAGCACGAAGCCAAGAAAGTGAAAGTGTGAACTGACATCCATCATAAATCTTCTCAGACGACGACAAAGTGGACTTGTCCCGTTTATAACTGGAGAGCTCGTCCTCTAGATCGTAACGAGCAGCCAGCTGTTCAAGATGGGCCAATCGGATAGCACGATTGTTCAAATTTGCCCACGGGTGACGGCGCGAGCGAAGTCCGGCCTGAAGAACTCCACAAAATCGTTCTATCAAGAACGTCCATGTCGAGGAGCATGGTCCACAGAATCGGATGTCATCTGGGACATGTAACAGACCATGAACCGTAAGCGGGCAGGCTGAGAGGCGTTCCTCCTTGTACTGATAATAATATCTCCTCACGAGTTAGCAAGGGCACAAAAATATAAAGCACACACACCTTTCATATGTCTCTACCCAATCAATAATGTTGTCCTGTAATCGGTCGATCTCGGTGTAGGTGAATTCGAGAGCAATGCACGATTTGATGATATCGGCGAGCTGGCAAGCGTGGGTATAATATTTCACGTCGCGGAATCTCCCCTTTAGTAAAATTGGGGCAAGATAGATAAACCAAAAGCACCAGGCCTCGGCGGTGAAATACGAGGGATTGCTTGGGAGGACACGGACATATTCCGCAGGGATGTGGCGAACCGCTTCCGCCGTCTCCTGCCAGATTTGTTCCCAAACATCGTCGGCAATCTCGTAGTCTTCAGAACCCGTGTCGAGGCCCTTGAATTTACCGCTCCAATGCTTGATCATATTTGGGACGATGTTTTCTAATGGTAAGTGCATCCAATCCCAAGGAGAAGATCTGCCGAAGTGCATGGAACCCACTCGACGCAAAGCAGGTAACCCTTTGATGCCATAGTGCATGGCGATCTCCTTGGCCTTGGTTTGGGTAGCGGCATCAGCAATTTTTGTCGACACGTCTGCAAAACTCTCGTGGGATCGGAGGGGAAGCGCGCGTGGATTCCAAGAAAGCTTTGGTTCGCCTTCCCTCAAGGGCTGCGTCAACGGCACATAATAGATAGTGTCATTCGGGTTCCGTGCACCCTTGATCTCGCAGGAGCGACATGGACAAAAGCCATTATGACCTTTGATGTTGAGTAGCTTCTCGATTGCGATAATGTCGCCCATCTGGAAGATGTTATACGCCCGAAGTAAGAAATTTGATTGAGTGAGGGAGTCGAATGTGGGAACACCGATCGCGAGCTGGGCAAGTTCATCATCATAGGGAATGAGGAAGCTGCGGGCGTCCTTGGGCCCATGAGGCCCTGGAATAATTCCTTGGCAGATAGAGTTCTGCAGCTGGCTTTGGACGCTGGGAGGCAGATTAAAATTCTTCAAGAGGATAGGAGTTGCCGAGGGGCCGCCGCGGTTCCTCTTGAATAAGAGATACGAGTCGAAGTAAAGTCCGAGGGCGATATCATATTGGCCATCGAAATATTTATGGGGGTAGGTGTTACCGTCAACGACGACATGCTGCTTTCGCAACGTCCGGTAGTGGATAGCATCAAACACATCAGAGATGGTGTTTGGCTTGTGTTGGTAGTTGTGTCGATACAAAAGTCGTTGAACAATCTTCGGGTTCTGAAAGTACCCTTGGAGGCGGGGGACAAGTGGTAAGTAACAGTAAAGTCGGCGTGGTTTATGGGTATTCGGGGTGAAACGAGGCTCTTTACAGAGGCGGCAAGATGTTCGTGCGGCATCGTCGCCCGTGAACGCGTGGCAAGACTTCACGCAACAATGATACCAGACGGGCTCAACACGAGATAGAATTGCAACGCGGTGAAGCATCGCCCACTCGGAACTGATTTCCATCTTGTGTTGGAAGGCGTAACGCATTTGCTCAAAGGCGTCGCGGGACATGTCCGACATCATTTTCAGCTTGAATGCGCGGATGTTATCGCGATCGCGATCGGTCAACTCTTCGTTCCCTGGAATGAGTGTCAATTCACCGGTTGAAATGAGTAGCTTAAAAACATACGCATTGACCACAACTCAGGATCCTCGTCAGGACCAACCATCTGCTCTAGTTGCGCAATCATCTCCTCGCGCGAAGGGTCGGGGCGATCCATATCCTGCAACTCATCAAAACCCCTCCAGCCCGACAAGTCCTCGTCGTCATCCTCTTCAGGGGTCAAGATGTTGAAATAATTAGGGTAACCCGTGGAGTTGTATTCCGGGTCCGTTTCGAATGGATCATCGAGGTCCATAGGTTCCTCGCCCTGTTCGCTCGGGGTTGATTCACGACTCTCTGAATGGTCAATGACTTCCATGGGGTGGAGGTGAGAGCCAGGACTGCCTTGGGACTGCTGGAGCTCAATATCATCGTCATCAGACTCGGACTCGGAGGAAGAGTCGTTCTCGGACGCAGAGTCATCGGATTCGGAAGGCGCCATATTCTCAGGGTCTGCACGGGCATAATGGCGGCGACGCGTGCGGGAAGAGCGTCGTTTGCCACATCCTGGAGAGCATAAACACTTTCTACGACCATGGCGCTGAGGTTGTAAATCTGGCGCCATCGGCTGCCTCGAGGTGGAAAATGGAGAAGAGGGACGCTGGGAGAGACAGATTTTGCAGCGGGATCAAGACACAGAGATGCTTTAAAGGGTAAGAAACAAGTTTTCAAGCTGCAGGAGGAGAGGTTTAAGCAAATGGATGAAGGAAGGAAGGAAGTACGTCGAATCAAAGGTCGATGGCTTCCAAGTCAAGCAAGCGTAAACCACCGAGGAATTTCGGCTTCCGGGTCCTCAATTTGGTCGGGGGAGGCCAGGGGAGAAAGTTTGCAAAAGCAGTCAAATTGACTGCACTTGTGCCAATTGCTTTGCACACCATCGAACTAAGTGTGTCGAAAAGCATTCAAATATAATGCAGTCGGATCAAATGTCCGAAAAATAAATCAATTGCTTACACACTTGATCTGACTGCGCGTACTCTCTACAGTGCAAGCTAAAAATATGTCGCCGGAGATCCACGCTAACGACATCCGAGAGATTGCCGACGCATCCAGCCCAGAAATATACGAAAAGGCTAGAAAATAGCTCCTAGAGTGGCTGGAGTGGAAGCCTGGAAGATCCAGCACAAAACTAGCGCGCGAAAATCCGTCGGCGCGACGCGAGGTGGTGGGAGCGAGCAGAGCAAAGTGACCTGTGACCTGTGTGACATCAGTGGTTAGTCAGCTCCCCCGCGCTCTTCTCGCTCGCATATCTTGCGCTACACCGCTCGTGCCTCGCCCCGTAGCTGGCACTATCCAACCGATGATTCAATTTTCAGTGCTGAAATTTGGTGGTAAAATGTAAGGTTCTGGTGCGCCGGGTCTTTCGTTCCCCAGCGGGGACTGTTTTAGTTCCCATTCTGGTCTATGAATCCCGCCGAGTCGCATGTTCGACATGCGGATGCTCGACAGCGAATAGTGGTTTGTCCCCCTGTTGTGTGGTTCTGGCCCGGGCCGGGAAGCAATGGAGCTCGCAACTGGATGACTGAATTTGAAGACATGGTCGACGGAACGCTGTGAGCGCGCGATTATTACTGTCGCCGTTGGGAGTATTGCCTACCCGTCAAGTCCAGTGAGCATGGCGCGAATACATTGAAAAAGGATTCGGAAACGTACAGCCAGATAGGTTGCAATTCTGGCCATAACGGCCGTCGCAAGATCGACACTGGCATTCTCTCCATTGTTGACTTGCTGGAGTACGGAGAATACCAACTGGAATTGGTTTTCTCAGTTCTTTCAACAGGCGGGGTCGAGAAGTGAACCTATGACGTACCTGGACCATCGCCCAAAATACACCGGTCTCTACGAGGAGAAAGAGCATTCGAGGGACATTGCTACTCCACATTCCCACATGCCTCCGCATAAACTTTCGCTGATTCCTTTAACCTCATTCAAGGCTACAATCTGGGATTGGCATGCCAGTGGTATGTGCGCACCATGCTTTTACTGCGATTGCCGCCGTCCCGACCAAATTCGTGGCGAGGGAGATGCAATTCGCGACTGTGTTGATCGTTTCGTCTGTCGCCGGGTTCTGGCTACGCTTGATAGCATCGCGACTTGTCAGCGCAGCGGCGCAGAGCCAGACCCCTTGATTTTAAATGAGATAATACCACGCGACATGCAAATCAGAGTGTTGGCGCACCGATGTCCGCCAGACCAACCAACCACAAGGAACTTTGAATCCCACGGGATAAGGGATAAACAACTGAGGCACGCCATATTACGATCAAGTCAGAAATCACGAACTGTCCCGGTGAAGCGTCAGTGCCAGCGAGGCGTAAATTAATAGACGAACATTGAAAGCCGTCGGCCAGCGCTGAGTTTTGTACAGTCCCGTGTGTGTCTGGAGCCAAACGGTACGGCGGTCAGCCAGTGGGACGGAGGTCGTTGTCAGGTACGCCTCCATCTGCTGGAGGCTCAACATCATGTCGGCGATGTATTGCGCGGTGGAAGAAAGACATAGTAACAGCATTGCGCTCAAAAGGAGGCGCGATCCAAGAGATGTCAGCGAGTTCTGCCTGCTCTGTGGCTTAGTGTAATTGTTGTGAGCGTGTGGAGCACAATGAGAAAGCGTACATTGTCGTCCACAAGTAGATGGCAAATACGACGAGGTAGATTCCTGTAGGGACATCAAACGTGGATTAAAAGCGGGAGATGCGATACTTCTACGTACCGTAGAAAGCATATCCGATGTCGTGAGGGACGAAATTCCGGTATAGACTCTCGCCATATGAAAAAATGAGTTCTTCGGGGGTCGACATCCAAACTACGGGGGATTGAGGATCGTAGGGTGCTACGGGGCGGGGAATAAAACAGGACCGCGCTTGGTCAAGTCACTTATGAAGCTATTCTCCCGCCTCGCACTGTCTTTCGGGGGCGGTAGCCTGAGAAACCGAGCGGGTACAAAGCTCAACTGTTTAAACGGGAGACCAACACTTCATGTGGGATTGGAAAATTCCGCTAGCATATTCCTTGGCGTGTAATCCGAGGACAGAATCCCCTTCGTCGAAGACATATTGCGTGTGGGAAATTAGGAGCGGGCGTGCGAGCGATGATAGAATTCAGTGGGCGGCAAGAAATCATGATCGAAGAATTCGACCACTCGACTACACGCTAATTCCCAGGTATGTCACGAATATTGGTACGCAGAGAGGCGCCATAGGGTTGATAACTGGAGAGGTTCAGCAGGACACTAAGATGATACTGGTTGGTAAATGGTGTTTTACGATGGAGGGAGTTGACTTACTGTGATAGGCGCCGAGGGATGTCCGTAGTCGAGAACCAGTGATCTCGAGACGGCCACGGCTGCATTCAGCCGACCTGCATTCTCAGGAATTCGAAGGCGCACAAAATCAAAATGAAGCGCGTCGTCCACTTTCTTTCTTTCTGTTCAATGCATAACAGCATGAGAACACAATTGATAGCAAGAAAGGGGAAAAAAGAATTCCCAAGACTTGGTGGGTATACCGAAGTGGGCGCGAAACAGAGTGGTCCTGCTAGCGCCGGAAGCCCACACCAGACCGGAACCATGTGGTTCCAAGTTTGTGACTATACCCTCCGCCCCACCGTCCCATACAGTTAAGCCCTTGTGCCGAATGAAGGGAAATCACTATAGTACTACCGGGCGAGACGGGCACCGCTGGAGAGAAGGAGATTGATCGAAGTGGGCAGAGGATTGAGCTAAGGACACGCACCTGAAACCATCATCCGTAGAGTCCAAGAAGAAGGCGTCAAGGAGAAAAGTCGCAATCGTGTGCAACCCGCGCACAAGCGAGCGTTGTTTGCCCGACGAGTGCAAAGACCGGATCGAGACCGGATCGTCGAACATGCCATATTCATGAGATGCCGCCAGGTTCAACACAGAGTGAGTACACCAGGCTCCGTCGACTCGCAAGACGCAGGCTAGACAGTTGTTGTGCAGCAACTTGTATAACTTGTGCTCTCGACTAACTTTCCGTTCATCCGAAGACCGAGTCGTTCCTTCGTCGTCGTCTTGCCGTCTGTGCGTCGAGTGTAGAGGATTGGTGGGCAAGGATGTACGGCATCATGGCACGTGGATGCGGCGATTCGGCTACGCAGAAATCATCGGCGGCGGGCCGGCAGCGCGGCACTCATTCAACTTAGGGGGCATTCGTCGTACGTGGGTCGTACGTGGGTCGTACGCCATCTCGTTGCTTAAATAGTATCCCCCATAGTCTTTCTTTCGATTTTTTAGCGTGGTGGAGCGAAGCATTCAGCATTCTACCAGGTCAGCACTTGACCTAGCTTCGGGGATGTTCAAGTTGAATAATGGTCGTGGTCGTTGTTATCAGTACTGCATATCAGTGGTCTGATACCTTTGAGCTCTGCAGTGAGTATGGACGCTGAGTTTAAACCCGACAATCGACCCATCGGTCTCTAATTATAAGTTACACTGAATTCAACCGATGAAAGAATTGTTCCAGCTCCGAAGAAATAATGGAAGATTGATCAAATAGCGAAAATTTCAGGCAGACGGGATTAAACCGCGGCTCCCACGGTACCTACCTACCCCGAGTGGCGTCGTTGAGTAGCTGCTTACTGATTACCACCATCAGCTCGGTTCTCCACTGCGGGTAAACGGACACATTGCATGGCCTATTCGGGATATACAACGGATAATTCTGCCGCCGAAGTTGGTACTATGAGCAAACTATGAGTAAAAAGTCGTTTCCTGTCTAAGCAAGTACGCTCACTAGGCCGAAACGGCGCGGTAACAACATGTTCGACACGTTATGGTGGTCGGAGTGTTCCGCGAATTTTGGCACCAAAAAAAAGACCGTTTGAACCGTTTGTTTCATGATCAACCTTTGCAAGCTAAACTTTTAAAAAATGGTTAAAACAATTTGGAAACGGGAGGAAATGGAAACGGTTGAAGCCTTACAACTTTTCGTGAGTGGTATGAAATCTGTTCTTTACGAATGGGGCGGTAAACGGTAGAGGAAACCTGTCATGCATGTGGCCGTGAGAAGAAACGGGTAGCTTTCCGACAGCCCTCTTGAGTCAGCGTTCGAATGGCCCCAGTCAGCAAACCGGCAAAGCGGGGAATGTTAATGGTGGACAACCGATATTCACCAACACCGGTTTTCCTATTGACTCCTTAGAAGTCCAGGCTTTTGTGTTCACGATGACATACTCTGTCTACAAGGTTGAGCAGTTTCTTGATTAGCATATATACCCATTGACCTGGGTGACGATTCAGGCTCAGCTGTCGTTGCACGGATCATTCGCGACGGAACCTTCACACCGCGAGCCATTACGGGAGACCCCCAGTCGGCCGCATCTCTGGAGCTGAAAGCGCGCGGGATTGAGGTGGTGAAAGGCGAGAGTGGAGACAAAGCTTCCTTAGTGAGCGCCTTGGCGGCAGCGAGGCTGTATTTGCGGTAGCGAAATTTCGATCTTTGATTTTACACTCTTGAATAACCAACGCCTAGGTTAGTTTGCAGAAAACCTTTGGACGTGAGCGGGCGTCGATGATCGGATGGAGTCTCACTCACCTGCCATTTCACTGTATGTAGACACGCGGCATTAGGGCTCATGAAGACTCCAACGGGCTTCAACCTTAGCATTCCTCGGTAAGCACCTGCGCTCCAGGCCTTTACCTGCATAGGACACGACCTCGGCGAGCCGGTGTTGGCGTTGCTGAAGAGCGACACCGATCCGGCTGAGCAAGTCTCAGGAAAATCGTACCCCGTAGTAACGGCGAATATGACCTACCTTGAGCACGTCACGATGATCTCGAAAGGTATGTTTTTCAACGTCGCTGAACTTTCTTACCGAGAACACCTAGCGCTTGGTGTCGAGGTTACGTTTATGAGGTGGCCTCGTGCGGCAGTGTGATTGTAGATGAAATGGTGCGTCGCTCCCAACTTCGGTACTGCTCGATTTGCTCAACCTTAGGTTTTCTGGGTGTAGTTGGAGTCCTGGTCTGAATACAACGGGATGTTCGCGGAAATACCTAAGTATTCCAAACCCAGACTGGGTTACTCTTGGAGAAAAAATTGAATTTGGCACCATAAGAGTTCATAGAGACGGAGGTCAAGAAGCGCTTCGGGAATTAAACTTGAAGCACAGTGGACAGAGATTGTGCGAGACTACTTAGCTTTAAATTACGTGGTGTCGTGAATGAACGTGTTCGCTTGAAGCCTGGGTTTTCGCCGCTAGAGAGGACAGAGAGACGAGGGAACGCAAAACACGAGAGCCTCGGCGGCGATTCGGCGAACGAGCAGACCCGTTGAAGGCCATTGCTAAAGGCTCGGATGATTCGGGAGATCGACTCGGAGGGTGCCGGTGGATTGGACAATGCCGGAATTAGAGACGCCCCAGCTTCCATGTGTTGTCGCCAATTGTTGGCCAAGCGGGAAAAGTGAAGCTTGAAGCTTGAGTCGAAGGTCATGAATCTCATGATGGCGACTCGGAGAGATGAATCGAGTGTGGGAAGATCCCACGCCGATTTGGCGATCTTCCGATCACACACCTCTTGAAGGAAACAACGACAAAGCAAGGCAACAATCCCACCACGAAGTCCGAACTTCCGATTCCGAGTCGGACGCCCATTTGCAATGGACCTGGGCTGCTGGACTCACTCAACGCGTCTGCATTGTACCTCTTCGGCCCTCTGAGTCGACCCAGTCGAGGCCCGGGATTTTCTTGCGATTTTTGCAATTGAATCTACTCAGGAAAACCGCGGCCTCAGGCCTCAGGCCTCGAGCTTCAAGATATCGATGGCATGGCTTTACCCGATCGTCACGACTGCACTCACTAATTATTTTTCGCGGCTTTCCGGGGCGAATTCGACCTGCTGTGCTGTGCTGTGCGGCCGCTAATTGGGATGTCCCGTTGTCCCTTGGGCCGGGGTGGTTAGACGGGCCGGGGCGGTCAGACGTGAACTGTCGATAAATGTCGCGTTCTTGCATGGAGTACCTGACATTTAAGGTTTCTACCGACGCCAGATCTAGTCGCCAAGCCCCGCCCATCCCGGCTGTACTGTCCGGTACCTAGCTCCTATTATGAAATGGCCCGCTTTTTGCGACGACTCATGCTCTATAGTTGCTAGTAATGGAGAACCGGCAACCTCTAGCTATTTTCACTCTGGAACTTCGGCGATATGCGGCGGCATTGGGGTCACTCAGGTATCGTGCTAGTACGGAAATAAATCCTCTTGGGTCGGGGTCATGGCGGGCGCTTCATGATGTGCTGCTGCTCGCAGTTCGAACTTATGTCGGAGGTCCCAGGGCCATCAATCCATATCTTCATTGTACGCGTACGAGCGCGTCCGTCGGCTTATCGCACAATTCCATATCAACCCTCCCGGTCCGATGCGCCTCACCCGAGTGCAGCTGATCCGATGCAACCGTTCGGTCTTTGGTTAGTTTTTTGTTTTTCGCCGAGAGACTTGGTCTCGGATCATGTCCCCACAGAGCGTCGGTGCTGGCTGCCGCATCGGCTCGGCGCGAGTTAACACGCATGGAGCTTTCCCACAACAATTCAGACCCAACACCTGTCCATCTTTCAAATAAATTACAACATCCCTCGGGTTGTTCTCCCATCACCGCTATATGGACTCTCCTTCAACGTCGGGCTCGGGTTTCACCCTTTGGACGCCGTGATGAAACGCGTTCCGCCATCCGAACCGAGGTCTCTATATGCCTCGATGTTTACCAAGGGCCGCACGAGGTGGGCGCCAACCGATGACTACTCGTTGGGATTCACTATAAATGCGCGGCGAACAATTTTCGATCCCTAGTACCCTCAGGTTCCTGTTTAATCCTTTTGCCTTCGTCTTCGCTCCCCTCCCATTGTGGATTTTAGGTACACGATGATTCTGTCAACTGCCTTTGTATTTTCCTCTCTTCTTTTGGGAACAAATGCCGCAATCGTGAGTTTATCTGCCGCTTACCTATCTCTCTTGTTTCCCCTGAAATATTACATCAGGGTCCTGCGGCTGATCTCCAAATTGTGAACAAGCACATCTCCCCCGATGGATTTTCCCGGTCGTGTGTTACATCAAAATCCCCAGCTCCGCTTTCCGCTCATTATCTGTATGCAGCACTGTTCTTGCAGGTGGTTCATTCCCGGGTCCTGTGATTAAGGGGAATAAGGGTGATCGCTTCCTACTCAACGTCGAGGACAAGTTATCGGATACAACGATGTTGACGGATACGAGCATCGTATGTACCTTCCTTGTCAAATGCGCCGCGCATTTATTCACGGTCTCAATCAGCACTGGCACGGTTTCTTCCAGAAGGGCACCAACTGGGCCGACGGACCGTCTTGGGTTACGCGTTAGTTGAATTTCGGCTTCTGAGCACAATTTGCTCAAGCTAGGTATAGAATGTCCGATCACTCCCGAGCGCAGCTTTCTGTACGACTTTGAGGTTCCGTGAGTGTCTAATAAGCGAAGTCATGAGCAATAGTCGTTCTTACTCGTATTTTCTCAGAAGCCAAGCAGGAACGTTCTGGTACCACAGTCATCTTTGTTCGTCCCATCCCTTCTATCTTTTCAGCTTCTTAGATATATTTCCCTCCAGCGACGCAATATTGTGATGGTTTGCGTGGTGCGATGGTGGTATACGATCCAAAAGATCCCCAACGCCATCTTTACGGTGTGTTGTACCCCTTTGACGCATCTTTCGTTGCTGATTCTCTCTATCTGTCCAGATATTGACGATGGTAAAAACCTACCATCATGATAGGTTATCGTTGCTGATGAGTGCGTCGCAGACTCGACGGTGATAACCCTAGCAGACTGGTACCACTATCCCGCACTGCAACAGCCCGCGGGCAGGCCTGCGACATTCAACTCTACATTGATCAACGGTCTCGGCCGTTACCAAAACGGGGTACGTGGCCAGGAATTCCCGCCGCACTTGATGTTAAGACAAATGGATTGCAGCCGCTTTCCAACCTCGCAGTTATCAACGTCTCGCACGGCAAGCGCTACCGGTATGCGGTCTCTGCGGACATAAAAAGCGGGCTGAACTAATCCCTACAACAGCTTTCGACTCGTCTCCATCTCCTGCGACCCCAATTTTAATTTCACTATTGACGGCCACCAAATGACGATTATTGAGGTGGACGGGGTGAATCACCAACCGCTCACCGTCGACTCTATCCAGATCTTCGGTTGGTATTTTCCACGCCATCGAGGTCTTTCACTGAACTCACACCTGAAATTCAGCTGGTCAGCGGTACTCGTTCGTGCTCAATGCCAACCAGCCGGTGTCCAACTACTGGGTCCGCGCGCAGCCAAACTCCGGCAACACGGGTTTCGTCAACGCCACCAACAGCGCGATTCTCCGCTATGCCGGCGCGTCGACGTGCGACCCCACCACCAGCTCCACATCTAAGCAGCCTCTTCTTGAGACGGCCCTTCACCCGCTTGTGCCATCCATAGTGCCCGGAAAACATGTCCCCGGCGGCGCGGACAAGAACTTTGTGTTCAACATTACGGTGGATCCCGCTACGGGCAAGTTCCTCATCAATGGAACGGTAAGTCGCCGTTTTAGTGCCCTGAGGACACACAACTTAAGCCCGAGGATGCAGACCTTCACGAATCCCAGCGTGCCCGTGCTTTTGCAGCTCCTTTCTGGTGCCCACACTGCGCAAGAACTCATGCCGAAGGGCAACAACGTTTACGAGCTCAAACCGAATCAGGTTGTGGAGGTTAGCATTATCGGTGGAAGTCTCGGTGCACCGGTAAGTTGATTTGGTCTGGTTATGCATGTTGAACTCAACAAGTTCAACATGCAATCTCGCAGCATCCCTTCCATCTCCACGGGCACAACTTCTACGTTGTGCGTAGCGCTGGAAACTCAACCTACAACTGGGACAACCCGGTGCGTTATTAAAACATAGGGCGCATGCAACTGAACTGTTTCGCGCAGGTTATCCGTGATGTTGTGACCACAGGATCCAGCGCCAACGATCTTACCACCTTCCGGTATTGTTATTCTCATTGCGTATAGGACTGAGGCTGACTCTCACCCCCCCCCTAGGTTTGTTACCGACAATGCCGGTCCATGGTTCCTTCATTGTCACATCGATTGGCATCTTGACGCGTAAGTTCCTCCTGCACCTCATCTGTGCGCTATCATACGTAGGGATCACAGCGGCCTGGCTCTTGTGTTCGCGGAAAACATCCCGGCCATTGGGAAGGAGAATCCTCCGGGTGAATTCTCTCGAGGCCTTCGTTTGGTTTCCACTAACTAGTCCTTTGCAGTCTCATGGGACCAGCTCTGCCCGACTTACCACCACGTGCACCCCAATTCAACCGCGAGTCTGATGGTTTGAGGATTTCAGAGTTTTCTCTGGGTTTTAAGCACGCAAACTAATTTAAACGTATCATCAACTCCCCCTCTTGTAGTACTACTGCTTGCATCATGCCCTAATGTTTACATCTACGTCGCGCAAATGAATTTAGATTGTGTTCACTTTCGGAAGTTCACGCTCGAAGGGCCGGACTGAAAGTTATTTTCTGGCTCCTGAGCGCCATGCTCCCTCTAAAATTCTTCAAAGCTTCACAACGTATTCTTACTACTAAGTCAGCACTTTGGGCGCTTAAGACCTTGAGGCATCACCGAGAGTAACCGTGATGCCATCGAATCTTCTCGGAGATACCTACGCCATTCTCGGTCTTGTACTTTGTGGACTGCAGGATTTTGCAGCCCCATGGCCCCGTAGGTCGAGCCAAATCTCGGTCCTCGCACCTATATCCCTCTGCACTTGCTGCTCCGTTTCCCCGGGCCCGGATCTAAACGCCTAATTGCCTCGTGGCGCGTCGACGAGGGACCCACAACAGCTCGGGGCTCGATGGACCCGCAGGAGAATCTCTGGCGGGCGTATACATCCCCACGAGACATCATTACAATCAGTTCTCCTTGGATTCCGCCTCCAGGTTCGGCTGGACTTGATGCACCATTTTCTGGTCGTGTACACACGATCTATCCGGCAACTCAGGCAGTATATGCGTCGAAAACGAGCTTCCCGGTCAGAAATTTACGCCGGATACTTCGAGGACTCCGTCGGTTCATTTGTAAGTTGCTATAGCTTTACGCCACACTGATGGCCTATTCACATTTTCCAGCGCGAGAGGATGAAGGAGTGGAATACGCCGAGGATCATGCTGTGTGTCATCCCTCCAGGGCTGCAGAGGTTGAGAAAGCTGCACCTTCTGAATGGCATGCATTCGGTATATACTCGCGACCAATCGTTAACAATGTGGAAGTCCACAACACATTCAGTAGGCTTTTTCAAACATGAGGGTCACCGAGTTTAAACCGTATCTCCAGCCCCCAGTCCGACCCCGTATCGTGTGGTCAATCTCGACCAAGTCGATCCGGAAGATGTGTTTCAAAGCTTGCTTAGCCCCGGCGGCAACGTCCACCCCGAGTTGTGGATCCGAGGGCTCGAGCACCCGTCTCTTCCTCCTCGCCCAACCGGGTGGCCCCTCCCTCCCCCCGGAGAACCTCTCCCCTTCCCGTGGGAGTGTGAGCTCAACCCCTTCCTTATACGAACCGACTGCGGTCCTGCCCCCGTGTACTGGAACATTCGTTCCAGTGATTTGGCCATTCTCTACGGCGGACCCATCGATGTGTCGGTCCCACTCTCAGGAGCGGACCTCTCGCAGCCCGCGACTCGCCCATTTGTCACGCACATGTACATCAGCGGACTCGCGCTCGCGGAGTCGGGTTTCCCGTGGAAGTTCATGGTCGTGAACCCTGCGGGAATTCGCGTGCGCGACGTGTTCAGGGCGATCATGGATAACTTCCAACAATATGTTTCCCGCGCGGAATATGAGAGTTGGACGCCGGCGCGGCAGCAGCGTGCAAAGCTCGAGTGGGGAATGCGCGGTGGCGATCGCACCCGAGATGGCTTGCGGAGGGTGGACTACCTATGTGGCCAACTCTGTTTTCGAGGATTATCCTGGAATCTGGATCGAACAGGTTGGGTGCTGCATGCTGGTCCAGAATGGTGAGTCGTTGGTTGTTCACGTCGGGCTTTCTACTCTTTCTATGCTATCTTGTTATCTACCTCCGTTTTTCCATCGCTTTCCCGACATGCCCATTTATACTTATTTCTCTCCGTCAACGACCTTTTACGCCCTTATACATTATCATCCTGCACCTCGCTCAGCTGAGCGAGGTATGGGCTGATCAGCCCATACTTTAATTTCCATGGCATTGAATGTTGAGGTGTGATGGTCATAATCGAACCTGAGCGAGAGGAAGCGGTAAGTATTCGCGGCAAACCCAGTGAATTTATTGTTAAAAATCATCAAAAACAAAACCTCCGCCTTCAACACCCGTAGCTCCGCCGCTATGCCGGGATCTCATACGCTATACAGATGGAGACAGGTAAATCTGAAGTAATAACTACTTGTCTCGATTTCTTTTTGCAGTCCGCCGGTAGGAGCCAATCGATGCCCGAGATCCCCGAGATTCAACAGTCCAATATGCCCCAGGTGCCGCCTTTACATTGATAGAGCATGTACTGTGGTCATGCATCCTTTGCCCCTTGGTCCTCGTCGCCCACATCTCCGCCGCTGTCTTGGCCTCCCGCGCACTGATTCGTCAGCTTCGTCGCCTTCTTTGTGATCACCGTCACTTTCTGCATCTGTATCTTCGCAGTAGTCGTAACAGTCACTAATCGCAGGGCCGTCCAGGATACCATCCCAAGTTTTTTTCCACAAATTCTGGAGTAATTCTATGACTTCTGCCGTAACAGAACAGTGCCGCAGAACAAGGTCGAACCCAAGGTGGAGCAAGGGTGGAGTCTGCTCCGGCGTTTTCTGGACTGTAGGGCGGCCACCGAATCAGAATCGAGATCGACCTGCGTTAATTCCTCATACCGACTAAGGGATCAGGTCTCAAAGCCACTTTTTCGTTTCGGCTGTACCGGCCATCGATGATCAACAAAGATAAATATTTAGATAAGTTTTTAAAATTGCTCGGCCACCAGAACGATAGAAATTCAAGCCTCTCGCCGCGAAAATTCTGGAGACAACGGAGGTATCCGGGTTGCCCGGAGGGCCTATATCATCCTCCTGAGCAATGTGGCTGCACGTTTCAGGACATAGAGAGTCAACACTAAGCTCTTCCAAATGTGCATGACTTCCACAGCTGAAGATTCCTGTAGGAGCCTGCGCCAGACTTACACACCCATATAAATGAAAATGCGAGAAGGGGTTTGCATCAAGTTCAAAGTCGGTCGGTTATCTGAGGAGAGGCAAATTATGTGGGTGCAAATCGAAAACATTGTTGAGGTTCTTAGTTGCGGCGGTGTCCTGCGAACGAAACTGTGCCTTCCGGCGCCGTCGGGCACTACAACATTACTAGGTACGAGCAAGTCTGTTGTAGCGTCTGTCTACGAGAGACTAGTCGGGCACGGTATAGAGGTAAAAAAAATGATTACCCCCACTGTTCCAGAGTCGGAGCGCGTATGTTAACCGAGGAATATTGTCTGACCGACTGTGCGCCGCGAGGGCCCACAGCTGTCGCTGTCCACCAGGTGTGGGAGTATCAATTCCACGCGGCAAGTTGATGGGCCAGGAGTGATGCGAGGTGAAGTCCGATGGAACTCTCCAATTATATATATATAAAGGTCCTCAGATCTTTGATTGGGGTAGGAGACAGAGACTTGTTCAAGAGAACATCTGAACTTTCATTGATTCTCTGACGGCGGACCTCGTTGGCCGCCTCACACCCTTCCCGATTTCCCAAGGGGGAATAGGGATTTGAAAGTCGGATGGGGGGTTGATAAAAAAAAATTGACCTTGGCTGGTACATCCTGAGGTAAGTAGGAAGCAGATCTTGAGGATTCTGACCCACGAGCAGCTCTACTATATGGCGGTCACTTTGTACATTCATTCGGGGTTTTTTTCACGTTTTCGGGCCTTTTTTTCATGTTTTTCGTGCTTTCATACTTTTTGTTCTTCTCAAGTTTTTTTCTTGGAGGCATACTTTTTTTTTTTTTCTGCACAGTTGCACTGAGGTTTCTTCCCAGATTGCAACCAACTTCCATTCTCAATATCTCGAAGGTCTTTGAGGTAGGCAGGGAACGTAAAGGCTGAATAAGTGTAACGTTGGGTGAGGGGAAGTTGAAGGGAGGACTTGGGTGCATGGATTTCACGCAACAGTCTGTTAAGTGTGCCCCGGGGATCACACTGTGTGGCAACCCCATGGGAGCCACAAGTTGAACTTACATACATACAATCAGGACTGAAGTAGCCTCACATGAATACTGAGGTACACAGGCAAAGGAAGGGATCCCATTAATAATCATTCACAGATCAAACTGCAACTAACCCAGCCTCTTCATTATCCAAGTTGTCTTCTGATAAATCCTTGTCCACCTCTTCCATCTTCCCCAGAGGGACATTGAGCTCTGCAAGTCGAGCCAAGTTCCTCGTGTGCTGTTTCTTGACATCCTCACTAATCCCAGCCAGCCTCTCATCAATATGCTGAACCCACTTGGGCTGTGATGAGCGCTCAAAGAGCGGCCTTGCTGTTTCCCAAGATTCCAGTGCTTTTAACAAATCACCATGCTTGTCGGAGATATCCCCAATTCGAATCAGGCACTCTGCTTGGCTCCGGTGAACATCCATCTGGGTGAATCCTTCCAAGGCAAGAGTGAACAGAGAAATAGCTGTGGCTTCATCATTTTCCCTGAGGCAGACATCACCCAGGAATTGCAAGGCCTTATAGATTCCTAGCCTTTCTTTTGCCTTGAGTGAATGTGCAAGAAAAACAGCAGCCCATGAGGTTGGGTGATGAGATCCCTCCCAGCGGTTGACATTTGCAAGCCTCTCTAGGCAGTAGCTCACTAGCTCAGAGCTCACGCCCCGTGCAGATTGGAGGCATTTGCAGAATAATAAGCTTGACAGATCCCCATCTCTGAGGTTGAGATCCGCCTGAACAGTATCACATGCAGTATCTAGCATTGCATTGTTCCTTGCTCTGAAAATGACTTGTGATGCCTCAATCTTGGGCTGTATCTCCATTTTTGAAAACCCCATCAAGACCTCGATTTCGGCAATATTCATCAGGGAAAACCCTTGTTGGTAATTATCATTACCGGTATCTTGGAGAATCCGATTTTGGATGTTATGTGCCTCAAAATATTCTGATTTGAGCTTGTGAACATCAGCCTGAATTTCCATCAACACATAGTTGAGCTGCCCATGAGACAGACCACATAGACCCAGAATTATTCTGCCCCTGGTGGTCAGAGCAATGCATTGCCTGAAATCCCCCAGTAATTGCACACAAATGGCCTCACAGTATAGTGCACGTGCCTCTCTGTACACATTTCCAGAGATTTTTGCAAGCCTCTGCGCCTCCTGTGAATAGGCTCGACCAGCAGTATAGGCACCAGTAAATATTTCAACGTATCCAAGGGCAATCAGTGCATCACATTGGCTCCTAAGGTTTCTATTTGCCTGTGCCAGAGAGAGGGCAATCTGGCCATGCTGTAAAGCTGCGGCAAGTTTGAAGTTGTTCTGAAGGTAGTAGAATGCTATATTAGTGTGAAAGCGAGCTGTGATTATTTTCAGTTCATTGCGCACAGATTGAGCAGTGAGCATACCCTCAAGGTCAGGGTCATCAAAGTACTTGAAGTGGGTCAAGGCCTCAACTATCAATGCCTCTGGATGGGAGATTGAATGATATCCCCATGAACGGAACCGTTCGGCAATTGAATATGCTTTCAGCCGATGGTCTCCCAAGGATGGAAGGATGTTGGTGATATGCTCCAGAAGAAAAGTTGCTCCACGTCCGATACGCACACTGAAGCGATTGAAATCACATGTGCAATAAACAACATCCACAACATTGTGACACTCCCTCCTTAGGCTAGTATGAAGGATATTCTGAATGTTTGTATAGTTGGCTGTGAGTCGATTCATAGGGGGGACTGCCGATGTTTTCCCATCATCTATGACATACAGTTGCAGTAGCCCCTGAAAGTGCTTTAGAAGGGGTGTTATCATCTGGTCTGTTGGTGGGAACAGTCTTCCCATGTATTCCCTGACAGGCACCAAGACCTTCAAGCGTTTGTGGTCATCAGTGTACGCCAAAGTAGTACGCAGTAATGCAGCTTTACAACCAAGGATATCATTGATTGGGAATTTGGCTTGCTTGAGCTCCACATCTGAAAGGCCATCCGGGAGCATGGACAGCAGGGCCAAGAGATCCCGGGACTGCGACATGGAAGCAATTCTGGGACTTGAGAGTGAAAGCGAAATAGATAACTCCAGGTTGGATCTTCTGTCATTCCCCTCAGAGATGATGGAAGTTTTCTCTGTCTCCCAACGAGATAGTATATGGGGGCAGCCTTCCAAATCCACCAGATGGGCCAGGAGGCTGATAGAAAGTGGCATATTGTCTGTTAGACCAAGGACCTGGTCCACCTCGTCCAGGGAATGCTTGTCATCAGCAATGTCAGTGAACATCTTTCGGGCAGCATCCTGTGCCAAAGGCGGTAAGGGCAGTAAGAATGGCCGGGTCCACTGCACTTTAGACGGCCTTTCTGCTCCACGCATTGTGATCTAGGGCTTTGTGAGTGAGATTGAGAAGAAAAAAGGAAATTCACAAACCACCAAAGCTAAATGGTTTACATCAGTGAGAAGAGAGAGGAACTCTTCAATCTCTTCACGGAATTTGGTTGCCTCCCACACAGTTTCGAGGTTATCCAGAATTAACAAACTGGGTGGACTACTGGAAAAGTACTGTAAGACTGCTCTGGTGAGGTCTTCCCCGGGTTTCAGTCCAATATGTGCTCCAATGAGACCTGCAAGTTCAGGTTTGCTTGATGCAGTGTCACAGGTGACAAAGAACCGATTCCCATGGTACTTGGTGGTTATTTCTTGATGGTGCACTACAATCCTTGCTAGACTGGTCTTTCCCATGCCACCTGCACCCAAAATAGCGATTCTTGGAGTCCCCTGCCTGAAAAGGTTGAGAATATCTGTAAGCTCTGAGTTACGACCATGAAATATTTTTGGCTCTGCTGGTAGCATTGAGATGGAATTGGAACTACTATATTCATAAGCACAATGAAGTGACAGTTATTGGAATTTAAGCACCTTGCATATGAGCCTGAGTACATCTTGCTAACCTGCGAACTGATCAGTACTCATACTTTTGAGGAATCTGCTGACATACAGAGGATGCTGAATCTGAAATAGACAAATTTTCTATAATTTTGAGCACCTCCTGGTGTCTGAGCTGGGCCTGGTCTTCCATCTCCCTCACATTGGTCATGATGTCCACAGTTTGGATCTTTGACATTGTGAGTTGATATAGAGGGTTTACATCTGAGTAAATACCTGGAAGAATTCTAGTCCTTGTTGCAATCCTGCCTTGCAATCCTTGAGGAGCACACTCAACTCTCCCCTGCGGAAAAACTTCTTGACTTTGCTGCCACTTTGTTGAGCCTCAAAGAAAGTGTGAATTTTGTGGAGGGTCCTAAAGCCATAGAGTCAGAAATGTAGATGAGGTTGACAGTATGGATGTACTCAGTGAATTTCGCAATCTGACTCAATGTACTTGGTGGCAGTTCGGCACCAGTGTCGGACTTGATGTACACCGTGATAATTGCACTGAGCAATTGATGAGTGTGCTCCATCAACTCAGCACACTCATTTTTATCCTGTTTGATAGTCTATGACTCCAACTCAAAGCTGCTTCAATAAACATTCAGCTGGAATTACCTGCAACAATTTCAAAAGCGACTGGATAGTATTCGGAATAGCCTCTAGGTCAGTGTCCAGAAGGACAACAAATGTGTTGGCTGCGATAGCCACACATCTTGAAATGTTGTTCAAACGAACTTCGGTTATAGTTGGTTGACGGGGCATGTTGGAAAGAGTCGTGGCATTTGGAAGTCATAGAACTTTATACTTGGAGGGAGCTTGGGAACTTCTGTCTTATTGCTACCGTTCATCTTTCTTCCTTGATGTTAACATCCCACTATAGCTATATTCATCCGAGAATATCCAAATATACACCCTTCCTTCTGATTTTTTCTGGATTTAGGCTCATTAACGGTTGCCGCCGAGAATTAAGTCCAATTGGGAATAGTTTGCACTCATGTTATGATCGCTCGATTGGACCATTGTTCCGGCTCTCACGCTTGTCTTATTAGAGGATAAGACTCGAGATAATATTAGAGCTTGCTATGGTCCCATTTCAACATAAACCTTGATACCAGGGCAACAAATCCGATTTTTAGCGAGCCGAATATCGAATGCACATGTCAAGAACAAGCAGGCAAGTGGATGATTCAAACCAGAGACTTGCTTCAAAGGGGGAATCAATTACTGTCGGACAGGGGAAGTTTAGAAAGAAAGAAGAAAAAAGAACTACAGAAACACCTTATGGCTTGGGCTCGAGTCGGACGAGCGATAATCTGCTGTGATATTCTAGCCTCGTACACATTGAAAGCAGATGCAAACCACTTCGCTTCAAGCCTTGAAAACATTTTGCAACATTGTCCGTTAAACATGTGCCTTTGAGTGCTTTTCGACTCACCTCCCTCTATGTAGTTGGTACGTTGGTGAGCAAAATTGAAGTCAATGGCTCGTTATCTCTGTGGTTTGGAGGAATAACCAAGATGCGGGAGGGGGGAAGAAAAATACAGGCTTCGGACGGCGACCCATGGCTTGGGCTCGAGTCGAACGAGCATGATCTGCTGTCACCATCGTGACCTTGACAATGAAAGCAGACATAGAATTCTCATCTCGCCCGCAAAAAAATGTTGGGCGCCCGCCTGTGAGAATACGAATCGATGATCGTACTCGAACAAATTCTACACAAAAATCAGTCTCAATTTGAACGAGGTAAAATAATTGCAACGTACTTATTATAACGCGTACCCAGACAGCATTCACACTCTTCGCCACGATCTCGAAGTTGTGTTCTCGATTTCTGCAAATCAAAATTGGTTCCAGACACATCATAGGAAGCACATACATGCAACATTTAAACACATAAAACTCGCCATTTGTGGATCAGATCGGAGGATGAAGGACATACACTTAAAGACTTACCTGCTGATGGAGTGGGGAAGTGGGGCCACCAGCGGCGTCTTAGCGGACGCGGAGACCTTCGGAATATACGGACGCGACCAACGTCAGTCGCAATATAGCGATGCGAGGAGGAACGTACCAGCGATCTGTAATAAGAAAATAGCCCTGTTCGCGCAGGGACTTCGTCTTTTACGGCGGCAATGAACAACGGCGCAGTGGATTCTGCACGACCCGCCCTTCAACGAATTGACCGCGCTAGCAGAGCATCGGCGATATACTACGAAGAGTCAGGCCTTGCTCAGATGTGAGGCTGACGCACCTATGTGCGCCACCACAGGGACATTTTCCGGTCGAGATTTTAGCGGAATCTCGGTAGCTTGTTCGAAGATCGTTGCCAGAAATTCAAAACCGCGCCATGATCACCGCCAAAGGAACTGGCTTCGCGCAACGGCGGACTACGGGAGGCCGACCATGAGGAACATTGAGTTAAAAAGTAACTTGTGGAAGGAGCTAACAGTGACATGCACTCTGAAGAAACGGCGCTGACCTTGCGCCGTTTGTGAGCGCATCCAGATCCGTCGTGTAGCGGCGTGAAACTCTAGGGATTGGCGGCGAAAGTCGTTCGAGTTAGCGCTGAAAGATCCCTCCGGTGGCGACGAATTGCTGGAGTGAGAGTCGAGAGCAAGAAGCAGCAGAACTGCAAAGAGAAATAAATAACATCGTAAGCCGACAACGCGCACGTAAGAGGATGACAACGAAGATTCGTTATCGGACAGAGATGGACAATATCACAAAATTCTCAGTCCGAGTTAACAAAGACACTGTGCCGAGGGACACAATCTCCATCCTAACTCGCACCGACACCATTCCCGCCGAAAGCAAAACACGCTCGGACCAGATGGCGGAGCTGGCTCGCGACTACCACAACGACATACAGCGCGACGAGAGCGAATACGAGCTAACCAAAAAAGACCGCGACATAGACATTGTCCTAGAGGAAATGGGAAATCCGAGGATAGCGCCCGGAGTGCAAGACCTAGGGAAAGAGCTCTTGGAGGAGGATGTCCTTCAGGCCTTAAGAGAATCGGCATCCGGGAAGGCAGCTGGACTGAACGGCATACCTACTGAGTTCTGGACGAAGCTTCACGAACTGTACAAGAAAGCGAAGACGGAAGAGCAAGAGCGCGGAGGCCGGCCCGCGGCCGGAGATGACGTGACCAAGCCGACATTGAATGTCATTCGAATGCTAACAACGGTTTACAACGATATTGAACGAAACGGAGTAGTATCAGGCACGGAATTTGCAAAAGGTTGGATGTGCCCAATCTATAAAAAGAAGGACGTGACGGACATAGCGAACTATCGCCCGATAACGGTGCTGAACACCGACTACAAAATTTTTACCAAGGCCCTCTCGTCGAAACTGACGCGGGTAGCCCCACACCTTATCCACCCAAACCAGGCAGGTTTCATGAGAGGTCGGAAAATACAAGACCAAATATTCCTAGCGCAGGAGATGGTCGAATATGCGGAAGACGAACTCGAGGATGGTGCAATCTTAGCGCTAGACCAAGAAAAAGCATATGATAAAACATCACACCGATACCTCTGGAAGGTGCTTCGGCACAACGGAATCCCGGAAATGTTTATAAACACGGTAAAAGCTCTATATTTGGAGGCGGAAACACAGGTAGTGATAAACGGTGTACTTAGCTCGTCCTTCAGGATCACACGAGGGGTGAGACAAGGTGACCCACTTTCCTGCCTTCTCTTCAACCTGGCCATTGAGCCCCTCGCCGCAATGCTTCGAAATTCGGACCTAAGAGGTTATAAAATTGATGTAGCCACGGAAAAAATAATAACGACGCTATTTGCCGACGATACCACGGTGTACTTATCTGCTAAAGACTCCTTCGCACAAGTCACACAAATCCTAGATCGCTGGTGCCATGCGTCGAGCGCGAAATTTAATGTTGCAAAGACCGAAGTCATCCCTATCGGCTCTGTAGAGTACCGTCAGAAATTTATAGAAACAAGGAAGATGAAGGAGGAGGACGAACCCATACCGGAAAATGTCCACATCGCTCTAGATGGAGAGTCTGTGAGAATCTTAGGCGCGAGGATAGGAAATAATGTGGACGACACCGCAGTTTGGACTCCCATGGTCGAGAAAATAGACTCAGAGCTGGAAAGATGGGGGAGAGACCACCCAACTGTTGAGAAACGCCGTCATATATCCCAAATAACGGTAGGGGCGATGACCCAGTACATGACACAAGTCAATGATATGCCAAAAACTGTGGAGAAACAATTAATGAAAATGCAACGCGAGTTCATATGGGGGGGCACAAAGTCCTCACCGGTCCAGCGGGACATGCTCCTAGCCCCAATTGGTAAAGGGGGGAAGAATCTCTTCGACCTCGAAGCCAGAAACGAGGCCCTGGCTATTATGCGACTGCAAGGCTACCTTGAGCTCGACCCCGAGAAGCGTGCGACATGGGCAAAGGTAGCTGACAAGGGATTGGCAAAAAGAGATAAGAAAACTTCAAACGTGGCCGAAGGCTCACATGTAAATATGTTCCTACAGACCTGGGCTCCCAAACGGAGTGAGCTCTCGCCGAGGATGAAGAAAATGATAAATACAGCTGTGAAATATGGGCTAAGATTTGATACACTGAGCCCCACACAGGGTATCAGTAAACAGTTACCTCTTTGGCACCATCTCGGAGAAGACGGAGGCAAACGGAGAGTAAACAACACAGCGCCCTGCAGATGTCTGCGCGTAAACCACCACGCACACAGCACGGGGGACGCTATGGAGATCATAGCACGCCTGGACGACCCAGAACACGAACCTAACAAGACCTGTATGTGTCTTGCGTGCGTAGAGGATCGAAATTTCGCCGGGTGCAAGAACCCGCACCTCTGTACCAAAATGGCTTTTACACGGCTTGAGTCCCTGCTTCCGAAATGGGACCCACGAAAAGCAACGCCAGAGATAGCCACACCAGAGATAGAGGACACGGATGAGCTTGCTACGTTTGTAGGACCAGCCAGAATATCGTCCCTGACAGACGGGTTCCGAATCTTTACAAGAGAGAAATCCGTCCCAAACCCACCGGGGGCAGCGCAGGTACACCCCATAGTACCAGCAGGAACAGCAGCGATGACGGTCATCGCGTTCGCAGGAGCTGTAGACTCCAGCGGCACGGCGGAAGCGAGGGCGGGGGCAGGAGTAGTACCCCGACAAACTCCAGGACAGGGAACAACTGTCCGGATCCCAGAGAACTTAACCCAGTCCATGCAGGGTGCAGAGATAGTAGGAGCGCTTCTCAGCGTTAAGCGCACGCCGGCAGAGATGCCTCTACAAATCGAGAGTAAGAAGAACTATGTCTTGACGGCGATGACGAAGAAGCTCCCAGCATGGGAAGATAGAGGGTGGATAGAGACCCAAACTCCGAGGGTCTTCAAGCCCTAGCTGCGGCCCTCCGGGGCAGAGTGGCAGAGACGAGGCTGGCGGTGGTGACGACCTCCGCAGAAGTGGAAGAAGCGCACCGCCTCGCTCGGACCGGAACCGGCAAGCAAGACACCGATCAAATTGACGTACGCATCCCTGATCAACTCCAACTTAGGGGCGCGAAACTGTCCACCCTCACACAGGCAATAGCTTATCGCGGAATAAAGTCACTTAAAGAAAAAGTACACAGAAAGGCAACAGATGAAAATGTCCTTAACACCCAGCAGGCTGTGAAAGCCCTTTTCAAGAAGGCCCCAACTGAGAAATTGATCTGGAGATCAATCAGAAACAAAGACATCTCCCGAAATGTCCGGAACTTCTTGTGGAAAACTCTGCACGGTGCCCATCGCGTCGGCAAGTTCTGGATGCATATTCCGGAAATGGGGGACCGAGCGACATGCCAGCACTGCGGGGTCACCGAAACTATGGAACATATACTTATCGAGTGCAACCGCCCTGGGCGAGCGGCGATATGGGCGCTCGCAGAAGCTCTGTGGCGTAAAAAACACACAACGTGGCCTGATGTCTCTTTCGGCGGTCTCATGGGAGCCGCACTGGCAACTTTTCAGGGAGATAACGGCAAAGACTCCCCCGGCACTGCCCGCCTCTACCGTATCCTCATGACGGAGTCAATGTATCTCATCTGGAAAATTCGATGTGAGGTAGTTATTTCAAATAACGGTGAGGCAAAAACCTCAATTGAAATCCATAATAGATGGGTGGCGCTCATGAATGAGCGCCTGGAGATTGACAGGAACTTGACGAACCATATGCGTTTTGGGAAGCAACACGCGCTCCCACCCTCCCTCGTCGTCGAGACTTGGAAAGGAATATTACTCAACGAGGATAAGCTGCCACCTCAGTGGCTCCGAGAACCCGAGGTTTTAGTGGGTATCTTGCCGATAAGATCACGTAGATCACCGTCTCAACCCGTAGGGCGACGAGGCAGAAATAGATAACGGCGAGAAGTCCCACACTGTTGCTGACCGCTTCGTGCGTAACGCATTTCCTTGGGGGTGGTTTTCTCATCTCTTAAATTCTCCGGAGGGCTCTGGCCCTCTGCATTTACGACAGCCGGAAGAAGCTAATCCACATTAGTTGTCCAATGGCTCACGTAGTCTAACGACCACGTACGTACCACTAAAAAAAAAAAAAAAAAAAAAAAAAAAAAAAAAAAAAAAGAGAGTCGAGAGCAAGAGTGGCAAACCAGATTAGGGTTGCGGAAGAAACTCCGGGGGGTGCAACAAACTAGGTAATTTACTACCCAAAAATTTTCGGGCCTACAACAAATGTAATTTACCGGGTAAGTTACATGTTTTCGGATGTGTCACGTGCTTTGATCTGGCACATTTTCCGCCGCCAAAATCTCAAAAAAATCCCGTGCGGGCCCCTAGCCGGCCATAACCATCCACGCAGAATCGAAGGTACCAATCAACGGTGTGTATCTGAGGATCAGAACACTTTCCATTAAAACAGCTATTTCAATGTGATTTTTTTGTGGGCATTTCACTCCGCCTTCTGTTTGAGTGCTGTACTACAAAGGATAAGCTTGGAAGTAACAGTCCTTTTGGAGTGACATACACCACTGGCAGCCTCAGGATTTTTTCTTCTTCTCTCGAGATTTCTGTGTTCCAGGTAGGAGAGATAAAGTTGTTTTCTAATCTAATCTGTGTGCTGAGTGAAAGTCCTGAGAGTGCAGGGCTGACCAACTCAAGGTTCATCAGCTACATACATAGTGTTGACTCACAACGTGTTCATCGTGTTAATGTCTGCGCAGAAACAGTGAGTTCTCTAGGACTTTTCTTATCTAGCATCCAAGGGCCTAAAAAATCTATGTCAATTGGTAGCACTTGCCACTTTCGATTTACGAAGCGTGAGGAAAAAAAAATTGCTCAAAACACGTGTGGGGAGTAAGTTATAAGGCGTTTTCGACCTGCCGACCACAAATAGGTAATTTACGCTGCACGTGACCGCGGTAAATTACATATTAATTTACCACCGAGTTTATTCCGCAACCCTAAACCAGATAACCAACCTCTGTTTGTTGCTGCTTGCGTGTGGCACGTGTACCGCACGTGCGAACGGACCTCTTCCAATTTGTCCTCAAGCCTTGCTCAAGCCAAGGGCTCCTTCGCGCCTCTTGAACCGTTGGCTCTCGCAATGCGCCAGCAGAACACGACAGACGCTGGACACTGAGCTGGAGGGTCTGACACATTCTGATCACTTATCCGCCACCGCGCCCTTTTTCAAGTTCTTGGGTCGCTTACTTCAAGCCTGAGGCATTTGGGCGCGACTCGCTCCAGCTCGGAATTCCAGCCTTCAACTTGCGTGCGCAAGATGTATTTGTTCCTCGCCTAATTGGCGGCATGTGCTGGACAATAGCTGATAACTAATCCACCATTACCACGACGATAACCGTACAAGCAAGCGCACATCCGAGTCGTACACCCACCCCTCTTCCGCGCTGGCCAGTGGCTACCTCTCACCTTGCACCGAATACTAGTAATTCTACGACGATATCTGCTAATTCTACGGCGACCACGACACCCAATATTCCCTCCCAGTAACGAGCACAACCATCTTTATACGCCACACTGCCGCACGTGTCCGCTTTCCCCGAGTCCTCCGTGTTTCTTGCTTTCTTTTGCGTCGCGTCTGGCTGTTTCCTTTTGTATCTGGCGGGAGAGCGTTCATTCATTTTATTTCATTCATTTCCGTTGCTTTCATCCGTCGCTGCTTTCTTTCATTAATTTATCCCCCTTCCCTTGCCGCGCTCCTGACTTCATTCGTCGCACCCTGCGGTACACACCCCCCGCATTACCTTGCTAACGCTCCTCCGCTCGGCATCCGACGTTGTCTTGGCATCCAGAGGAGACTCTTATGCGGATCTATGCGCGCTTTGGCTTGCAATAGACGGGCAAAATGGTTTGGGTCTGCGGTCGGGTTTGACAGGCCCTTTGTGGTTCCTACTTCGGGATACCAGGGCAGCGGGAACAGGGGTGGTATTTACTAGGCAACCCAAAAGCGCAGCGTTGCGGAAACCAGAGGTGTTTCTACACTCGTTCTGCTCCTCTTGTTTTATTCTTGGTTCCTCTGGGCTCGGCCCGACCTAAACCTAGGACTAGCTTCCTCAGACTCTCAATAAAACGATTTACTTGAACTTCCCCGGTGCCACGAGTTTACTTCGTAAGCTCGACAGGAATACCCACAATATACTATCTTCCAACTGACCCCGAATTCAAGGCTTTTCGAGTTGCCCTGTCCACCCGTGGCATTTCTCGCCATCTGTCGGACATTGGTGTGGATTTCGAGCCGTTCCTTTAACGGCCGTCCATCATGTCGAGGACTCGAGGGAGATCTTACGGGGATGTGAGTTGCCAGATGCCGGAGGCGCACCGTGATTCGACACAATCCTCATTTGCAGCGCCTCATCCAGCACGGGAATCGAGTCGTATATGCGGAGAATATACTCGAACAAAAGGCATTGTGTTTGCATGTTGAATCTGACTCCGCGGCGAGGAACGTCGACATCATGATGAGCTCGGGTGCCTCAGGCGTGAGATGCTCGAATTCGCGGTAGATGGCGTACGTTGCAAACACGGTATTTTTGCGGACGTAGCCGTGTTGATGCTTGAGACAACGACAGGTTGGGATGTGAGGTTCAAGCCTCACGGTGTCTTTGGCTGTCTTTGGCGAGCCTTTGGAGGATCGTAAGGTCACGCCACGGATGTGCTGTTCCGTGCGTCAGCGAGTGCGTTACACTGAATGCTTATGCCAAAGCGTGCCAGGTCATTTCGGATCGCAGTTCTAGATTATGAATTCAATGCGCGAACCAAAGCAGTACGCACACCACCAAGTTCATCTCCTGTTTCAATTTGCCATTCTCGTTGTATGTCGGGCACACCTCCGAGACGGCAAGACAAATTGGATAATTGACATTATAAGGGTTGGCTGGAGGCCACGAAGGAGCGCGTCAGCGTCCAATTGTCCAACTGAGCCTCCAAACCTCGCTGGGACAAACCTGAGGGTTCAAGTTGCCATTAATAGTGGAGATGGTAATTCTGCGTAACGTGTCAATTTAAGCCCTTCTCTGAGGCCTGGCGCAGAGGATACTCTGCAGGCGACTCCTGGACGATGGCCCTTGTTTAGCATGAGGAATCGGAAGAAGCCATGGTGGCCAGCCAGAAGGAAAGGAAGCATAACAAGCTTCGTTTGTCTGCCAATAATTTAGTGCCAATATATACTCAGCCATAGAATAATTACCATCCACATTCTGTGACTACAGAAGCTTATGTTGAAAGACTAAGTACCCACAAAATATATTTTAACGATGTTCATTGTACTACCCTGCGTCGATCAAGGTTGCCGGGGATCACAAAGTGGGAGCTTTTGCTTCGTCGGGTCCTGAGATACATGCCTAGAGGTATTGTGGATGACGGAAGAAGAGCACGTTAGCGCCAGAATAGAAAAACGAGATGGACGTTCGAGGCAAGAGCCTGAGAGATTTTGGCAACAAGCCGGCCCGGTCGTTCCTACTGCACCCGACCCTGCCATTTCTGCTCTCAACGTCCAAGTCGCGTACTCCCTCGCCATGGGCCGGCTTTCTTTCCTGCACCCGCTAATTATGAAGCCATTCGACTTGTTGCTCTGGTGTGACTTTGACGGCACTCACGACCGAATATCGAAAATGCGGTGATCGACGCCGCTCGAGTGGTGAAACGTCCTAATGGACAAGCACTAGGACTGCGGGATGCGTGCTGTACAGTCTTTGTACTCGTCCATGTTGTTGGATTGAGCCATATGAAGGTGCGCTATCACTTGCTTGCGTTACTCTGACTCCGAGCGCTCAGACATCGCGATATAGTGAATGTCTGGTGTCCTCCCCGTCGATGGAGGGACTTTTCCCCGTCTGCCTATTGGTCATCTTCCACGAGGGAGTCGTCCAGATAGTAACCATATAGGGCCCACTGGAGGACTAAGCCGCTGCGACTCGCGAAGGCGAGAAGGGGAAGCGCTTTGCGGGAAAGTGGTACATGTGGGGAAGCGCGGCGGGCGACTCGTTCCCGCTGCAGTGCCATAGCGTACGGGACATATTTTTTTACCTCCCTTCATCGACGTCCCACTCCAGTTCCTTCCCTTCGTCACCCCCATCATATGTTGCGACCCGCAACCTTCTGGGTGGACTCTCCGGCAGCAACGTCATCTTACCACGCTCACCGAAGCGTCGCCCCATAGCGCGCACAATTCCGGCAACTTGTCGCGCCTGGAGACACCCGTGCCGTCTCTCCCCAGGCTCCTTCGTTATTCCCTCTTTTGTCCTCTCAATTCGGCGTGCAATACCAAGCGTGGGAGTGACTGGAGCTCCCTTTCCTCTCGGTGCTTGCGCCCGGGCGCGTCCCCGGCCGGACGCACACTACCAATAGCGCGCCCGGCGGCCGCCACGGCCGTTCCTCTTTGCGGGCGTGCCGTTTGCCGGCTTCGCGTTCGCTGCAACGTCGTCCGCGACATCCACTCGAGGCCTGCGTCCGCCACTCAGCAGAAGCACGATGCGCAGCCCCAGCGTTATTTGCAGCACCTGCAGCGCTGGTCGCCAGTCGCTTTCGTCCCCTCACAGTGCGCCGCAGCGTTCCTCGCCACCCAGCGGTGCACGCACCGCATGCGATAGTCGTTCCCCATCCCCAGCACGCCGTTCGTCCCCTCTCTGTGCGCTGCGCGCCGCTTTAGGCTCTGAGAATAGCGCGCACAGCACCCCAACGCGCACTCCCGCAGCCTTTCCCCATCGCCAACGCCGATTGCATCCCCGCCGCAGCGACCGCCCTCTGCGCCATCCCGATGCTCCACACGCTCCCCTACGCGCACTCCAGTACCTTCCACATCGCTGCGCGCTTCCGCAACACGCGCTGCGTCCTTCGACTCCGCTCAGCGCATCCGACACACCGGCAATGCTCTGTGGCAGCGCGGCGTTCCTTAGCCCACGCACCCGGAGTGTGAAGATACCTCGGAGCGCACGCTTGCAGCCATCGCGGGCGCGAGTGCGCGGGTGCGCATGTACCCAGCAACGCTATAAGCGGTGATTTTTCGACACTTTGCTCGTCTACCTACGATTTTTCATGTGTTTTCTTCTTCGTTTATCGCTCGATGTAGTATTTCTGTATTCAATTTCCAGCATGTATTTAGTTGTATCGTCTTCTCTACATATCAGAAAGCGAGAAAAATTGTAAGCTCTGGTCTGGCTCCGGTACAAAATCAACCAGATGTGATTGATTAAAATTCCGACACATTTACTTACCGTTCGCTCGTTCCCATTACCCGAGACTGATTTCATCCTTGTCCTTTAAATCACAGTTATGTATATTACAACTTGTCTTAGGAGCGATATCATCGCTTCATCAAGTGCGACGGGCAGCGCGGATGGTTACGGTGCATGTTGTAAGAGGCGGGCAGGAGCGACAGGCACTGCGGAAGGGTGGGCGTGCCCAAGATGGCCGAGGACGACACCAGTATAAACACCAAGGGGGAACAGCCTGAATGCAGAAGAATGAGGAGATGGAGGAAGATGAGGAGACGATATTGATCCTTTCAATGTCCAGCTGCGTGCAAAGTATGTGCGGATGGCTGTACAAGACATCGAAATACCACGATCGTCTAACTTGAAAGATTGTGGTCACTGGTGTTCACCTAGAAGTCGACACCACGCGAGTCGAGTGGGACGAGTATGGCAACAATGGTTTCAAAGTGGAGCTTGGAGGCTGAATGGGAGCCGGGAGCGACAGGCATAGGACTGGGACAAGCTTCGGCCCAGGGCTGGCCCGAGGGGCAACTTGAAGATCGTACTTAACAAGTGTAAAGATCGGCACCCGGGCCGCGGCCCGATCACGAAAAGAAGTGTCATCCTCGTGTCTACCACGCTGCATTTCGTCCCTTGTCCTCCACCTCCACCACTGCAGTGATACCTCTGTTTCTTTGGTCAGTCTGGCTCCTGTAGAGATGTTGCCGGTCGTTGATATGCTTGCCTCGCAAGGGCGGTACGGCATCATGCTTTCAGACAATGATTCTCGATTACTCTACATTTCTGGTGCGGGCTTGCTTTTCTTGAGACAGCAAAGGAATTGATCATTTTGCATAGGTGGCCAAGGTGGTGCTGGGGGTCAGGGAGGCCTGCATGGTGGCTCTGGTGGGGCTGGGGAGGGTTCCATTGTGCATATCACTACGCAACAGTTGATTGCACATAATCTGCACGCCACACTTGCTTCGGAGGAAGCATTGCAGCTTCGCAACATCCGGGCATCTCAAATTGCCAATCATTGTCCTCTTCCATCAAGAATCTTCTGTGGTAGACGGGATATCCTTGACAAAATGCATTATTTTTTCTCTGGCACTGAGATCCAACACATTTATGTGCTACATGGACTCGGAGGTGCCGGAAAGACACAGGTAGCTCTGAAATTCATAAACGAGTCATCCTCTCGGTGAGCTTGATCATCCTACGGGGAAATGATTGTTGATCCAGTTGTATGTTCCAGCTTCTCAGACATCTTTTTTATCGACACCAGCACCATTGCAGCAATTGAAACAGGTCTCAAGAACATAGCTGTTGCGAGAAAATTTGGAGATTCTCCACAAGATGGCTTACTATGGCTGACCAGCAAGGTTGAAGAATGGCTACTTTTCTTTGACAATGCAGATGATCCAAGCATCAATCTGAATGATTTTATTCCTCAGTGCAATCATGGAAATATCATTATCACATCTCGAAATCCAGGACTGCGTGTTCATGCTGGATCCCACTCCCTTGTGTCAGACATGGGAGAGGAAGATGCAGTGGCATTGTTACTCAAGAGTGCTGTACAGGAGGCCACAATCTGTACTGAACAAATTGCAACAGAAATTGTGAAGGTAAAAGAGTTATACGTGGAAACACATTCAAGTTTTTAATCCTTCTTTAGGCATTGCACTATCTACCTCTTGCAATTGTTCAGGCTGGCAGATTCATATCGAAATCTCAAGATTTTGATGGCTATCTGGCGTTTTATACAAAGAACCAAGTACAACTACTTAGCGAAAAGCCTGCTCAGTCTCAGGACCGTTATGCCCAGACAGTGTACACAACATGGCAAATGAGCCTTGACCGGCTCACACGACCAGCTGCTATGTTCCTGCAGCATTGTTCATTCCTCCATTACAATGGAATTTCAGAGCAAATCTTCAGCTCTGCATCCAAGTACACCTTTCCATCCAATGGTCCCTCTCGAGAAGATCTACAAGGGCCTCTGGAATTCCTCTCACATTTTCTGGGACCAACTGGTGAATGGGACTCTCTGCAGTTTTTGAATGTCACCAATGAGGTCAAAGACTATTCATTGCTTAGCTTTGATGCAGATAAGACAGTCTTTTCTATCCATCCATTGGTACATGCCTGGGGTCGAGCAACAGTCCACAATCCAGAAAGATACATGTTCACCATGGGATCTATACTTGGCATGGCTATTTCACAACACACACGGCAGGATATGCAATTGGCAAGTTTGCTGTTGTGTCCGCATGTTGAATTGGCTGTACAGATGGAGGCAGAAGTAGCCTCTGTTTTCAGGTATCAATATGGATTAATATCTCGGAGAGGTGGAAAATATAAACAAGCTGTGAAGTTACTGGAAGAAGTGTTGAAGGACCAGAAACTCGTCCTAGGTGACAATCATCCAGACACCCTGGAAACTATGGGTAATCTGGCCATCTCATACTCACAGCTAGGAGAGTATCAAAAGGCCACAGAACTTGTTGTTGTTGTGCTGGAGAAACGGAAACAGGTTCTCGGTGGCAATCATCCAGACAGCCTGCATACCATGGGTATTCTGGCCAACTCATACTTACACCTGGGAGAGCTTCAAAAGGCCAAAGAACTCAATGTTGTTGTGCTAGAGAAACAGAAACAGGTTCTAGGTGACAATCATCCAGACACCCTGCATACCATGGGTACTCTGGCCATCTCATACTCAAACCTAGGAGAGCATCGAAAGGCCAAAGAACTCAAGGTTATTGTTCTGGAGAAACAGAAACAGATTCTGGGTGACAATCATCCAGACACCCTGCGTACCATGAGTAATCTGGCAATCTCATACTCAGACCTAGGAGAGCATCAAAAGGCCAAAGGACTTGAGGTTATTGTGCTGGAGAAACAGAAACAGGTTCTCGGTGACAATCATCCACACACCCTGCGTACCATGAGTAATCTGGCCATCTCATACTCAGACCTAGGAGAGCATCAAAAGGCCAAAGAGCTCGAGGTTATTGTGCTGGAGAAACAGAAACAGATTCTGGGTGACAATCATCCAGACACCCTGCATACCATGCGTAATCTGGCCATCTCATACTCAGACCTCGGAGAGCATCGAAAGGCCAAAGAACTCATGGTTATTGTGCTGGAGAAACGGAAACAGGTTCTGGGTGGTAATCATCCAGCCACCCTAGAAACTATGGGTAATCTGGCCATCTTATACTCAAACCTAGGAGAGCATCGAAAGGCCAAAGAACTCCAGGCTATTGTGCTGGAAAAACATAAACAGGTTCTGAGTGACAATCCACACACCCTGCGTAGCGTGGGCATTGTACAGAGGATTAAGAAACTGTTAGGTAGTGGGAAAAAGTGATGCGGTGATGAGTGCACCTGTTGAAACAATTATTTATTCATTGAAATTCCAATGTGTGCAAATGAATTGCCTGTGATAACCACTTGATGTACAGAGTGAAGGTATGCATTCATTGGACAAAAAAAGTAAGGTCTACACTGAACCCCACACACATGAGAGCCTTCCGTTTGAAGTCTCTCAAATCAGGGTCCAGATATAACTATTTATTTTGAATGTCAGGTGATGTGAATTCACTGCCTACTAGTAGTTTACCCAGTTTTGCCACAAAACACTGGACCGCTTGGCCAGCTGTAAAATCTCGTGCTTGGACTGCTATGCCGCTGCACCCAAGCAATATATGCACATTCCTTGCTCTGTGTTCTGTTGACTTCAAAATGCCAGCAGAGACATCAGCAAACAGGGAGTTGTTCAGTAGCTGCGCATTCCCGTTCTCCGTGATTTCACACTTTTCCTTGCACTGCAGCATCGTGTATGGCTCTTAAGACACTCAAGACCTCAAATCACCCCCAAGCCTCAGACTACCCAAGTCAGCAAGCCCCACATTATTTACTCAAGCCCAAGGGCTGCAACTCAAACTAATCTGGTCTCGTCACACTCACAACCTGCATCAATCTTAATCTTCATTGCGTAGAGACCTCGAGATAACCCTGGCCCTCCAAAACCTCAAGGCACCTTAATACCATTCACTGCAGATACCAACAGCAACAGTCTGTCTTCTGTGCGAGATCCCGGGATGGCAATTCACGGGAATTTCAATACAAAATGTGTGTTCTCAGATTATTACTATCTCTTCACATTATTAACATTCTCATGCTTCTTATGTATCGTTCTACCTTTCCTCCCATCCCCACAATTGCTACCTCCAACTTGCCTCAAAGACTGGGTCTTCCTTGCCCTCATTGAACCTTCTATGTGCTTACTCTAGTTTTATTTGAATGCATTATATTTCTCCCGCAACAATTTCGGAATCCACTACAACATCTAAGCCTGAATACAGCTGGATATCATGAGCCTATTGAAAGCCCTCTTTTGCAACGAGGTCATTTACATGCGGGGTTTCTTCTTTTTAAATGTCCATCCAAAATTGAACTCACCTCACAGCTCAGCTGGGGGTTGGAATTGGTGTGGAGGCTGGTATCTTCAGTGCGTAAAAGAAGGAGGAAGGGAAAAAGTTCAGGAATGAGATGTCCAAATATGGCTTGGGCTCGAGTCAAACGAGGGAGGTCTGCAGATAAACCTGAAATGTGTTGGTACATCTGTTACAGACACCGACCACTCCGCTCCAAGCCTTCATACGGCTACAAACCTGGGCCGTTATACAAGGGGCTTCTGAGGCTTTTGTGGATCCAATCCAAATGTGCACGGTGCACCTCGTTTATGAGTTTGCGCTAAATGAGTTGATTCATTTGACAATTGCGAAAGGGAATATGGAACAAGGAACAAAAGAAAAATGGAGCTCCCATGAAATTTACCAATGGCTTGGGCTCGAGTCGAACGAGCATTGTCTGCTGGATATCTACAAGGCACAACCGGGCCATCCACCCAATGCAGATGCGGACCACTCCGCACCAAGCCTTGAGTCTGCTCTCAAGCTGGGCTGCTATTCAAGTTAATTCCTAGATGTTTTTGCTGATTCGTGTCCGAAATTGAAATTGCCTGTACAACTTCAAGGTTGTTGACTTCAGGATTCAGATTGACTCGAAAGTGATGATACTTACAAGTGAATGGCTGAGCGTTGAAATCAGTGGAATGAGCAGACGAGAAAGAAAAGGGAGAAGAAGAAAAAGATGGAAACCCGGTAACGCGTATGGCTTGGGCTCGAGTCGAACGAGCGATGTCTGCTGGTATTGAATTTCTGGAGTGCTTGATGAGTTCTTCAGCTGGACAGGAATGCTGTTTGGTACCCTAGCCTGTTGGGTGCTCTGTATTGGCATGGGATGAGCAGATTGTTGCGGCGGATTTCTGGAGTTCTTGGATCCAGCATCTCATTTATGAGTTCGCGCGCGGTTTAGGTTGGGACTTGAGGCAAACAAAAGCGAGAGCGAGGAGAGTCTCATTGTGTCGCTGTATTAGTATTTGTAGAGGGTGAGGGAGTTAGTTTGTTCAATGATTGCAAGAAGGAACAAGGAACAAAAGAAAAATAGAGCACGCATGAGATATATGAATGGCTTGGGCTCCAGTCGAACAAGCTGGTCGAGTACAGATAATAAATGCAGAGGGGGACCACTCTGCAGCAAGCCGTTCTGTACTCCTCAGGTCTTGATACCACAGAATAAACCCGCCGCCTCGGAGGTGTCTTGAGTGTTAAATTTATCACGCCGCCGTGGTCCGCCGGGAAATTAAGCTGATACACAGAAACATCGTACCACCAGCCAAAAAGGCTCACCCATAATTACCACCACTAGCTCGTGGTGGACAGACGGAATGTGGAATCCACCGAACGGAGCGACGAGCAAGCGACCACTCGCGTGATGTCTTCTCGGGGTTTGTGCGGGTCGGTGAGGCCCGCTTGTTTGAGTTTCTGGGTAAGCAGTACGTGCAATACCATTTCAGCCCTTTCCCGGCACTTTGAGGCTGAAGCACACGAGTGGGGGAGAAAAGGCGGCGAAGAGTCCCGAAAAGGCAATAGACATTTACGTAAATCCATCGTGCTTCCTCCTCCGCTCGCCCGTTCTTGCTCGTCGACTGCTGCTCGTTGTGGACTTATCGACTAATGTCATCTACTACTACTACGATGACGACGACGAGCAAGCGCACATCGTACACCCGCCCCTCTTCCGCGCTGGCTACCTCCTCCGCACCGGATACTAGTAATTCTACGGCGATACCTGGTAATTCTACGGCGACACCCAATACACCTACCACCTCCCTTCCGACAACAAGCACCACTATCTTCGCTATGGAACGGCCCACCGCGCGCGTCCGGTTCGACGCCTCCTGCATCCTCATCCCCGAATCTTCCTCCCTGATCTTCGCGGGCGGGGGCAGCAAAAGGCCACGGATGGTAACGAAGAGCTACTCCTTGCCGTTGCGGAAGAAACAGAAGCGAGGCGAAGACATGGACGATGGCGAGGAGAGCGCGCATGTAGTGCTAAAGGTTGCGCTGCCTAGGTGGGTCTTGCTTCTCCAATTCTTAATTCTTGTTCTTTTTGTCTTGTCTGGGGACGAGTGTCGGGCTTTAAATTTTTCTTGGGGACGAGCCTTGCCAGCGCCCGATGCTAGCTCGCTTGCCATGACGCCTGCCATCAGCACGTCCAGAGCGGGATTCGCGCTCCGAACGGGGATACACACGGGCGCTGGGATGTACAGCATTGCGGAGGCTGCCCACCCACTCTTTCGGCCGCCCATCGCTCTTATTTGGGTCCGTGCGCGCTTTGTGCTGCACGAGCGGATAGGCTATCTATAAGCCTTTTTTTGGCGTCGGCGTTAGTGCAGGATTACCCTCTGCCTCGAGGCGCACTTGCTCGTGCCTGACCAGCACACGGGCCTCAGTACGCGGCGGCGACGCCAACTACATACCCCTCACCGCGCAGCGTGCATGCTAGGGAGGCAGCGGCAGCAGAATATGCGCCCATCGCCATCGGGATGCACGGGCGGGTGCGGGTCCCTACCCCATCCTATCCTCGATGGCGCGCATGGCAAGGCGCGCGGGTGGTGTGTGCGGAGATTCATTCGGGCGCTGCACGAATTTGCGCGTTGCGGAAAATTGCTGCAGCTGCATCTTCGTCTTCGTCTTAGCGCAGACCCGAGCGAGCGGTTGTGATTCATCGCATTTTTCTATTTCATCACCTCTTTTATTTTATTACTCTTCGTCTTGGCTGCGACGTCGACGCCGACGTGGTCTTCGCGCACGCGCGAATACGAGCCGCGTCCCCTCCCCTCTCTCCTCTTATCCCTCCCTCCCTCCCGCCCTCCCCCTCTCCCTCCTGATTACCCTACCGTCCGAACCTCGCTCTCCCCCCTCAAACCAAATTTTATATGATTACTGACACACCTCTTCTCTTCTCTTCTAGGTACGGCGTTTTGTTCGCTCGTTCGAATGCTTTTGTCTTCTGCCGTTTGCCGTTTGCGGTGTGCGGTGTGCGGTACGGTGTGCGGTGTGCGGGGACCTTCTTCGTTTATTTGCTTTTATTTTATTTTGGGGTGAGAGCAGCGCGATGACGGGGTAGGGAGGGAGGGAGGCTGGCGCAGACGTTGATTCGCGCGCGCACTCTCAACTGATCTGGCCATGGACCCTGGGTCGGTGCGAGGCGGGTGTTCGGGCGCCGTGCGCCTCGCTACCCACATGCGTCTTCTTTTATTCTCTTCTTTTATTTTATTTTCGGACGCGCTCTTTCCTTTTGGGACGCCGGACGCTTTCCTTTCCTTCGTCCCCTTATATCTTCCTTCTTTCCCTTTCGGACGCGCATATGGATCGGGGATCGTGGATCGGCCGTCGGGGTCAACGCATGATGCGCAATGCACGATGCACGACGTACGGGTGGTACGGAGGCCCGGTGCCCATGCATGTGGGGCGTGCCCCACCCGCGCTTCAGTTTTCTCAGGCTGCGGGTGTGGGCGCAGGCGTGCGCGCGGGTGCGCTGGTATGGGACATTCGGAGACCTCGCGCGCGTCTCCTGCATCTTCTTTGTTTCTCACGTCCCTTGCCTGCGCCACCTCCAACTCCGACTCCGCGAATGTGATTGGCATTGGCGATACCCCGACGCGCCTGCACGCACACGCCCCGCTCGTCGCGCTCGCGGCGTACGCATCGGCTCCTTCGGGGAGGGGAGGCGATGGGGCTGAAGCCCCACAGACGAGGCTGAGCGGCGGCGCATCGCCATATCCCCCTCCTCCGCATCGACGTCGGCGTTGGGCACGAATAATTCGAGCTCGTCGACGGCGCTGGCGGGGGCGATGCTCATGCCCATGGACTCCCTCTCGCCGCACGGCAACGCGGCGACGAACGGGGCGTCCTCCGTCCCCGTCGCGCTTCTGGCCGCGCGAGAGGGGCGGACGCGCGACCCGCGGCTTGCGTCGGCGGCCAGGGATGCGGGGGGCGGCGCTGGGCGTGTGTAGGTGCGGTGGGCGCGCGGTCGACGACGGCACATCGTCTTCCCTCCCCCCGCACGCACCGCGCCGCACCGCAGCAGTTTCAAGGTATCCTTCTTGCCACCACCACCGCCTCCCGCCAGACCGCCCAACCCACCTAGACCGCCGGTAACGCCACCGAGGGCGTCCCCGAGCACGGGCGCCTGCTGCGTGAGGGCCTGCTCCTGCTGCGCGCGTTGGTCGGACTGAGGTTGGGGGGCGGGAGGTTGTTGCTGAGAGGGCGGTTGTTGCTGGTGCTGTTGCTGGTGCGGGCGGCGCCGTTTAGAAGACGGCTTCTTCTCGCGCTTCACCTCCGGCTGGGGCTCGGGAGATGGCGATCGCGACTCTACGTCGCCGCCTCCGTCGCTCGGTGTGCAGGAGAGGGAGCGGGAGCAGCAGACTCAGACGATGGAGAGGACGCAGAAGGAAACAGAGCAGAGGGAGCAGAGGGGGAGGGGGCGCAGTCGGTCGGAGGCGGTGTGTGTTGCGCTGGGGTCGAGGGGGAGGAGGGAGCGGGAGCAGCGGGAACGGGAGCGGGAACAAGTGCAAACGCGTGAACATGAGAGGGAGCCGGAGCCGGAGTGGGCGGATAGTGCGGGGCAAGCGGCCAAGTGCGTGCGGGGATTACTCCTCCCGCCGGGCGACGAGCGGAAATAAAATATATTTTAACGATGTTAATCGTACCCTGCGTTACCGTACAAGACTTCGATAAAGGTTGCCGGAGGATCCAAAGCGGGAGATTTGCTTCTTTCTGAGACCCATTCCCAGAGGTAGGAAGAATAGCACAACGAGCTGGACGTTCGAGGCAAGACAGATTTTGCAAAGAAGTCGCAACAAGCCGGCCCGGTCGTTCCTACTGCACCCGACCCTGCCGTTTCTGCTCTCAATGTCCAAGTCGCGTACTCCCTCGCTGGCTAGCATTGGTCGACTTTCTACATCTGCTAATCATGACTTCTTGCTCTGCTAGGACTTTGACGGCACTCACGACTCGATCAAATAATGAAAATGTAATGACTGACGCCGCTCGAGTGGCGAAATATCCTAGTGGACAAGGTTAACAAGCACTAGGACTGCGGGATACCTTCTGTATACTCTGTGTATTCCTCCATGTTGTTGGATTGACCCATATGAAGTGGGGACGGGCAGCGCCCATGATTGATCTGGCAGCTTTGGCGTTGTTTGTCCTCCTTGTAAAATTGATTTCGATGTTCCATCGTGCAGGGACTCCCTTGAACATCTTCTGGCCCCATCGTCAGGGAACAAAACTTTCAAAAAGGCTATTGGACCCCACCCGGCCAGGAATCTTGGCTAAATATGGCACACTGTATTTGTGTTGTGGCTTTTGGGTGAAATACATGGCACAAATAATATATTTGGAGCGTTGAAATTTCATTTTAAGTATGCGGACTCGTTTCGGGGTCTCTGGACCGTATTCCCTTCAATTTTTAGAACAGATAGTGATTGTTGAGTTGATGTTTGAAGGAGCTGATTCAAACGCGTTGAACCGTCACATTGGTGTGACAAACGTCACCATTTCGACCTTTCTCCCTCGTTCAAGGTTCCCTTGCACTAAATAAAGTTTATTTGCCCTCCAAAAGTGGTATGTAGTGTATTTGAGCCCTACTGAGTTTGGAAATTCAAGATTGACCCCGTTCTTCTGATAGGACAAATCAACCTCACTTCCCCCGCCAAAATATTATCTACTCCGTCAAATCATGGTGAATGTGTTGGGGATTCCAGAGAGAGTTAACGGAGAGTAGTACTAGTACAAGGCTACGTAGCCAAATCCATCAATTTCAATGGCTGAGGGACAGCATTCACCCGGTCCTCCGAAATTAACCTCCCCATTTGATGTATGCATCGAAAATCTTGGTTTTCTCTACGTCAACGTGTTTTTACATTTATTTTATTTTAGGTTTCCCTCTTGTGCTAGAGGTCATCTCCTCCAGGTAAAGAGCCTATACATTTTGAAAATTGGAACCGACCTCCCCTGCCAACCAAACACGGACAAAGCTGGCGGATCAATCCCATGCAATGCCCGTCCCCATATGAAGGTGCGCTATCTACTGCTTGCGTTACATTTTCTTTCTGACTCTGCGCGCTCAGACTCGGTTTCCTTTCGCGATGTAACGAATGCTTGGTTTCCTCCTCGTCGATGGAGGGGACTTTTCCCGCCGAGAGCCCCTACTTCGACGCCGTGCGTCAGGGCTGACCCTTGAGGCCGCTCCCTTCGCTGCATCTTGGCACTCCAGGCTTCCGCGATCTCGGCACCAAACAGCCTGCCGACCACAAGCTGGTCCTCTTTGTGCCTCCTTCGTTTAACCGACGTGCCAACTACCTATCGTCCAATCGCGCGCTGCTCTCGCCTCCCGCCCGCGACGAGCATTTCCAGCACTGCCAGTGCCCCAACACATGCACCACCACTCGCATGCACCGCCCATCCTCTGCACGAGAAGCTACTACTCCCGCCGTTCCCCATCGCCGCCGCCGTTACCCCGACCATGTTCATGATCAGCCGGATTCCGCCCTCTCCCCTCGGCACTTGCACCTGGCGCATTCGAATTCCCGGCCGGACGTACGCTACCAATAAATAGTGCACCCGGCGCCCGCCACGACCGTTCCTGTTTGCGAGCGTGCCATTTGCTGGCTGCGCGGTTGCTGCGACGTCCTCGGTGCCATCCCACTCGGAGCCTGCGTTTGGCCACTCAGCAGCAGCAACACGCCGTGCAGCGCCAAGGCGCCATCTGCAACACCTGCAGCGCTGGTTGCCAGTCGCTTTCGTTGCCTCACCGCGCGCTGCAACGTTCCTTGCACTACTCGGCGGTGCGCGCACCGCATGCGACAGTCATTCCCCATCCCCAGCACGCCGTCCATCCCTTCTCTGTGCGCTGCACACCGCTATAGGCTCCAACAATAGTGTGCACAGCACCCCAACGCGCACTCCCCCCGCAGCCTTTCCACATCGCCAATGCTGATTGTATCCCCGCCGCCGCGACCGCCCTCTGCGCCATCCCGACGCTCGATATGCTCCCCTATGCGCACTTCAGTACCCTCCACATCGCCGCCCGCTTGCGCAACACACACTGCATCCCTTCGACGCCGCTCAGCGCACCCGACACACCGACAATTGTCCGTCAGCGCGGGCAGCGGGACCCGCTCTCCGCGCTGCACCGGGATCCGAAATTCAACATGTGCTGCGGCAGCGCGGCGTTCTTCAGCGCACGCACACAGAGTGTGAAGATACCCCGGAGCGCACGCTTGCAGCCCTCGCGGGCGCGGATGTGCATGTAGGGGACTCCAGCAACGCTATAAGCGGTGATTTTTTTGACACTTACCTACAATTTTTCATTTGTTTCCTTCTTCGTTATCGCTCGATGTAGTACTTCTGCATTCAATTTCCAGCATGTATTTAGTTGTATAGTCTTCTACGAAGTTCTTTTCTTGCCAGAAAGCGAGAAAAATTATAAATTCCAACGCATTTACCACTACCATAGCCGCCAGGCCACATGTAACTTAGTTACCAACTGAAATCAAAATCAAAATCAAAAAACAAACAACTAGTTAACTTGTTTTAGAAGCGATGTCGTCTATTCATCAAGTGCGATGGGCAGCGCGGATGGTTACGGTGCATGTTGTAAACGACGCTCCCGCGCGGCGGGAAGGACCGACAGCCCGAGGACAACACCAGTATATACACCAAGAGGAAACAGCCTGAGGACAGAAGGATCAGGAAATGGAGGAAGCTGTGAAGACGATATCAATCCTTTCAGTATCCAACTGCGTGCGAAGGGATGGCTGCGGATGGCTGTACAAGACTGAGAAGGAAGATTGAATGATATGTAGTGAGATAAAAAATTCGTGGAAAGGGCAAACATACCTGGTAGGTAGGTAGGTAGGTAGTATTACACGGCACGGTCCCGCTGAGGAACGCCGGTTTCAGGAAGTATCTAAATGTACTACAGGCATCAGTGTACACTATTAGGGGGTTTCACACAAGGTTATTTGAGGCCAATTTGACCCCAACTTGATCCCCAATTCGGCCCCAACTCCGTCCCCAACTTGAGACTTTTTTCTCTCGGGAAGCCTAATGGCACGACCAAATCGAAAAATTGAAGTTGGGGCATGAAGTTGGGGTCGAAGTTGGATGTCAGATCGTGGTCCGGAGCCCGATTCCACATCCAACCTCGAAATCGGCCCAATTTAAATCTCAACTTCGAGCAAAGTTGAGTATCGAGTTGGGCCCAAGTTGGGCTTCAGATATCCTTGTGTGAAACCCCCTATTGTCCCTGACCTCCACATATCTTCCGAGCCGAGCTCACGCACCCAGTCTCCTGTCACGCCGTTGTAGAACTCAGTCGACACATAGAAGCAAAATTGATACGGGGTTGGAACGATACCTCTACTCAGTTAGCCAACCTGAACACCGGAGTCGCGTAGAAAACCTCAAGAACTTTGTACGCAAATTTTGCCACAAGAGCGATTGATGAACATTCGTAAACCATGGACTTGAAGAACTCGATTGAATCCAGTTCGTCCACGGCACGGCGCAAGGTTGGTGCATATTTGACAAGTTCAACCAGAAAAGCCGATCTTAGTGCAACAACCTCGGCGGAGGCGGCACAAGATAATAGGGCATGCTTTGGGGCTTCAACTTCAATTTTGCAGAACCGGCAGACTCGTTTTGAACGGTCGTCTTCTCGTGGCAGCGCGTGATCTCCCCATCACAATATTTCAACGGCCAGTAAATGGGTGGACAGCAGAATTAAGGTATTTTACCAGTGCGTTGGACATACCACGATCTAACTTGAAAAGATTGTGGTGTTCACTTCGGCACCACGCGAGTCGAGTGGGACGAGCATGGCAACAATGGTTTCAAAGTGGAGTTTGCAACGCGAAGATCGTAACAACTTTACTAACAAGTGTCAAGATTGTACCCGGGCCGAGGCCCGATCACGAAAAGAAGTGTCATCCTCGTGTCTACCACGCTGCAGTTCGTCCCTTGTCCTCCACCTCCACTACTGCAGTGATACCTCTGTTTCTTTGGTCAGTCTGGCTCCTGTAGAATGTTGCCAGTGGTTGATATGCTTGCCTCCCAAGGTTGATACGGCATCATGCTTTCAGAGAATGATTCTCGATCACTCTACGTTATTGGTGCGGGATTGCTTTTCTTGAAAGTTGAGACGGCAAAGGAATTGATCATTTTGCATAGGTGGCCAAGGTGGTGCTGGAGGGCAGGGAGGCCTGCATGGTGGCTCTGGGGGCTGGGGAGGGTCCCATTGTGCATATCACCACACAACACCTAATTGCGCATAATCTGCACGCCACACTTGCTTCGGAGGAAGCATTGCAGCTTGGCAACATCCAGGCATCTCAAATTGCCAATCATTGTCCTCTTCCATCAAGAATCTTCCGTGGTAGACGGGATATCCTTGACAAAATGCATTATTTTTTCTCTGGCACTGAGATCCAACACATTTATGTGCTACATGGACTCGGAGGTGCCGGAAAGACACAGATAGCTCTGAAATTCATAAACGAGTCATCATCTCGGTGAGCTTGATCATCCTCCAGGGAAATAATTGTTAATCCAGTTGTATGTTCCAGCTTCTCAGACATCTTTTTTATCGACACTAGCACCGTTGCTGCAATTGAAACGGGTCTCAAGAACATAGCTGTTGCAAAAAAAATTGGATATTCTCCACAAGATGGCTTACTATGGCTGACTAGCAAAGTTGAAGAATGGCTACTTTTCTTTGACAATGCAGATGATCCAAGCATCAATCTGGATGATTTTATTCCTCAGTGCAATCATGGGAATATCATTATCACCTCTCGAAATCCAGGACTGTGTGTTTATGCTGGAGGCCACTCTCTTGTGTCAGACATGGGAGAGGAAGATGCAGTGGCATTGTTACTCAAGAGTGCTGTACAGGAGGCCACAATCCGTACTGAACAAATTGCAACAGATATTGTGAAGGTAAAAGAGTTATACCGGGAAACACATTCAATTCTTTAATCCTTCTTTAGGCATTGCACTATCTACCTCTTGCAATTGTTCAAGCTGGTAGATTCATATCAAAATCTCAAGATCTTGACGGCTATCTGGCTCTTTATACAAAGAACCAAGTGCAACTACTGAGCGAAAAGTCTGCTCAGTCTCAGGACCGTTATGCCTGGACAGTGTACACAACATGGCAAATGAGCCTTGACCGGCTCACACGACCAGCTGCTATGTTCCTGCAGCATTGTTCATTCCTCCATCACAATGGAATTTCAGAGCAAATCTTCAGCTCTGCATCCAAGTACACATTTCGATCTAATGGTCCCTCTCGAGAAGATCTACAAGGGCCTCTGGAATTCCTCTCACATTTTCTGGGACCAACTGGTGAATGGGACTCTCTGCGGTTTTTGAATGTCACCAACGAGGTCAAAGACTATTCATTGCTTAGCTTTGATGCAGATAAGACAGTCTTTTCTATCCATCCATTGGTACATGCCTGGGGTCGAGCAACAGTCCACAATCCAGAAAGATACATGTTCACCATGGGATCTATACTTGGCATGGCTATTTCACAACACACACGGCAGGATATGCAATTGGCGAGTTTGCTATTGTGTCCGCATGTTGAATTGGCTGTACAGATGGAGGCAGAAGTAGCCTCTGTTTTCAGGTATCAATATGGATTAATATCTCGGGGAGGTGGAAAATATAAACAAGCTGTGAAGTTACTGGAAGAAGTGTTGAAGGACCAGAAACTCGTCCTAGGTGACAATCATCCAGACACCCTGGAAACTATGGGTAATCTGGCCATCTCATACTCACAGCTAGGAGAGCATCAAAAGGCCACAGAACTTGTTGTTGTTGTGCTGGAGAAACGGAAACAGGTTCTCGGTGACAATCATCCAGACACCCTGCGTACCATGGGTAATCTGGCCAGCTCATACTCAAACCTCGGAGAGCATCGAAAGGCCAAAGAACTCGAGGTTATTGTGCTGGAGAAACAGAAACAGGTTCTGGGTGACAATCATCCAGACACCCTGCGTACCATGGGTAATCTGGCCAGCTCATACTCAAACCTCGGAGAGCATCAAAAGGCCACAGAACTTGTTGTTGTTGTGCTGGAGAAATGGAAACAGGTTCTCGGTGGCAATCATCCAGACAGCCTGCATGCCATGGGTATTCTGGCCAACTCATACTTACACCTGGGAGAGCTTCAAAAGGCCAAAGAACTCTATGTTGTTGTGCTAGAGAAACAGAAACAGGTTCTGGGTGACAACCATCCAGACACCCTGCATACCATGGGTAATCTGGCCAGCTCATACTCAAACCTCGGAGAGCATCGAAAGGCCAAAGAACTCGAGGTTATTGTGCTGGAGAAACAGAAACAGGTTCTGGGTGACAATCATCCAGACACCCTGCGTACCATGGGTAATCTGGCCAGCTCATACTCAAACCTCGGAGAGCATCGAAAGGCCAAAGAACTCGAGGTTATTGTGCTGGAGAAACAGAAACAGGTTCTGGGTGACAATCATCCAGACACCCTGCATACCATGAGTAACCTGGCCATCTCATACTCAAACCTAGGAGAGCGTCGAAAGGCCAAAGAACTCAAGAGTATTGTGCTGGAGAAACGGAAACAGGTTCTGGGTGACAATCATCCAGACATCCTGCATACCACGGGCATTGTACAGAGAGTTAAGAAACTGTTAGGTAGTAGCAGAAAGTGATGTGGTGATGAGTGCACCTGTTGAAACAATTATTTATTCATTGAAATTCCAATGTGTGCAAATGAATTGCCCGTGATAACCACTTGATGTACAGAGTGAAGGTATGCATTCATTGGACAAAAAAAGTAAGGTCTACACTGAACCCCACACACATGAGAGCCTTCCGTTTGAAGTCTTTCAAATCGGGGTCCAGATATAACTATTTATTTTGAATGTCAGATGATGTGAATTCACTGCCTAGTTTACCCAGTTTTCCACAAATCACTGGACCGCTTGGCCAGCTGTAAATTCTCGTGCTTGGATTGCTATGCCACTGCACCTAAGCAAGATATGCACCTTCCTTGCTCCTTGTTCTGTGGACTTCAAAATGCCAGCAGAGACAGCATCAGCAAACAGTGAGTTGTTCAGTAGCTGCACATTCTTGTTCTCCGTGATTTCACACTTTTCCTTGCACTGCAGCATCATGTATGGCTCTCAAGACACTCAAGATCTCAAATCACCCCCCAAACCTCATACTCCCCAAGTCGACATTCCACTCAAGCCAAGGGCTGCAACTCAATCTAATCTGGTCTTGTCACACTCGCAACCTGCATCAATCTTAATCTTCATTGCGTAGAGACCTCGAGATAACCCTGGCCCTCCAAAACCTCAAGGCACCTTAATACCATTCACTGCAGATACCAGCAGCAAGTTCATAGTCTGTCTTCTGCACGAGAACCCATGGGAATTTCAATACAAAATGGGTGTCCTCAGATTATTACTATCTCTTCACATTATTAGCATTCTTGTGCTTCTTATGTATGTAACAGTATCTTCTACCTTTCCTCCCATCCCCACCATTGCTACCCCCAACTTGCCTCCAAGACTGGCACTGTGGAAAGTAAAGGTACTACATATGAGTACCCGGGTACTAATTATGCCAAAAAGGTACTCAAAATGAGGGCTTTAATCCTGAGTGCTTTTTGAGGTACTTCGTATGAGTACTTTTGAGGTACTACCTCGAAGGTACTCCATATCAGTTCTTTCACCAAAACTGTGGGAATTTCGGGGTGATCTGTTGACGGCGGCAAATATCGGCCGATTTGGCCATGTTTGGGCCCATCAGCGGCTTCTTTTCTTTGCACCGGCGTCGCGTCTCTGCACTCGCTACTAGTAACGTCGCGGACGCGATCTACCCTCGTACTCGTGAAATTACCATCTGTAGTGTTATTAGCCACCCCCCCCCCCCCCGCCGACATAGGTATTCGAAAATAACCGCTTTCCCGTGCCTTTTATGGACCCGACCTTTCAGCCATCGATGCGCGCGCGTTCACGCAGAAAGAAGCCTAGCAAATCTCCCAAAAAGCGTACCCGCAATCCCAGAACATCGAAACGAGCGGAGAAACTGCGGAGGCGAAAGAAAATTTGCAATTGCACAGATGATTGCGGTAAACTTCTTGCAAAGAGCACACGCCGCACCCACTATCGCGCGGTTAACAATGTGCTATTTGCCGATTCTGAATCTGAAGGCGGAGGCTCCTCCGATGAGTCGGAATCTGAAGGCGAGGACGAGATGGATGTTGACAACTCCGAAAATAACGTCTTCAACTCACCTAACAACGGCCACCAACCATCATACACTGCAGATCTGTCTGACATGGAGGCAGACAATTCCGACTCGTCCACCGATTGCGACGACATCTCGAGCTCTACCTCCGACTCCATGTCGGACATCCCGCCAGACTTGGATGGCTTTGGTTCTGAATTCAGCATCGACGCAGAAGAATGGGAGAGTTTTGATGAAACAACCGACCATGAGCTTCCTATTACTCGCGAAGAAATGATCAGAGAGCTCGAAGAGATGCTAGGGCCTGATGAGGAGAGTGAGCTGTGGCAGCACAGTGAGTCGTTCCATCTTTTTATGACCTTCACCTTCCATCGATACTCAATGTGTACGACAGGAAACGAGATTCTGACGGAGCAGGACCGTGACAATATACGTGCATTCCGTCTGAAGATGTTGTCCAACATGCCTCGAGTCGCTTTCGCGCAGATGCGCCATGCATTCCGTCATAAACTCGAGATCAGCTCGCATTGGGTTATGATCCACCGCATTGCGATCCTCTCTGGCATTGAGCCCATGTGGTTTCATTGCTGTCCTGACTCGTGCATGGCATATACTGGAGCATACAAGGACCTAACGACGTGCGAATATTGCAGTAAGCCACGGTTCAACGCCGCTGGCGATCCCCGTAGGCTTTTCTGCTATCTCCCCATAATTCCCCGCCTTCAGGGATTTTTCATGAACCCGAACAAGGTGAAGCAGCTTTTATATCGCCATCATTACAAGCACATTCCGGGCACCATTTCCGACGTGTTCAATTGTGAGCACTACAGAACTCTCTGCGCTCAAAAGGTCGTCGTTGACGGCCAAGAATTGTCACACAATTACTTTTCCGGCAAATACGACATTGCCCTCGGTGTCTGCACTGATTCCTACTTGCTTTTCGATCGCCGCAGGAAGGGTCCTTCGGCAACACCAATTCTCGCAGAGATGTACTCTGTTCCACCGAAAACTCGCACACATCTGGAAGACTTGTTATGCTGCGGCGTCATTTCTGGGCCCAAAGGTCCGAAGGATGCTCACAGTTATCTCGTCCCCTTCGATGATGAGCTCGCCCAACTCGCTGTCGGTATTCCCACATATAACTCCCTCGACAAAAACATCTTCGATTTACATGCATACAATCTCTTCGTCATGGGCGACATTATTGCGGCGGAAAAGATGATGAATATAAAGGGTCACAACAGTCTTAGCGCTTGCCGTTCATGCAAGATGAAGGGTCACTGCAACAAGGCTGGCGGTGAGACCGTGTACTACATGCCGCTTGCAGCGCCCAACAATGATGGCGAGTTGCGAACGACTTGGGATCCACGTAACCTCCCTCTCCGAACCGCCGAGAGCTTCCAAAAAATTGTTCGCGAACTCGACGAAGCAAAAACGGACAGCGAGAAGGAAAAGATTGCCAAGTTCCACGGTATTAAAGGACGCCCCGCACTGCGCAGAGTTGGTTCGTTAAACCGCGCGCGATCATACCCTTGGGATCTTATGCATCTGTTCTTCGAAAATGACATCCCGAACCTCATCAAATTATGGAGCGGCAAGTTTAAGGGCCTCGATACCGGGAGCGAAGATTATGAGATCTCCGAGGAGGTGTGGGAAGAGATTTGGACGGAGACAGCAGAAGCCATGAAGGGCATTCCCTCCGACTTTTGCCGTTCTCTCGCCGGTGGACCCGGCAAATTTACGGCGGAGGCTTGGTGTTTCTGGTTTGTTTACATGGCCCCTGGACTCCTGAAGGGTCGTTTCTCGAACCCGAAATACCACGTTCATGCTTGCCAGTTGGGCGACATCATCAAGACCTGCCTGCTATTTACGATCAAAACAAGCGAGATCGACATTCTCGAGGACAAGATTATTGATTGGGTTCAAACTTACGAAAGGTCAGTATATTCTTTCTGCAAACATGGAACTTGATTGATTTTCCATACAGATACTATTATCAGTACCGTCCCGAGCGACTCAAAGCATGTCCCCTGACGGTTCACGGTTTACTGCACATTTGCCCAGATATGCGCTTCTGCGGTCCAGGATGGACAACCTGGACCTTTTTCATCGAGCGGTATTGCGGGTTTCTCAAACGTGGTTTGCGTTCCAAGCGTTTCCCTTGGGCCAATTTAAATAACAGGGTACTCCATTATGCTTACATGGAGCAAATTGGTGTTCGGTACGATCTGGCAGAAGAGCTTTCGGTTTTTGGCCTTCGAACCTTAGGTCCCTCAAAATCTGAACATGTGTATGACCACTGTGAGTAAACGGACTCATCTATTTCTTGTAACTCAACGCCTATAGATCCTCACGCAATCCTTCGAACTCCGTATCAAGCAAGCCACTCACCCAACGACGAAATTCGCCACAAATTGCCCGCTTCCTCGCCGATGTTCTTGGAAAGCCAAAGGCCAAGATCCTCGCTCTGTTGCCCCAGATCATGCCGCGTTGGGGTAAGGTACGGATTGTCGACGGTGATTCGATCAAGGCCACGTCTATCACGGCTCGTGGGGAGGACGGAGAGCGCGACAACACCTATGTCCGGGTATGGGTTTAATTTAAACATTTTATTCTTTGGACTTACCTCAATTCAAAGTACGAGGTCGAGGTAAAGAAGGAGAGAAAATGGGTGCCCCAGGTTTGCTATGGACGTCTTGAGCACATCCTAGTGTGCCAACTTCCTGTTGGTAAGCTGTGGGGCGCTTTTTCAGGTCAGACACGTCTCTTTGTAGTGCTCAGTCCTTGCTCGACGGGCGCGAGGGACGCCGCAACAGAGATTGTGTCCCACACCCAAACCAACCAGCCCATTGCTGTCGACCTCCAATCAATCTGCGCCGTTGTTGGACGATTTGAAACAAGAGGGAAATGGGTTATTGTCGACCGGACGGGAGGGTTGATCAAGCCAGAGTTTGTACCGACGGCGGAGATGGAGAATGTTGAGGAAGAAGGTTAATCACTTACACTGTGCTTGCCAGAAAATGCACCCTTCCCTTTTTAAATAGCCTTCCTCCATTTTCCAACGGTTTGACATGAACCCAGCACTCAATGCGCCCCCAACGCCATTTTGAATATTGATGCATGATCAAATAGCGAACACGATCACGTGTCAAGTGATGCGGAATTTGCTCAACGCGTACCAAGCGAAACAGACTAATGGCACACAGTTAGATCATCTCAGCGTGAGTGATAATCTCTAGAGAGTGCCTTCCAATGCCACCTGCCCATTCATTTAACAGCCCAAGGAATTTTCGACCCCTTCTTACCAACTTCTCACCTGGGTTGAGTCGGACTTCCTTGATAAAACTATGCAACATTAATGAGCAATACACCTTGTCTCTTGATTGCCAGGCATCAGCCTCAAACTCTCCTAGTACAGGACATGTTACATCGTCGCAGTTGAGACCATTTCGATGAATGTTTGCGTTGATCAAACTCGGAGTGTTCAGCCAAATATTGCCACACATCACGTCTCGCTTCCTTCCACCACGACCATGCCACCGAGGGTTGTCGGGATGGTTGAGCGCATGAGTGCTCTCGAGGCTGCACTGGAAGAGACAAAGAAACAGCTGGCAAAGAGCCAGAAAGAACTAGGCAAGCAAAATTTTGCGCACTCATATTGACCTCGACATTCCCAAGACATTCCTCACGTTTTTCCTTCTTTTCCAGCTGCAGCTCGAGGCCCCAAAAGCGAACCAAAACTCATTCCAAGACCTGCTGGGCAGGCCGGACGCAAAGGAGGATACCACCTTCAAACCGAGATGGGTTTGGCCGAAGATCCAGGGAGATTCCAAAGGCTCTCGGTGCGTAGAGGATCTTGGTACTCCTCCGCATTTCTGATGGGATTCTCCAGCGCCTCGTACGCTCCTTTGCTAACCGTTACCTTCCCACTGGCAAGACGATTGCGAAGCAAAAACGCACCCGATTGCAGAAAGTTGTTAAGCTGGTATTAATTTATTTTCGTCTGTTCGCCAAACCTAATTCAAGCACTGTTAAGATTCGTGGCGAGTGTAAATTCTTTCACCGCTTTCAAGGCGCTTGGCCCATACGAGACCTTATCAAAAAATACTTGCAAAATGCGCAAGACAAACACAAGCGTGACATGCGTTTAGAAAAGGAGGCGGAGGATGAGGATTCGGGGGAAGAGCGGTCCGCGAGGGTGCGTAAGCCGTCGAAAGTAGGAGCCAAAAGCGATGAGGAGGAAGGCGAGGAGGATGATGTCGAGGGCGAAGCGGATGCAGGTGAGGAGGATGGTTGGGTGGATGACGATGAAGACGGTCCGGAGGGTCAAGATGTTCTGTTCGACATCAGGGCCGAAGATGAGGACTTTCCGCTCGATGAAGCAGACTGGCCGGTACCGGATGCAGAAGAGTTGTCACCGCCGCGCAAGGGCGATGATAAGGTGCGATTTTCCTCTGACTTTTGGCATTGGCTGATGTAACAGCACCAGGAGAACAAAGGGGCGGTCAAAACCAAGGTACGAATCATTCGGGGTTTTTTTTTCCTGCGGAAGCCAACACCGTGTTCAAATTTCCAACACCCACAGCTGAAGCGCAAAATCAATGTCACGGAAATAGAGAACGATTCGAATGACTCCCCGTCCCCGAAGAAGGTAGTATTTTGCCTCCTGCGTTCGAATTATTCTGATATATTTGCAGATAAAATCAACACATACGTCTGCGGTGAATGCACCGGCATCAAAGTCAAAAGTACTTCCCAAACCCCGAAGCAAACCAAAATCAAGTCTTCTTTCTTCCCCCTCCCATTCCTTTGCCCCGCTTCCCTGCCCGAACAATTTTTGCACTGACACGATGCCGTCTGAACCCGGTCCTGAATTGTTGTCTCTCACGAATCAAAAAAGGACTCTTAGCGGCAAGAATGGTTCTCATGATCTTGACCTCAAGATCTGCCGCGCAATTTCGACGCAGAAAAAGCGTGACGCAAGTTTGAAAACGGCTCGAGCGCAACGATGGCCAACCGAAATTCGTTTCGATGACCTCTCGGATCGGGTTTTGGAATTCAAGCAGGAAATTATTGAGCTCGCTTCGGATAGCGACGAACTGGATGCAAATCCAGTTTGGAAGGGATTCCTGGAGTCAATCGATTGTCAGGTTTACAACTTTGCGGCTGCCCCCGACTCATTTCAGAACGCCAAAAAAGAGGGCTATTGTTGTGGGTAGTGAGTGGCTGCCCTCGCAACGCTCTTCAATGTTTATTGACATACTCTCTGGAGTTTTGGACCGCGCGGCAGATCTATCATTGCTGCCACGATTGAGCGTTTGCTGAGCAGTCGAGTTTCGGAAGATCAGATATACCAAACGATTGCGTCCCTCATCGACACACCGCGCCATTGGGGTGATTCTGCCGACGAAACGAAGCTCATTACGGAGGCAGACTTTGTCGACTTCGTGCTCACTCCGTACATCACCATTTCCCTCATCGCCATAGAGCTCGACATTTCTTTTGAGGATGCGTGGACAGTGTTTCAGCAGAGCAATAAGGTCGGTCATGCGCTTCATCCCATCCCCAGTGCCGCCCCTCCAGCAAAATCGCCTCCTCCAAAGAAACGCAAGGTGAATACTTCTGATGACTGCGCGATCCAATCTGACATAAATTTGAAGTCTGTATCTCCCTCCAAACCAGCTGGACCCACCTTTCTGACACTTGATGATTTCCCTTCGGTAGGATTTCGTTTCTACATTGTGTGAAAGCTAATGCTGTTATAGCCCTCGAAGAAGAAGAAGAAGACAAAAAAATCATCTCAGGTAGACTTTGCGGATTGTGGTCGCTCCGGCGCAAACTTACCACCTCCACAGAGACAGCCAGCAAACTCTCAACATCACGAACCAGAGGCCTCGCAACGCTATGCAACTCGTTCTTCGGTTGGTTTTTCTTCTTCATCAGCGACATCCTGGCTAATAGCTCCCAGCAGAAACATAAACCGACCTAAGATGCCCTTCGCTTGCTCTGTGTATTCCAACGTGCTTTTCTGTAATTGATGATGAATCCCATATTTCTGTGATTCAAATAGCTTCACCCAGTGCCTATGCGTCTGGAGCAGTGGGGTAGAATGATCCTAGGGCTTATAAACCCTGATATCTATTGCCAGATTCCGGTGCACTGCAAAACTCGCAAAGAAATGGCACAAAACCCACGCCGAGTAATTCAATTCCACATTACAGCTAATTATGTGCTGAAGTATGGAGATAAAATAATTTCCTAGGGCTTAAAGGTATGTTGGGACCCTCCTTAAATATTTACAGGCATTCTCATGTGGCGGGACCAAGAGGGTGGCAATTTCTTTCGTGAAGGTGGTTATGTTTGTTAATGTTTTCGATGTGACTGTGACGTGTGACATCTCGCGTTTCTTGTTCCACCACCATCCTCCCGTCGTCTTCTCTTCGTTCCCCGGCCCCGAACTCCCTCAATACAAACTCCAGCCGATGGGAGCACCCCATCTACACGCTCCAAGCCTTCCTTGGGGCCATCTTATACTCTCAGTCGCCCTCCCACGGCCGGATACGACATTTTAGCAGTTTTCACCAAGAAGGACGCGGACGCGCATCGCAAAGCGCCCAGGAGACTTCAGGATGTTCTAAAATTATGGTATGTGATCCATCCTTGCCATTCAGTTCTCCTATTAAGCTCAGGCACCATGAATTGACTCAAATCATGCCCGCCACTATCTACTCTTTGGCGTCGGTTACGTCGGCCCCTCAAGCACATCATCCCACCTCGTAATTACCCCAAATGCTTCAGATGTAACCTCAGCCCCATCCCGGAGTGGCTTGGCACGTAGGAAACAGCTCAGATTACTCTCTGTGAGTATATCCCGTTGGCCGTCATCTTGCCCCTTACTGATGGCCCAAAACCCCTCCGCCCTTCGCACTCAACCCCGTATCAGCTCGTATTTCGACACTCGAAACCCTGGTGGGCCCCTTGTTCAGACCGCCTGCACCGTATTACAGCCTCTCCGGTACTTGTCTCTTTCCTTCCTCCACCCTCGTTCACCCCATCACCTCGCACGTCCTCTTTCTTGAACCCTCTTCTATACCTCCGTCCCTGTGTCAACCCCCTTCCTCCGGTTTCTGTGATTATGGATGCCCACTCTCTTCGTCTTCTTTGACCCCAAACCATTGATGTTCCATCCCAGATCCACCTCCTGACCGATTTCAAACTGGGTAAGCTTATCTGTTATACATATATTTTCCTTTTCTGCCGTACATTGGCCCGGAGACGTGCACACCCACCTCTCGATTCCTCAGTGGTCCGCTCCCGTGCCTCAGCTCCTCATCCGATTCTCAGCACTTACCTCTCCACCATCTCGCATCTTAGCTTGAGATTTAACTGCGCTCTCACCTCGTTCAGGTTTTTCTTCGGGTGTGCTGACCCAGGCTCGTTACTTTCGGAGTTCCCTTGGTGAGCGCGTTATCTTGTTGACTTCTCCTCCCGCAAAAAAACGACACTGTGAGTCAACTGTTTGTTTGTTTGGGTCCGTCCTGCGCCGCTGAGGGTTCCCCCCACAGGTGCGATCATCCTCATATGATAGTGCCATCGAGTTGTACGGTCCGACTCACATCGCATGCGGACGAGTAAATTCAGGACAGACAGTTAAGTGTTGTAATGTCTGGACGATGTTGCACCGCCAACTGATTTTAATGTCGAGCAGGTTCAATTTACTGCCGCACTGTCGCGATCTCGCGGTTCTATTCAATCGTACAGCCAATCCGTTCCTATCCACCCTGCTCATGTTCAGTCTTCGTTCGAGTCTCAAGGTGTGTGTGTGTTGACTCGACTTATGAATCTCCGTTAAGTTGGGAATAGGTTCGCGTAATGTAGATAATGTTGCTCTGATTCGGTGCGTGAACGAACCCATATTGACGGGAAGAACAGATACTCCGCTCCTCGTTTCACGCTCGCACTCGAGGTAAGTTTGTGTCGCTGCGCCCATGCAGTCCGTGCTCATTGAATTACTGAATTACTTTTCAAGACACTGCTCATTATCATCCATTTCGTCGATGGCCTCGTATGCATGGATGGTCGTTTGATGGTCCATAGGTACTGGTTTCATTACATTCTTAATCCATCGAGCAGGTCTTGGACGCCGGCACCTCGGGGATGGACTCGCCTCGAAGTTATCATCGTTCTACGACTTCAGGTATCTCTCTCTTACTTATCTTTGAGGTTGCTAATCGGTGTTTGGTTCGTCGATCCGGGTGTACGATGCTCAAGTTGGCCGTGTTGCACGATGTATTGAGTTTCACACAACCCAACCCCACTCGTAAGGGCCGTGTATCGTCGGCTCGGTTCGGTGTTCATTTCAAGAACTCGCTCTTTTTTCCTTGACCTCAACGGCATCCTTGTGCTAAAATCCCGGTGCACCTCCATTCATTTCTTCCCGCATTCCTCCATTCTGACATCGGCTTTACAGCTATCAAGCCAAATTTGGATTCCGAGCAACCGGACTGGTGATAAATGCGGCGGGTGGGTCCCACTTCAATTATATTCCAATCTACAATCGTTGAAGTCGTTCGTGTACCGACTTGTGCCTCGGATCCAGGTTCGATCCTCAACTTCAACACCCGTTCCATCTTAACTTACCTTAATTGTACTGTGTGTTCCATCCTTGCCATTCGTTCGTTCAATTTCGTTCCCTCTTACTTAATCCCTTTCCGCATCTTTACTTCAACTCTCAATATCCAATCGCTCCCGAGGTAGGCTTGGCGTTACTTCAATCTCACTTCCATCGTATTACTGACTTCCTTCCTTGCATAGGCCGGCGTTCAACTCCAAGATTCCTCTCAAGCGCGGCCAAGCAACGTACCCTGACTGGGCTCCTGTTGGACCGTTGGGACGGGCCGACGGTGATGTAGTCTTTGTAGTAGTTGGCTGTCAAGTATCGTTGCAATTCAATCGGAATAATGTCCCCGGAATAAAGGGCTAGATGATAGTACCCAAGCACTCCCATCAAGTACCTTGAAGCACTCGGTAATAGTACCCGGAAGTACTACATGATAGTACCCAAACACTCCCATCGAGTACCCAAAGCACTCGGATGAAGTACCCGGAAGTACTCACACAAAGTACCCACGGTACTCCATATTAGTGCGATTTCGAGCCAAAAGCACTCCGTCCGGAGTACCCGGAAGTACTCAAGTTGAGTACCTCGGGTACTAATCCTGAGTACTTTCGGGGTACTATTACTGAGTTCCTTTACTTTCCACAGTGCTGGATAATAATGCTGGTTGATACAATGCCAAGGTCGTGTTCACTAACTCCAGCATAGAAGGACTGTGCTTCGTGGATTTTCCTGCTGGGTGATCTGCACTGGGACGGTATGAGTATATAGTGAGAATAATCGCAGAAAAAAGCGTGGAAGACGCAGAATCACGGCTTGGGCTCGAGTCGAACGAGCATTGTCTGCTGGATATTTACGAGGTGAAACAATGAAATCCACGCAATGCAGATGCGGACCACTCCGCACCAAGCCTTGAGTCTGTTCTCAAGCTGGGCTGCTATACAAGTTAATTCCTACATGTTTTACTGATGCGTGTCCGAAATTGAAATTCCCTGTACGACTTCAAGGTTGTTGACTTCGGGATTTAGATTGACTCAGAAGTGATGATGCTTACAAGTGAATGGCTGACCGTTGAACTCAGTGGAAGCAGCAGATGAGAAAAGGGAGAAGAAGAAAAAGCTGGAAACCCGGTATCGTGTATGGCTTGGGCTCGAGTCGAACGAGCGATGTCTGCTGGTATTATGCAACAAGGGAACCGTAAATAGATGCAGATGCGGACCACTCCGCTCCAAGCCTTGAAAAGCCTGCAAAGAGGTCTGCAAGGCGGGGGAATTTCTGGAGTGCTTGATGAGTTTTTCAGCTGGACAGGAATGCTGTTTGGTACCCTAGCCTGTTGGGTGCTCTGTATTGGCATGGGATGAGCAGATTGTTGCGGCGGATTTCTGGAGTTCTTGGATCCAGCATCTCATTTCTGAGTTCGTGCGCGGTTAGGTTGGGACTTGGGACTTGAGACAAACGGAAGTAAGAGCGAGGAGAGTCTCATTGTGTCGCTGAGTTGGAGAGAGTGAGGAGTTAGTTTGTTCGATGATTGCGAGAAGGAACAAGGAACAAGGAACAAAAGAAAAATGGAGCGCGCATGAGGTTTACGAATGGCTTGGGCTCGAGTCGAACCGGCCTGCCGAGTACAAGTACGGACAATAATAGGTGCAGAGTGGGACCACTCCGCAGCAAGCCGTTCTGTACTCTTCGATGCAGGTCTTGACACCACAGAATAAACCAATAAACCCGCCGCCGAGGCGTTTTGAGCGTTAAATTTATCACGCCGCCGCGGTCCGCCGGGAAGTTAAGTTGGGACACAAAAGCAACATAAAAAGCATTGTACCACCCGCCAAAAGGTGCACCCATAATTACCACCAGTAGCTCGTGGTGGACAGACGGAATGTGGAATCCATCGAACGTCATCCGCGAGCAAGCGACCACTCGCATGAAGTCTTCGGGGCTGAAGCACGCGAGCGGGGGAGAAAAGGCGGCGAAGAGTCCCGAAAAGGCAATAGGCATTTACGTAAATCCATCGTGCCATCCTTGTCCTTCTTCCTCCGCTCGCCCGTTCTTGCTTCGTCGACTGCTGCACGTTGTGGACTTATCAACTAATGTCCTCCACTACTACGACGACGACGACGACGACGAGCAAGCGCACCTCGTACACCCGCCCCTCTTCCACGCTGGCTACCTCGACCTCTGCACCGACTACTAATAGTAATTCTATGGCGATACCCACTGGTAATTCTACGGCGACACCCACCTCCCTCCCGCCGACGAGCACAACCATTTTCGCCATGGACCGACCCGCCGCGCGCGTGCGCTTCGACGCCTCCTGCATCCTCATCCCCGAATCCTCCCTACTCTTCGCGGGCGGGGGAAGCAAAAGGCCACGGATGGTAACAAAGAGCTACTCCTTGCCCTTGTGGAAGAAACAAAAGCGGGGCGAAGATATGGAGGATGGCGAGGAGAGCGCGCATGTAGTGCTGAAGGTTGCGTTGCCCAGGTGGGTCTTGCTCCTCCTAGTCTTAATTCTTGTTCTTTTTCTTGGTTTGGGGGACGAGTCTTGAGCTTTTCCTTGGGGACGAGCCTTGCCAGCGCTCGATGCTAGCTCGCTTGCCATGACGCCTGCCATCAGCACGTCTAGAGCGGGATCGCGCTCCGAACGGGGATACGCGCCGGGGATGTACAGCTTTGCGGGGAGGCTGCCCATCCACTCGTTCACCCACCCATCGCTCTTATTTGGGTCCGTGCGCGCTTTGTGCTGCACGAGCGGATAGGCTATCTATAAGCCTTTTTTTGGCGTCGGCGTTAGTGCAGGATTACCCTCTGCCTCGAGGCGCACTTGCTCGTGCCTGACCAGCACACGGGCCTCAGTACGCGGCGGCGGCGCCAACTACATACCCCTCACCGCGCAGCGTGCATGCTAGGGAGGCAGCGGCAGCAGAATATGCGCCCATCGCCATCGGGATGCACGGGCGGGTGCGGGTCCCTACCCCATCCTATCCTCGATGGCGCGCATGGCAAGGCGCGCGGGTGGTGTGTGCGGAGATTCATTCGGGCGCTGCACGAATTTGCGCGTTGCTGAAGGCTGCTGCGGCTGCATCTTCGTCTTTGCGCAGCCCACGATCCGAGTCGATTGCGATTTCATCGCGTCTTCTTTGTCTTGGCTGGGACGTCGATGTGGGCTTCGCGCACGCGCGAATACAAGCCGTGTCCCCTTCCCCCCTTCCCTCCCTCCCTCCCTCCCTCCCTCCTTACCTCCCGCCCGCTCTCCTCCTGATTACCCGCCCGCCCGAACCTCGCTCTTCTCTTCGTCCTCCTCTACACCAAATTTACATGATTACTGACATACCTTTTTCTAGGTACGGTGTTTTCTTTGCTCGTTCGAATGTCTTTACCGTTTGCGTGCGGCGGTCGGGGACTTTCTTCGCTTTTTATTATTATTATTATTATTTTCTGGCGGGGGGCGGGCAGCGCGATGACGGGGGAGGGAGGCAGGGAGGCTGGCGCAGACGTTGATTCGCGCACGCACTCTCAGCTGACCGGTGCGATGCGATGCGGGTGTTCGGGCGCCGCGCTCCTCGCTACACACAAGGGGACGACGGCGCGTCTTCTTCTTTTATTTTATTTTATTTTCGGACCCGCTCTTTCCTTTTCTTTCGTTCTTCTGTATTGTCGTTCTTTCCCTTTCGGACGCGCGTACTCTCGCTTTGCACGGATCGGGGATCGGGGATCGTGGATCGACCGTGGGGGTCCACACATGTGGCATAACGCGCAATGCACAATGCACAACGCACGACACGCGGCGCACGGGTGGTACGGAGCAGTGCGCATGCGGGGCGTGCCCCACACGCGCTTCAGTTTTCTCGGGGTGCGGGTGCGAGTGCGGTTCTGCGCTATCCCTGACCGGATACGGCTCTATAGACGCGCGCGTCGGGATTGGGACGCCGACGTGGTCTTGTGCACGCGCGCGAATACGAGCCGCGTCCCCCCTTCCCCTTCCCCCTCTCCCTCCCCCCTCCCACCCTCCTCCTGATTACCCTCCCCCCCGAACCTCGCTCTCGCTCCTTCGTCCTCCTCTAAACCAAATTCAAATCTACATGATTACATGATTACTGACATACCTCTTCTCTTCTAGGTACGGTGTTTTGTTTGTTTGCTCATTCGAATGATTCTGCCTTCTGCCGTTTGCCGTTTGCGGTGTACGGGGACTTTCTTCGTTTATTTATTTTGGCGGCGCTTCGTTTATTCCTTTTCATTTCATTTTTATCTTGGGGTGGGGGCAGCGCGATGACGGGGTAGGGAGGGAGGCTGGCGCAGACGTGGATTCACGCACGCACTCTTCATTGACCGGTGCGACGCGGGTGTTCGGGCGCCGCGCTCCTCGCTACGCACAAGTCGACGGCGGCGCGTCTTCTTCTTTTATTTTATTTTATTTTCGGACGCTTTTTTTCGTCCTTTTCCTTCGTCCTCTTGTTTTCCTTCTTTCCCTTCGGACGCGCTACTGGTGTTTGCTCGGATCGGTCTCGGCTGCCGGGGTCAACGCATGTGGCATTACGCACGACGCACGATGTACGATGCACGGGTGGTACGGAGGCCGAGTGCGCATGCACGCGGGGCGTGCCGCACACGGGCTTCGGTTTCTCGGGGTGCGGGTGCGGGTGCTGGCGGGTGCGGAGGTATAGATGCGGGTGTGCGCTGGTGTGGGAGATTCGAAGACCGCGCGCGTCTATTGTATCTTCTTGTTTTTTACGTCCCTTGCCGGCGCCACCTCCAACTCCGACTCCGCGAATGTAACTGACATCGGCGATACCCCGATGCACCTGCATGCATGCGCCCCGCTCGTCGTGCTCGCGGCGGTAGTGGTGTACGCATCGGTTCCTCTGGGGAGGGGAGGGGATAGGCTGAAGCCCCCGCAGACGAGGGTGAGCGGGGGCGCATCGCCGAAGGTGGGGGCGTTGTTGCCTGCGGCGCTGGCGAATGCGCGGGAGAGGGAGGGGGGTGCGGGGAGTACGCCGCCGCCTCCTTCGCCCTGGGCAACGACGTATGCACAGGAACGGGAGTGGGAGATGGCGGTGGAGCAGAGGGAGCGGGAGCGCAGTCGGTCGGAGGCGGCGTGTGTTGCGCTAGGGTCGGGGGGGGAGGAGAGAGCGGGAGGAGAGCGGGAGCGGGAGCATCAGCAGCAGCGGGAACGGGAACAAGCACAAACGCGTGAACACGAGACGGAGCGAGCGGACAGTGCGGGGCAATCGGCCAAGTGCGCGCGGGGATTACTCCTCCCGCCGGGCGACGAGCGGGAGATGAAAAATATTTTAACGATGTTAACTGTACCTTGCGTTACCGTAGAAGACTTTGATCAAGGTTGCCGGAGATCGCAAAGTGGGAGATCTGCTTCTTTCTGAGATACATTCACAGAGATATCGTAGGAAGAAGAGCACAACGAGCTGGACGTTCGAGGCAAGACAGATTTTGCAAAGAAAAGGTCGAAACAAGCCGGCCCGGTCCTTCCTATTGCACCCGACCCTGCCGTTTCTGCTCGCAACGTCCAAGTCGCGTACTCCCTCGCTGGCTCGCATTGGTCGACTTTCTACATCTGCTAATCATGACTGCTAGGACTTTGACGGCACTCACGATCAAATAATGAAAATGCAATGACTGACGCCGCTCGAGTGGCGAAAAGTATCCTAGTGGACAAGGTTAACAAGCACTAGGACTGCGGGATACCTTCTGTATACTCTGTGTATTCGTCCATGCTGTTGAATTGAGCCATATGAAGGTGCGCTATCTCTTGCTTGCGTTACATTTTCTTTCTGACTCCGAGCGTTCAGACTTCGCGATATAGTGAATGCCTGGTGTCCTCCTCGTCGATGGAGGGGATTTTTCCCCACCTCCCTCTTGGTCATCTTCCACGATGGAGTCGTCCCAGAGAGTAACCATATAGGGCCCACTGGAGGACTAAGCGGCTGCGACTCGCGAAGGCGCGAAGGGGGAAGCGCTTTGCGGGAAAAGTGGTACATGTGGGGAAGCGCAGCGGGCGACTCGTTCCCGCTGCAGTGCCATAGCGTACGGGACGTATTTGTTTACCTCCACCGACGGGTCTCCCGTTCCTTCCCGTCGTCGCCCCCACCATATATTGCAACCCGCAACCTTCTGGGTGGACTCTCCAGCAGCAACGTCATCTTACCGCGCTCACCGAAGTGTCGCCTCATAGCGCACAATTCCAGCAACATCATCTTACCGCGCTCACCGAAGCGCCGCCCCATAGCGCGCACAATTCTGGCAACTTTTCGCGTCTGGAGACACCCGTGTCCTCTCTCCCCAGGCTCCTTCGTTCTTGCCCCTTTTCTCCTCTCAATTCGGCGGTCAATACCAAGCGTGGGAGTGACTGGGGCTCCCTCTCCTCTCGGTGCTTGCGCCTGGGCGCGTCCCCGGCCGTATACTACTAATAGCGCACCCGGCGCCTGCCAGGGCCGTTCCTCTTTGCGGGCGTGCCATTTGCCGGCTTCGCATTCGCTGCAACGTCGTCGGCGCCATCCACTCGAGGCCTGCGTCCGCCACTCAGCAGAAGCACGATGCGCAGCCCCAGCGTTATTTGCAACACCTGCAGCGCTGGTCGCCAGTCACTTTCGTCGCCTCACCGCGCGCTGCAACGTTCCTCGCCGTAATCTGACATCGCGCACCGCATGCGACACTCGTTCCCCATCCCCAGCACGCGGTTCGTCCCCTCTCTGTGCGCTGTGCACCGCTTTAGGCTCGAAGAATAGCGCGCGCAGCACCCCAACGTGCACTCCCGCAGCCTTTCCACATCGCCAACGCCCATTGTATCCCCGCCGCCGTGACCGCCCTCTGCGCCATCCCGACTCTCGTCACGCTCCCCCACGCACACTCCAGTACCCTCCACATTGCCGCGCGCTTCCGCAACCCGCGCTGCGTCCCTTCGACTCCGCTCAGCGCATCCGACCCACTGGCACCGACAATGCTCCGTCAGCGCGGGCAGCGGGATCCGATATTTGACACGCTCTGCGGCAGCGCGGCGTTCTTCAGTGCACGCACACGGAATGTGAAGAGACCCCGAAGCGCGCGCTTGCAGCCATTGCGCGCACCGGCGCGCACCTAGGGGACTTGTAGGGTTTCCCGGCCGTTCCTTGTTACTCTACGTCACGTCACGGACGAGTCGTACCTATATAAGCCGAGCTTATCTCTGTACTCGCTAAGATTTCCCTTCACCCCAATAGAGCTTGTTCTAGTTCTCTTGGCGGATTCCTCTTGAGCGGCGACTGGTCTGCAAACAGACCCTCTCCCCTACAGGACTCTAGCAACGCTACAGGCGGTGATTTTTCGATACTTTGCTCATCTACCTACGATTTTTCATCTGCTTCCTTCTTCGTTTGTCACTCGATGTATGTAGTACTTCGGCAGTCAAGTTCCAGCATGTATTTAGTTGTATAGTCTTCTATCTTTTCTTGCCCTACATATCAGAAAGTAAGAAAAATTGTAAGGTCAGGTACAAATCTACCATCTCACCCAGTGCGAGCGAACGATCGACTGCAAATTTTGACGCATTTACCTACCGTTCGCTCGTTCTCATTACTTGAGACTGATTTCATCCTTCTCCTTTGAATCACAGTTATGTATATTAAAACTTGATTTAGGAGCGATGTCGTTTATTCATCAAGTGCGACGGGCCGCGCGGATGGTCGCGGTGCATGTTGTAAGAGGCGGGAAAGAGCGACAGGCATTACGGAAGGGTGGGTGTGCCCTAGATGGCCGACGACGCCAGTATATACACCAAGAGGAAACAGCCTGAGGAAATGTAGGAAGATGAGAAGACAATATCGATCTTTCAGTATCCAGCTGCGGGCGATGGCTGCGGATGGCTGTACAAGACAGAGAAGGAAGACTGAATGTTAGTTAGAGCTTATTGAATTTTGTGGAAAGGGCAAACATACTGTACTATTACGACCAAAGGTTCAGGTGACGGGTGACGGGGGCCCGTGAACTGAACCAATTTGGGATGGGTGACAGTGATATTTCGATTTTTGGCCTGAAATAGAGGTGAAAACTGTCAAAAATCTTCGGCCGGCACCTGCCGGAGCCTGCCAACCATCCATTTATGGAAATTTCTGGTGATTGCCGATCAATGAACCTTGATCCCAGTGAACCTTTGAGGTGACGGGTGACATGGCGTGAACTTTTGGTCGTGATAGTACAGTACCTGGAAATGAGGTAATGTACCAGTGCGTTGGACATACCATGATCATCTAACTTGAAAGGATTGTGGCGGCGTGTACTTAGAAGTCGACACCACGCGAGTCGAGTGGGACAAGCATGGCAACAATGGTTTCGTTGCTTGGAGGCTGAATAGCAGCCGGGAGCGACGGGCATTCGGCCCAGGGCTAGCCTGAGAAGATCGTAACAAGTGTAAAGATCGGCACGCGGCTTCGGCCTGATCATCACGAAAAGAAGCTGTCCTTGTGACGTGTCTGCCACGTTGCACTTTGTCCTTGTCGTCCACCTCCACCACTGCAGTGATACCTCTGTTTCTTTGGTCAGTCTGGCTCCTTTAGAAATGTTGCCAGTTGTTGATATGCTTGCCTCCCAAGGTTGGTGAGGCATCATGCTTTCAGAGAATGATTCTCGATCACTCTACATTACTGGTGCGAGATTGCATTCTTGAGACAGCAAAGGAATTGATCATCTTGCATAGGTGGCCAAGGTGGTGCTGGAGGTCAGGGAGGCCTGCATGGTGGCTCTGGTGGGGCTGGGGAGGGTCCCATTGTGCATATCACCACACAACACCTAATTGCGCATAATCTGCACGCCACACTTGCTTCGGAGGAAGCATTGCAGCTTCGCAACATCCGGGCATCTCAAATTGCCAATCATTGTCCTCTTCCATCAAGAATCTTCCATGGTAGACAGGATATCCTTGACAAGATGCATCATTTTTTCCTTGACACTGAGATCCAACACATTTATGTGCTACATGGACTCGGAGGTGCCGGAAAGACACAGATTGCTCTGAAATTCATAAACGAGTCATCATCTCGGTGAGCTTGAGCATCCTACGGAGAAATGATTGTTGATCCAGTTGTATGTTCCAGCTTCTCAGACATCTTTTTTATCGACACCAGCACCATTGCAGCAATTGAAACGGGTCTCAAGAACATAGCTGTTGCAAAAAAATCTGGAGATTCTCCACAAGATGGCTTACTATGGCTGACCAGCAAAGTTGAAGAATGGCTACTTTTCTTTGACAATGCAGATGATCCAAGCATCAATCTGAATGATTTTATTCCTCAGTGCAATCATGGGAATATCATTATCACATCTCGAAATCCAGGACTGCGTGTTCATGCTGGATCCCACTCCCTTGTGTCAGACATGGGAGAGGAAGATGCAGTGGCATTGTTACTCAAGAGTGCTGTACAGGAGGCCACAATCTATACTGAACAAATTGCAACAGAAATTGTGAAGGTAAAAAGAGTTATACCTGGAAACACATTCAATTTTCTAATCCTTCTCTAGACATTGCACTATCTACCTCTTGCAATTGTTCAAGCTGGTAGATTCATATCAAAATCTCAAGATCTTGACAGCTATCTGGCTCTTTACACAAAGAACCAAGTGCAACTACTTAGCGAAAACCCTGCTCAGTCTCAGGACCGTTATGCCTGGACAGTGTACACAACATGGGAAATGAGTCTTGGCCGGCTCACACAACCAGCTGCTATGTTCCTGCAGCATTGTTCATTCCTCCATCACAATGGAATTTCAGAGCAAATCTTCAGCTCTGCATCCAAATACACATTTCAATCTAGTGGTCCCTCTCGAGAAGATCTACAGGGGCCTCTGGAATTCCTCTCACATTTTCTGGGACCGACTGGTGAATGGGACTCTCTGCGATTTTTGAATGTCACCAATGAGGTCAAAGATTATTCACTGCTTAGCTTTGATGCAGATAAGACAGTCTTTTCTATCCATCCATTGGTACATGCCTGGGGTCGAGCAACAGTCCACAATCCAGAAAGACACATGTTCACCATGGGATCTATACTTGGCATGGCTATTTCAGAACGCACACAGCAGGATATGCAATTGGCGAGTCTGCTATTGTGTCCACATGTGGAATTGGCTGTACAGATGGATGCGGAAGTAGCTCTGGCTTTTAGGCATAGATATGCAACAATATATTGGGAAGGTGGAAAATACAAACAAGCTCAGAAGCTACTGGAAGAAGTGCTGGAGAAACAGAAACAGGTTCTGGGTAACAATCATCCAGACACCCTGCATACCATGGGTAATCTGGCCAGCTCATACTCAATGCTAGGAGAGCACCAAAAGGCCAAAGAACTCAAGGTTATTGTGCTGGAGAAACGGAAACAGCTTCTGGGTGACAACCATCCGGACACCCTGCGTACCATGAGTAATCTGGCCAGCTCATACTCAGACCTAGGAGAGCATCAAAAGGCCAAAGAACTCGAGGTTATTGTGCTGGAGAAACAGAAACAGCTTCTGGGCAGCAATCATCCACACACCCTGCGTACCATGGGTAATCTGGCCATCTCATACTCAGACCTAGGAGAGCATCAAAAGGCCAAAGAACTCCAGGTTATTGTGCTGGAGAAACGGAAACAGGTTCTCGGTGACAATCATCCAGACACCCTGCGTACCATGGGTAATCTGGCCAGCTCATACTCAGACCTAGGAGAGCATCAAAAGGCCAAAGAACTCGAGGTTATTGTGCTGGAGAAACAGAAACAGCTTCTGGGCAACAATCATCCACACACCCTGGAAACTATGAGTAATCTGGCCATCTCATACTCAGACCTAGGAGAGCATCAAAAGGCCAAAGAACTCCAGGTTATTGTGCTGGAGAAACGGAAACAGGTTCTCGGTGACAATCATCCAGACACCCTAGGTACTATGGGTAATCTGGCCAGCTCATACTCACGGCTAGGAGAGCATCAAAAGGCCAAAGAACTTGAGGTTATTGTGCTGGAGAAACGGAAACAGCTTCTGGGTGACAATCATCCAGATACCCTGCGTACTATGGGTAATCTGGCCAGCGCGTACTCACAGCTAGGAGAGCAGCAGAAGGCCAAAGAACTCATTGTTGTTGTGCTGGAGAAACAGAAACAGCTTCTTAATCTGGCCAGGTCATACTCACGGCTAGGAGAGCATCAAAAGGCCAAAGAACTCGAGGTTATTGTGCTGGAGAAACAAAAACAGGTTCTCGGTGACAATCATCCAGACACACTGCGTACCATGGGTAATCTGGCCAGGTCATACTCAAAGCTAGGAGAGCATCAAAAGGCCAAAGAACTCGAGGTTATTGTGCTGGAGAAACAGAAACAGGTTCTCGGTGACAATCATCCACACACCCTGTGTACTATGGGTAATCTGGCCATCTCATACTCAGACCTAGGAGAGCATCAAAAGGCCAAAGAACTTGAGGTCATTGTGCTGGAGAAACGGAAACAGGTTCTCGGTGACAATCATCCAGACACCCTGCGTACCATGGGTAATCTGGCCAGCTCATACTCAGACCTAGGAGAGCATCAAAAGGCCAAAGAACTCGAGGTTATTGTGCTGGAGAAACAGAAACAGCTTCTGGGCAACAATCATCCACACACCCTGGAAACTATGAGTAATCTGGCCATCTCATACTCAGACCTAGGAGAGCATCAAAAGGCCAAAGAACTCCAGGTTATTGTGCTGGAGAAACGGAAACAGGTTCTCGGTGACAATCATCCAGACACCCTGCGTACCATGGGTAATCTGGCCAGCTCATACTCAGACCTAGGAGAGCATCAAAAGGCCAAAGAACTCATTGTTGTTGTGCTGGAGAAACAGAAACAGGTTCTAGGTGACAATCATCCATACACCCTGCATACCATGGGCATTGCACAGAGGATTAAGAAACTGTTAGGTAGTAGCAGAAAGTGATGTGGTGATGACTGCACCTGTTTAAACAATTATTTATTCATTGAAACTCCAATATGTGCAAATCAATTACCTGTGATAACCCGTTGATGTACAGAGTGAAAGTATGCATTCATTGGATGGAAAGAGTAAGCTTCTACACTGAGCCACACACACATGAAAGCCTTTTGTTTGAACTCTCAAATCAGGGTCCAGATATAACTGCACTATTTATTTTAAATGTCAGATGATGTGAATTCACTTGGCCAGCTGTAAATTATTGTGCTGGGACTGCTATGCCGCTGCACCCAAGCAAGATATGCACCTTCCTTGCTCCTTGTTCTGTTGACTTCAAAATGCCAGCAGAGACAGCATCAGCAAACAGTGAGTTGTTCAGTAGCTGCGCATTCTCGTTCTCTGTGATTTCACACTTTCCCTTGCACTGCAGCATCGCGTGCGGCTCTCAAGACACTCAAGACCTCAAATCACCCCCAAGCCTCATACTCCCCAAGTCAACATTCCACTCAAGCCAAGGGCCTCAACTCAATCTAATCTGGTTGTGTCGCATCCACAACCTGCATCAGCCCCAATCTTCATCGTGTAGAGACCTTGAGATGACCCTGGCCCTCCAAAACCTCAAGGCACCTTAATACCATTCACTGCAGATACTAACAGCAAGTTCATAGTCTGTCTTAATTCACGGGAATTTCAATACAAAGTGTGCGTTCTCAGATTATTACTCTCTCTTCACATTATTAATATTCTTGTGCTTCTTATGTATGTTCTACCTTTCCTCCCATCCCCACCATTGCTACCTCCAACTTGCCTCAAAGATTGGGTCTTCCTTACCCTCATTGAACCTTCTGTGTGCCTACTCTAGTTTAATTTGAATGCATTATATTTCTCCTGCAAAAATTTTGGAATCTGCTACAACATCTAAGCCTGACTACAGCCCGATATCATGAGCCTATTGAAAGCCCTCGTTTGCAACGAGGTCCTTTACACGAGGGGTCCCCTTTTTCAATGTCCGTCCAAAATTAAAGTCACTTCACAGCTCAGTTGAGGGTTGGAATTGGGGTGGAGGCTGGTATATACAGTGCATAGAAGAAGGAGGAAGAGAAAAAATTTAGGAATGAGATGTCCAAATATGGCTTGGGCTCGAGTCGAATGAGGGAGGTCTGCTCTTTATTTTTTCATGGGCACCTGGACCCAAGTCAAGACACTGTACCGACTTGTATGGTAGCAACCAACTAAGGAGCATTACAAAAAATTCAGGTTATGAGTTAGCAACCGATTGTGTTTTAGGTACCATACCTGCCTGAAAAGGTAATTTGATGTCCTGCAGGGGTGAAAATTTACCAAAACGGGCCTCAGAAGGTCAAAATTTTGGTGTTACAAGGTGATTTAGGCAACATTTTGAGGGCAGTGTTACGTGTTACGTTGCTACCATACAAGTCAGTACAGTATGCAGATGCGGACCACTCCGCTCCAAGCCATGCCATTCTTATTAACTTGGGCCGTTATGTCCAGTGATTGCTAGAGGTTCTGCTGATTTGAGTCCGAAATTGAAATCACCTGTACAACTCCAAGGTTGTTGATTCGGGATTTAGATTGAATTGAATGTAAATGGGCACCAGGGCCAAACTCAGTAGATTGAATAGATGAGCAGAACAGGGGGAAAAAATTAACACAAATCCTGAGTATATATGGCTTGGGCTCAAGTGGAATGAGCGCTGTCTGCGGATATTATGCAACAGGGGAAGCCCAATGAATGCAGATGCGGACCACTCTGCTCCAAGCCTTGCAAAAGCGTGCAATGAGGTCCGTTACATGAAGGAATTTCCGGAGTGCTCAGTATTTCTCCTGCTATGGAATCCCCCACAACATCTAAGCCTGACTACATCTGGATATTGTTTGCAACCAGGGGTTTCTTCTTAAAATGTCCGTCCAAAATTGAACTCACCTCACAGCTCAGTTGGGGTTGGAATTGGTGTGGAGGCTGGTATATTCAGTGCACTGAAGAAGGAGGAGGAGAAAAAGTTCAGGAATGAGAGGTCTAAATATGGCTTGGGCTCGAGTCAAACGAGCGTTGTCTGCCGGTATTATGCAATAGGGGAAGCCCAATGAATGCAGATCTGGACCACTCCGCACCAAACCTTTCTGAACTCTGTAATGAGGTACATGAGGGAATTTCAGGAGTGCTGGACGACTTGGAGTCCTTCGGCTGGACAATAATGCTTCTTGGTACCACACTGACTCCAGAATAGAAGGACTGTGGTTCGTGGATTTGCCCGTTAGGTGGTCTGCAGTGGGATGGTATGAGTATATAGTATACAAAGCATGGCGGGGGCTCTGCGGCCCACCACTTCGGTTGAGTGCTGTATTTCTCACATTGCTGTATTTCCCACATTACTATATTTCCACGTTGAAAGCTTATTGGAAGGATGATGAATGGTGATTGGCTGTGCTGTTGAGATTCGGCTTTGTATAGCACTGTTTGTCCTATTACCTAATTCATTCCTTTGTTGTTTTGCCTTCGTGTGCACGCTTCGTCCTCTCCGCTTCACAGGTTATAGGGCCCCGGCCTCCAGATTTGTGCTTTGTTGTGTCATTTTGCTGATACTCCAGAACATTGTTCGAGACGCTAGCAGCTCCTTCGTGACTGAGCGCAGTTTGGCTCGCCAAATACTTATTAGCTCCTCTTAAGTTCTGAGAGAAATCATCGACATCACATCTTAAGTGTCTAGAAACTTAAGTACTACAAGTAATACTAAATGGCTATGAAATAAGTCCTGTACTCTTACCTCTGTTGCAACTTAAGTTCAAAACTTAAGATGTGAACCAGAAATCAAGTTGCAGTCAGAGCTCATTACATATCTGCTGTAGTACTTGAGAGTTGAACCCAAACTTAAGTTCCTCCGGAACTCAAGTTCTACGTGTGAACTCAAGTCGTGCAACACTTAAGTTTAATGAGTCCCGAACTTGAGTTAGAACAAAGCTGAACTTACGTTCGGACAAAGCTGCGCTCTTGAATAAAGCTGAAGGAGAGTAAATTAAGAAAGTAATTGGCTGTGCAGTGTCCGAATAACATACTTGTTCCAGTTGGAGTCGCAAGTATGACCTTATTTTTCATCAAATATTCAAGCTTTAGTTCGGAACTTTTGCTCAGAAGTTGACCTGGCTAAGCGAACATGACAGGTCGTCGGAACTTTGTACCCGAAGTATTGAACTGTTGCGAACATGTACTTGTAAGCACCACCCGAACCTTTTGCGAACCTTTGGTTTGCTTCATACAGTTGGTGGTTGGGGAATAATTGATCTGGTGGTTCGCTTATCAGGCTGTGGTTTCTTTAGCGAGACACAGCTACCGAATTGGGTTACCTCATGGTTCGGTTAACCTGGCCACTGATCGCCAACTGACTTGAGCTCAGTTCAGAATATTCTGCATATATATACCCATGAAAGTACTATTTTTTTTCGCTTGCTGTCCTACACACTCTCTATCCCAGTATCCCTGCACCTACCACTTCACACTGTATGTCTCCATACTTTGCCTCAGTGCGACTCTGTTATTCATTCAAACCCATGGCCTTTCACCTACCAAATTTTGTGCGACATACTTGTCGTTAAACTGCCAAATACTAACACCTCTGTAGGGAAAGCAATTCAATGGACAACCAAAACCTCGTGAACCATTATCACTCATTTAATTTCTTTGCTGCCTTGCAACTCCCTGCATCTGTTCGTTCTACCAATTTTGTGCTTAATTTTGCGTACCTCTATTACTTAATCTCCTTTTCATCGACTTAGTTTACACTGGCTGTAACTTGCAGGACGACCTCATAAATGTGATATTTTTGTGTTCCCCTTTCAGCATTGATACCAACTTTGTCTGCTCCCGCTCTGTGCTCTGTTAGTCTAGTGGTTTTACGTCCCTAACTCTGTTCAAGGTTGGCGATGGGGAGCCACATCGCCGTAATCCCATCGCCACATCGCCGTAAGTTCGAATCCCCACTGTTGCACTGTTGTTTCACACTCTTTCTGTTGTTGTTTTTTACGTTTTTTTTTTTTTTTTTTTTTCATTTCCTGGCACTCTAGCTCTGAAAAGTGTTGTAGGTCAAGAGTTCAGTCTTGCTAGACCGTTCTCTTCAGTCTGAAGACAACGGCCTACGGCACCTACAATATACATAACCTCCATGAACCAAACACCGTGTCGAGTTCCCATCAGGTCACACCCTGGCCGCCCGGGTGTGACTGCGTGACCGGACGTGAGGTACTAACTACAGCAGAGAGAACAGTGTGAAAGACAATCAAAATGCAGTGTTATTTATGTAAAGTACAACAAAAAGCTAAGGCAATGTTCCATAAATGAATGATGTCCGAGTCCGCAGCAAGACCACGCCACTCTGCGATGACGGCCTCCAGAGCAGCGACCTGTTCGGGGTAAAAGGGACCCTGTGGCGATTCAACTGGGACTTCATTAAGATGCTCAGGGGGTCCAACTCGTCCCAGCCAGGAAGTCCAGCCTGTCTCTTCTGCATTGTTTTCGTGCTGTGAGTGTAGGAGAGTGACATCGTGAAGCCCCTCCCAATCAACACTATAGACCTCGAGCTCTTCCTCAGATAAATCTGCAGCCAGAGCATGGCCACGTACGCCATGCACTAGTATGTCGAAATAGAACATGTCGGCAGGAGACCAATTGGGTCCATTCCGGATTTGGATCTGGTGCTCGTTCCACAATTGGGCTAAGAAAGTAAGTTGATTGTTGATTGTTGGCAGAAAAAGGTGGTGGAGAAGCCAGATATGGTTCACATTGTTGATGTCGAGCCCGTGGTGCAGCTCCAGCATTGTGAAGTTTTCGCTCCAGGTGGCCCCAACCTGGGCTGTAACATCAACCCAAAGCCACTCGATTCGCACATTATGGATGCTCCTAGAATCTCGTAAGCATGGATTTGACAGGGGTACGGGTGGTGAGATCACATACCGGCCCCATATATAAGAGCCCCGGCGAGCACCACAGTGCTCTTCCATCCACGCTGTGATGTCAATGTTCTCCACACCGTGGTCCCCATGTGGAATAACATTTATTTTTCGGATACTGTACAAGATGTAAAGTACCGGTATATATACTAGGGACAAGTAATTGTCGCTGGCCCGCAGCCCAGTAATGAGACGGGAGTAGCCATCAATGAATCCATGGATTACAACTCCCCAGCGGATCAAACCTTAAGAGCACATTAGGCGGAACAGGCCCGAGGTGAACACAGTACTCCTACCGTGCTGTCCGTCGTGGTGCCAGAGTGAGTTTGGGCCAGCGACATAGTATTGCTGTCGGCAAATTTGGATGCGCTGAAATACACGATGAACCGGATCAATGCGACAGAGCGATTCACGGATGTGGTCCCACTGGACATGGTGCCCAAGTTGGCAGAGCATTCCATCGAGCATGCTAATTCCTGCACGCTGGAAATGTGTACGCAATCAGAGTAAGAGGCTGTCTAGCTCCCAGTCCACAATCATAGAGAGGTCACCAGTCGAGGCGGCGGAGGAGGTGCGGCATCGGCAACATCAGCAGGCATGACTTGTGGCACTGCATAATCGGGGTCCAGAATATTGTAGCAGTACCAAGCCTATTGCTGTTCTCGAGTTCCCTATGTTTGGAACTGACCGATTGAAGCACCTGCTTGAGGTCTCAGTGGTTGGTGGCGCTGAGCAAGTAGCAAATGGCGTCTTGGAAATTTCCCTGTGCAATTCATGTAAGTAAATAAGAAGCCGGAAAGATAAATGCCTGAGGAATTGGAGAGACCGAGAAGAATGAATTGAGTTTGAGCCTGAAGGCATTCAGCTCTTCCTCATTCCCGACATTGAGGTTTCGGAGGGAATTCAAGTGATCTGGTTCACAGAGATGGGCCAGAACTAGTTCACATAAGGGACTGTAGAATCTTGGACTTCAAGGAAACCCACCAGCATGCTGACTAGCCTTTTTGGCTTCACTTTTGTGCTTTGCCATGATGGGGGAGAACAGAAGATGACTCAGACGCAGTGTTGCAGTTAAGGGTAATGTTGTCAAGACTCCAAAAGTCGAGTCACGACTCAGGAAGTCGATGAAGTCGACAAGTCGACTTGGCGGAGTCGACTTGAGTGGATCAGGTCAGCCGAGTCGACCCTTTTTTAAAAAATGTACTACGCACCTTCAGAGGTTGTAAAAACTCGAAATCAGAAATTGTGATTTTTTGATCTGTCACATATGTCACCGATGTCACATCCATGTCACGGTGCATCAATTTCAGATTTTCTTTTCCAACTGCTCCAATGGCTTCCTGGGGTGAAATAAACCATAGTGCTAAAAACTCGACTCGAGTCTACTCGAGTCACTCAAAGTCGGTAGCATCGACTCGACTCGACTCGGCTTAAGTCGGTGCTGTCAAGTCGACTTGGGGTCGGTTTTGCCTGAGTCTTGACAACATTAGTTAAGGGTCTTAATAAGGGTCCTGCTGGAAGTTAAGGCCTTAAGACTTCTTAAGGGTTAATTAAAGGTGTGATTTTAAGGCGTAATTAAGGCTTAACACCCAAAATGGTACTACAAAGATTACCTCTCAAAATCATCACCGGAACCCCAGTGTTAGGCTCGTTCCTCGACAACTCAATGTGCTTCACTCCTTGAAGGAACTCAATATGAAGACAGGCCGCCCTTTTATACCACCTAAACATAAAGAGTGGGCTTTCCCGATTGGCTACTTGACTGCACCACCAAAGATATTCCTGACGCCAATGGGACACCAGGAAAGTGTACAGCGGGTTGATAGAACTCTATCTTCATTTGTCTTCCCTCACTGACATGATTGCACTCGCAAGAGCCCCCGATTTAATAATTGAACCGTGGGAAACTGGCCGTGCACCTTCCGTGAAAAGAAGAGGGATTCTTTTGGTCAAGGACATTTTCAAAGAGGGAGTTGGTGTAGCTTGGGCATCTCCATATCCCACATCGATGCAGCGCCAGTGGGTTTGCTCTGAAGTGTGGTCTGGTGATCCCATCATTCACCCTTAATAAGGGCTTTACAAGTTTCTGGCCGCTTGTTAAGGGCAACCCTTAGTCTTAACTTAAGCCCTTAAGATGTTAAGGCCTTAACCCTTAACTGCAACACTGCTCAGACGAAGCTCGGTGCCATCCAAATCTGCATAGCAACACAAGCTGTGCAGAAACTGATTCAGTGTGTCCATTTATTGACTAATTTGCATACAGTCTGAAGCCGGAACATGACCTCAAAAATGCGAATCTAATGATACCAAATACTCCTGCTGTGTTGGTATACAGAGGTCGAGAAAATTGCAGCCTTATTTACATGTATTATGATCCCATCATGGTAGCTTTCTAGTGTGGAATCTTGATCTGGATCACCCTCAAAACCAAGGGGAGAGGGTGAAAACCACCAACAATGGATGCAGAACCACAGCCAAGCTGCCAATAGATTTAATCTACATCATCCCCGAGTTCAAGTTCAACTTGATCAAAGTTCGACTTCAAAGTTCAAGTTTCGAGTTCCTTTACTCTTTTTGGAAGTTTTTGACCTGAATGCTCAACTTGGCCAAAAAGTTCGAACCAGTGGCTAAACTAGTAGAAAATGTACTGTCTTCGCATTTATTTGGCATGAGACGCCTGCATTAGACTAGCAAAACGACTAGCATTAAATTTGCTTTTTTCTCGCCTTTTCTTTGGTATTGCTATTATATGTTAGTAACCCTTTCTATTAGAATAAATGATGAAAAATGAGTTTATACGCAAGGTATATGTGCTCGTGAACTTGAGTTTGGGAGTCGGCTGTGATGTTTGCCATAAATACGGAGAGAAGACGAAGTGTTATATCCGAGTCGTCCAGATGATGGTACGGAGGGATATAGGGCCAGTCGAACTAACAACAGATACGAAGCGGAGCGGCGGGCCAGACAGAACGGAACCGGAGTCCGGAGTCGGAGCTGGTGAAAGGCGGACTGGATGACGCTACGCCACAGAGGGGATAATTGGACGAGCGTTACTGCAGGATATCGTCGGAGGAGAGAGATGACAGAAGCGGAGCTCCGGCGGAGTGTCAGAGCGGAACGACCAGACTACTTCACGAGGAACAGGGTGAAGCAACGTTTATCATAAAACTGAAGTACAGGAGGATGTAGGACAAGATTAAATACTAGAGCTCCTTATTGTAATAGGTAAAGGAGATATGTTAGAAACCATGCAGACATAACAATAAAGGTAAGTCCGAAAGGGGAGAAAGAAGTCAGGTGACAAAAGGAACGATGTTGAAACAATAAGTAAGAAGTCGGAGGACTTAGGATAATAAGGAATGTGTGGGATGGCGTCTTGCCAAGGTGTCAGTTGGTGGGAGATCGTTCCGATGTTTTGTCGGAGCTCCGATCGTTCCGTTACTCCGGCGGTCCGATGCGCTCCGAGAAGACGGAGCGCGATCGGAGCCGGAGGGACCGATCGGAGTAGTTTGTTGGAGGTCATGGTGCATGGATATAACAGTATCCCCCTCTAGGGTTCGACTCCCTAGGCGAACGTCCGGTGGTAGAGGTCCGATGGGAGAGTTCGGAGGATAACTGTTGGAGTCGTGAATAATGGATCGTAAGGCATAAAAAATGGTCTTTGGATTTTTTGAATATAATTTTGAATTTTCTCGGCTCCGCTCGTTCCGAGGACGGGACTGTATAGTCACGTGACGCATTGCCGTGAGTTTGAGTCAACAAACTTTTTCTCTCCGCAACCACCACCTACCCAGTTCACCGCACACCGGAACACCTAACCAAAATGGCCAACACCAACAACACCAGTGGAGGTGCCGCCGGATCGAGCAATGGAGTGGGTGACAAGCGTGCGGGAAGCAGTGGTGGAGACGGCGGTGAGGGGCGCCAGGACAAAGGCAAGGGACGGGCGACCTCAGCGCAGGTGCGCGCCGAGAACGAGGAGCGGGAGGCAGAGAAGGTCCGAGCGGGGAACAGGGAACGGGAGGACCGCCACGCGGAGCTCGCGCGGCAGATTCGGGCAGCGGTGGAGGCGGACGAAGAAAATATCGCGCGCATTGCGGCGCTCCTCGCGGGAGAGCGAGGCAATCCCCGAGGACGACCCCGAACGATACCGCGAGTTCCAGGCCCGCCACCTGGACTTGGTACCGCCGGTGGCGACGATGTCTGGGGAGCGGAAGCGGAAGCGGGCGGAGACGGAGGGTGGCACGTCGGACGGAGACGATGAGTCGGAGAGCGAAGTGCCGCTCCGACGCAACGTCATCGTTGTGAAGCGCGCTCCGGCGACGGAGGGCATGGTCGAATTGGAGGATGGGGAGCGTAAGTCCCTATTCCATTTCATTTTATTTTGTTTTTCTGGATTTTTATTGATGATTTTTTCAGGTTGCGACCGATGCGCGGAGACGGGATCCAAGTGCGTCGTTCCGGCGCTAAGTCGTCAGGGACGCTACCGGACCTGCGCGAGCCTTAGCTGTAATATATTGAATAAACAACATGGATCCAGCCATATAACCTGCTACCTATGGCCACGGAGCTAGCCAACCCGCTGGGTAGGGAGCCCAGGCAGGCCAGGGGCCTATATTTACCGCCCGGAGCCCGGTTAGTTGTATTTATTTGTTCCTCTGGACCTTGCACCCCTTAATTGGCATCAGATGATGGCTGCCATCAATAGCAACAAAAATCTTTTGCAGGATGGGTTGTCCGGATACGGACATCCCAATTTGTCTCGCCAATTGCAACCGGTCTAAATCGGCTTGCCTCGGCATTGCACTTCGGGATCTTCCGCCTACAGCCCAGCGGATCATGTGACTGCCAAAACACGCTTTGACCGGGGCCCTTGCACGCTCCCCCGGGCCCTATTCCGCGCGCTAAAATTCCCATTCAATGGGGAAGATGTCACATACTTGGTAAAGGCTTATCGGGCCCTATCCTGGCTCTGAAACCCCTTTTAAAATGCGATTTATATATTATTTGCGTGGGAAAAGACGGGTTTTGGTTCGTATTCTGGGCACAAAAATTCCCATTCAATAGGGGAAGGTGGTATATCCTCGGGAAAGGCTTCCCGGGCCCTATCCTGGCTGTGAAACCCGTTTTAAAATGTGATTTACATATTATTTGCGCAGAAAAAGACGGGTTTTGGTTTGTATTCCGGGCGCTCAAATTCCCATTCAACGGGAGAAGGTGGTGGATACTTGGGAATGGCTTATAGGCCCTGTCCTGGCCCCGAACCCCCTTAAAATGTGATTTATATATTATTTGCGCAGAAAAATACAGATTTTGGTGCATATTGTGGAGAATCTTCATGCTTTAACCTATTACTACCAATGACGGCGTTCCTTCAGCCTCCCTCTGCGCTTCCTGCCCATTGCACATCAATATTGAATTTCCCGCGATATTCGATGCTCCGTGGGCGAATTGGCCTAAACGCGCTCCTATCTCTCTCTCTTCCGTCGTCTCTATTCCCTGCATGCTTGCGACAATTTTTACTGCCGACAATCGTCCTTCTCCGTAATTGTCTCAGCTTTGTTTGTTCGTGTTTGCCTCGGTAAAGTCGCGTGTCTACGTCACATGACTCACTGGACTTAGTCAAATTTCCAAAGTGCGATTTTTTTTCCAAGTCCTGAAACTTTCCAAAACAAAAAAAAATCAATCCTATTCAGGAGCTAGAGCACAGTACATTTGAAAGTTCCTAGAAGCGCTTTTTGAAGGCCTCGTGAAACAATGCGAGACCCTCACAAACCCATGCGGCATTGTTGACCGCGACCTCCCAATCCCCCACCAATTCCACGTTCTCTTGAACGGCACATCCCCAGAAGTATAAGCTTGCCACGACGCTCAGCACGCCGTTCTGGCCCCAGAACATCAACTCGTCCCACTCTTTTCCGTACGACCCCGCTATCAGCCATGCACCCGCCGAATCTTTGCCCCGCCACGCGGGTTGCAAAGTGTCCCACCACGCCCACCACTGTCGTCCGTACTCGGCTGGGTTTCGCACAGTCATATCGGGCCTCCCCTTCCTCCCCCGCCCGCAATGAATCCAACGATTGACTTGTTCTGGCCGCAAATGTTTCGTGATGGCGCCAGCCGAGTTTTCGAAGCGAGAGGCAGCTTCAATCCTCGTCCACGCCGCCAACAGGGCGTTGAAGTGCGCGCCGAGGTTGCAGCGCGTCACCTCGGCGTGACCGTTTCTGAACCAGTCGGGGGCGGTTGGTGGACAAGGCGGAGGATCTGAAATTGCAGGCGGCGCCATGGTGACAGGAGCGTGCGGTGCGTTTGTTGGCGCTGGGTCCCCATTCTCTGGCGGCGTGGGAAGTAGATGCAGCGCTGGAACTTGGGCAGTGAAAGCAGGGGGAGGCGAAGGGGGAAGCGAAGGTCGCTGCGGCGAGGGGGGTCGTGTATCTCCTGCACCCAGTTCTTCGTCCTCGTTGAGCTCTTCGTCGTGGTCGAACTCGTGGAAGGACACGTTGTCCACGTCGGACCTATCGATATCCATCACAATCTCGTCGTCCGTGTTTGGTGGGGAAGACGCTCGCGAAGACCTAGACGGCGTGCGGCCTAACGGTGCCCCCATCTCCACGTCCGCACCTACTCTCCCTGACTCCTCTTTGCCTGCCTCGCTTTCTCCCCCACCGCCCGCGGAAAGCGCGTCCCCTTCACCACCATCCTCCATGTCGCCGGTGTCAGCTGGGCCACCCTCGCCACGGGCTTCCTGTTTCCCGCCTGCCGCACCTTCTCCGTCGGTGGTGGTGGGCAGTGAAGAGGAAGGGACGGCCGCATCGGCTGCGGACCCCATCTCGACATCGCCACCGCCCGCCCCACCGTCCCCTCTCTCTCGCCCACCGTCCCCGCGTGCCGCCGCGCCGTTCTCTCCCTCTCCCCCACCTTCCACTGTTGGCGCAAACCGATGATAAGCCGTGAATCGAAACACGCCGAAATATGCGTTTTTCGGTGTTTTAACCGCGCACATGATCCAAAAAGAGGACTAACGTGTATCCCGCACGGTTAGTCAAAAGACATACCAAGGCTATAAGCCGCAACTCGTTCGCGGCTCACTTACCAGAAAACTGCACATCCTGGATAAGGGATTGACGACGGGTACCGCTTGGGCAAGGCTGAATATTGGTTCAGAAGCCACTTTGGGGTTCTACTTTACTAAGGGATAAGCTAAGACGCACTCTGTTGATTATTGGTCTAAGGAAGTTTCTCCTTAGACGGACCTTTCGAATTGTTGAATAATGTTTACAACCAAGACGCGACGCGTTCGTCACATGACCAGGCCATGCTTTAGACAAGGTATTCAATACCAGCTAAGGCGGCTAAACGGCCAAAGGGTCTTGGCAATACCCCGATCAAGTGTCACTTATAAATAAGCACGATATTGATGATGCGAGTCTAACTTGCGAACTAACTTACCAAATTGGGAGTTCGGGGTGTCCACAAGAAGCCCGAGCTCTGAGCATCTCAGGATAAGGCTTCGACCACTGGGGGCATTACCAGATACTGGCCCAAGGCTCAAGGAAAAGAGCTTACCAACCGGGCGATCAAATTAGGAACCGATCTGACAACATGTCCCGCAACTAAATAGCTTATTAGGGGTTGGGGTAATGTTTGAGCCTGCACAACTGTATTGAGCTGACACTACTGTACTTAATAATTCTCGGATAGATACCCGCAGTAGCATAATAGTGCACATGTAATACGTTTTGAGTAGATATAAAAGGAGGGTAGAATTAGTAGGATAGGCACTGGATCCTCCCTAAAAGAGCAGGTAGCAATAAAGCACCGCGTACCAGGGGAATTCTAGGGCTTGTTCAGCTAAGGCTAACTCACATAACGAGTTTAGTTTGATAATAACAAGTTTCGTTTTGGAATCGGATTTCGGACTATAAGTCAACCCATAAAACCCATAACCTCACCGTGTTACCAGACAAAGAAAGTTACCAGACATAGCGAGTTCCAGACAAAGAAAGTTACCAGACATAGTGAGTTTCAGACAAAGAGAACACAGACTTGACCCAGACAAAGAGAATCGGACGCTACATAGCTGTGAGGCTTTAAAATCTAACAAACTGCGACTAAGGCGTTCAGAACTCTGTTCAACTCTTATTCGAGCCAAACCTGTGCTAAGCACGCAACTCATACAAACAAACTTGCTCTCGAACTCTGGTCCTCGTCCTTGGAAGTACATTCGTGTAATCTTGGACAAGCAATCACAACTCGTCGGCGAATATAGACCTTGAAAGGGGTGTGAAGGTGTTAGATTTGGTTAGTAGTTGTTAGTTGGTGTAGCCATTCTTCGGATTAGGCTTAGCCAGCGAAGCATTCTGCTCGTCGTTTTAGCATTATATAGCATTTTGGTCTGTTTCCCGAGCACAAGTTTCATCTGGAGCCCACCGCGAGGGGACCAGAATAGAGATTACTTTTGTAGTCTGAATTGCACAGAGTCTTTCAACAGAAAGTCTCACCCAAGCACTTGGCAAAAATAAGCCAGATCGAACTCCGACTCTTTGACCCTTACCAAGGGCTTTGAGTATAAGAACACAGCCAAGCTGTTTACAAGTAAACAAGCACCATTGATTCATCGAGGCCTGAGGGGTCTGATTCAGAACCAGAGAACTTTGAAGGCTTAGGAACTCCGACGTTTTGGGATAGACCCGGAACTAGGATTTCAACCAACTCCAGGCAATCTAGCCAAGCTTCACCGTTTTCACTCGCGCCTATAGCAAAGCGCGCAAAGACTAAGACCGCTGCTGAACTTGGAAGAGCGGAAGCATCTGTTTCCACCCGGCTAAGAAGGCAAACGTACTTGAACCGACCACCGCAACCAACTGCTTCTAGCTCACAAAGGGAGTTAACTCCTGATAGTGAAGAAGAGAATTTACCTTTGGGACCGCTTAGAGTCGCTTTACCAGCCTCTCCTACCTTACCCGAAACTCCTGGAATGAGCACCCAAGGTACTCAAACTCCGAACCAGCCACCAGTACAGACTACGAGCTCTGCGCCTGGCGCGCAGCAAACTGTTTTACCAACTCAGACTCCTGCTCCTCCTCAGAATCCAGCTCCGGCCATGGCCCAGACAGGACACACGAACTTCAGAATGCCGAATGGGTGGGACAGAAATAGCCCACAGTTTGACGGCAAAACCGCCTCAAGCCTGAAACGCTTCTTGCTCCAGTGTAACTCAATAATCACGCAAGGGGGTCTCGTAGACGACGACGATAAGAAGGCGAGAGTCCTAGAATATGTTGAAACCGATGTGCGAGACCAGTGGGAGAGCTTAGACTCTTTTGTTGGTGGGACATATGAATCCTGGATTAAGGAGATTGAGGCCTTGTTCCCTGAATTGGAAGATTGGGATAAGGGTTCCATCGAAAAGCTCAATCGGCTCTGCAAGCAGAACCAGAACATCTCAACATCGGACTTAGGGCAGCTAAGAAGGTTCTCCAAAGCCTTTATGGTGGAGGCGACTAAGCTTCTAGCTGACCCGGCCGCCATCTCCAATGGGAGATTGGTTACTATATTCGAAGGATGCTTAGACCAAGATTTCGCGGCCCTGGTTAAAGTAATGAGAAATCATGTAACAATCATGGGCATAGCCAACCCTGCGTACGCCATACCTGCGGGAGTTCCTGGCACAGCTGGGGCTTCCACTGGAGTTAAACGTCGCACGGACAAACCGCCTATCCAAGAAGTGATTAGGGTTGCCGAATCTATCGCTGCGGCAAGCGGTGTGGATGAAGATAGTGATAAAGACGATTTTGTTAACACTGGCTCAGTGTCTAAAACAGCTGCAGCTGAGGTTAAGGGCATGAAGAAAGAGCTTAGCTCGACCATGGATACGTTCGCCGAAGAAATGGCTAAGCTAAAAGATGCCATGGTCGTTCAAGAAAAGCGGATGAAGGAAAGTTTGAACCATGTGGAAACCACGCTTACAGCCGTTTGCAAAATTGATGACAGTAGACGCTTTTGGCAAACAATTACAAACTTTTGATCCGGCCACTTTGCGGCGCCGTTTGGCTTCCTCTGAATGCTTTTTGGAGATTTCTGGGCTTTCAGAAGTCATTTTTCTAAGCTAAACTCGTGTTTTCCAAACTGAAATCGGCCGAAATGATTAAAATCATGATCCATCAATTTGCCGGTGACGGCCATGTAAGATATGTGGCATGTGCAAGCAGGCCGAGCGCTTGACCTACGTAGTACTTCTGGAGTCGTGGTCTACGCTTCGTCCGCGCATTTTTATCAACGTGGCAATGTGTGTTTCCTTCGATCATGTTCCTCTACGAAATAAATGCCAGCACTGTTCTTGACTGTTCTTCGACGCTGCCCCAAGCTTGGAGCTGTGCACGTCGTGTTCCCGGCCGCGTCTTTCCTGCCTGTGCTGCCAGCGCTGTCAGTGCGCTCGCGAGATTCCGCCGCCTCGTCGTGGACCAGCGCGAAGGAAACCAACCACTTGTAACCACTGGAAGGAACAGCAGGAGTTCACAGGGGTGTGATTTCTTGCTCACTTCCATTTTTATTTATTTATTCATACTCACCGCTTCGCAGGCAGTGAAGAGCCAGGACGGCGGGTTATGGGCGGTGAATGCGGAGCAGACAATGTATGTACTGGATATGTTTGCGCATTACGAGTGATCGGGATTTTCGACTGGGGATGTGATGATTCAAAACTGAATCCGAAAGTCTTGTGGATTTATTTCCTTCCTTTGCAGAGAGAGTGTTTTTTCGATCGGATTGTTCAATGGTCAGATTCCTAGTATCCGCGCACAGTCCTCTGTCACATAAAGTGAGGGTACTGCGTACTATACTGTGTGGCCAGCGCCAAGACATCGAAACATGATTTAATGTAAAGAATGTAAGCCGCCCCCGAGATCGATATTCACCTCCTCCCTCGCACTGCGGCAGCTATTTGCTGCAGTCAACGCCGAACGTCAACTTTTCTGCCAGTACGGGCAAAAAGTCAGCACTCACAACACGAAGAACAGGAATATAGCTTGGAATGAACCCAAGTGCTTGACGAGTTGCGCGGTCGCGCCCGCGTCACCGCAGCGGAAGCTGCCGCTAACTAACATTACTAGTCGAGCTATGTAGTACTATAGAACGATCGGAGAAGCGACGCACCACTTGATTGTGTCGGTCTTCATCGCCTCAAACCGTGTGGGATCGGGCGGTTCTTGTCATCGTGCCCCTCCATGCCTCACATCCGAGCTGTCGCGGTCGCCTGTGGTGATAAGATCCAAAAGTCTCCCGAGCGTCACAGTCAGGATTCATCCTACTGACGGAGAATTGAGGGGGTGGACGGTGCTAAAACAGATAATGAACACGGCTCGAAAATGCACCAAATGTAAAACCGCGGGCTTGAATGTAACAGAGCTGGTACGGGGGAGCGAGACGGTGACAGCGTGAAAGAGAATTTGGGTGAGTAGAAAGATGGAGGGCAACAAGCATTGTGCACGGCATGGAGGTCAAGATTTGCGTGCAAAAAGACAGTCCCAATTACCGCCGACCCCACGAATCAAATCTACTTGAGTTGTCCCTACTGCTGACCACCGTTCCCTGGAAATGTGGAGGGCAATGAGGTATTTGGTTTGAACAGGTTTGAACTTGAGTGTCGCGGTCGGTAGAACGAAAAGCGGCAGAGCAATAATCGAAAAGCAACGGCAGAGCGATGATTTGGAGTGAAAAGCGGCAGAGCGATGAGAGAGCGTTTGGGGGAGAGTTCTGAGAGGATTTGGGTGTTCCGTTATCACTAGGACACATTTGATAGGTTGTGGGACCTTCTTTGAGGAGCGGCGGTCCGCAATGGTGGAGGGAGAGGTCAAGCGCTCGGCCTGTTTGCACATGTCTTACATGGCCGTCACCGGCAAATTGACGGATCACGATTTTAATCATTTCGGCCGATTTCAGTTCAGAAAACACGAGTTTAGCTTAGAAAAATGACTTCTGAAAGCCCAGAAATCTCCCAAAAGCATTCAGAGGAAGCCAAACGGCGCCGCAAAGTGGCCGGATCAAAAGTTTGTAATTGTTTGCCAAATGCGTCTACTGTCATCAATTTTGCAAACGGCTGTAAACATACCTTCAGCCAGGCTGTGAGAGGCCCGCCTCCGCACCAGGACTTACCGCCAGTAAACCCTAGGGCTAATCCCAACCCTGGTCCACTCAGAAGTGACAAGGACGCAGGATGTCATTATTGTTGGGAAACTGATCACCGAATTGCGGAGTGTGACTATAAGAATGAGCACATCGATATGGCATACCTGTCGTTCGACTCCGGGTATTTAAGATTGGGGAACGGGGCCTATATTCCTAGGGCACCCATGGATAAGAGCCGCAAGGTACGGGTGGACGAGTATTATCCCAGCCAAGGGAAACCCAAAGGCAAAGCTTTGAGGAGCTCCTTAGCCGCGAACTACCACCACACCCAGTACGCTCAGACTAGCTACGGCGAAGATGACTATGTCCATGCGATATGTGATTCTAGGGATGATGAGCTAAGATCTAATAGGGTCCAGAGGCAGTTCCACGCGGCTATACCAGCTCCGCCAGCACCTCATGACCATTACCCAACTGCAGCAGTACCGGGGATTCCTTATCCTGTAAATCAAGGGTTGGCGCCTTTAGCCTATCCAGGGTTTCCTTATCCAGGAATTCCGAGCACGGCACCAGTTACGCAAATAACGCAACCTCAGTATGTTCAAATTCCGACTGCTCCAGCAGCAACCCCTGGGAACTTTGATTTCAACCAGTTGGCACAACTTGTCGACGAAGCTCGCCGAGCGGGCCTTGTCCAGCCAAGCGTGCCACAGGAACAGTTCGTGGCAACTCGAACTGGGGCTAGGTCTGATGGGCCTGCCCAACCAAATTTCTAGGCGGTTCGAGGAAGGAGGCCGGGCAGAGGTTGAATACCCCTGTTCCAGCAGCCAAGCCTCCAGAGAACCGGAAAAGGGCTGAAAGGGAATCGGATAAAAGTGATAATTGGTGGGCTAGGGATAAAACAAGACCTGGTCCGTGGCATGTTCGATGGGCAGACGAAGAGAAGGCCCAAGAGGAGGCTAAGCTACAGGATTGGCCTGTTCCGGCAGATATGGAGGAGTTAAGTAGATTCCTAAGTTGGATTTCTATATTGAAGGATGAGATATGGGACTTCTCTCGGCACATTAAACCTTTGGTAAACGTGTTGAAAGATAGGAAGTTTGAATGGGGCTCGGCTCAACAAGGGGCCTTTGACGAGATTAAGCATACCATCATCTTGTGGATGCAGCGGAAAGCTAGAGAGAGGGAGCACGATGAGAAGGAGAGGGGTGACTTAATTCCTGATAACGGGAAGTACCCTCAAATCTCCAAAGTGATCACCTTGGATGATGTATACCCAGATGAAAATCCAGGCCAAGGCGCTTTCACTACTCACGTAGACTCGGCGGACAAAAACTTGGGAAGGAGGAATCAGAGAAATGAACCTAGCCCAGTAGCACCGGAAAGAGCGTATAGAGTGGTTTCCGCCTCTGACAGGGCAAAAACAGAAGATGCAATCGTGGACCAGATTATGGGGAGCGCTAGCAGCTTAACCGCAAGCGAGATAGCTGCAGTAGCGCCAGGGGTCAACCGAAAGTTGAAGATGAGGTTAACCAAAACCAGAGTGCCGATTAAGCAGCCTCCGGCTAAGGAAGCCCTAGCCCAAGAAATAGACCAGGAGAACGCTGATCTTCCTGGCCTATTGGACGACAACTCTGGCGACGAAGACTCTGATGACGAAGATGAACCGTTTAAACTGGACTGGGACGCGCTTGACGTGGCGGAACTACCCACCGTAACTTCCCTGTATGTTGCGGCTGAAAATGAATATGGGATTCCGGCTGGTTCAATAATTGTACCAGACCCTTACGAACAATATTTGGATTCGCTAAAAGAAGGCGAAGTCCCTAAGCAAGTATATGTGGCCAGGGAGTCTGACTCCTTGAGAGCTATATGGCCCTTAGTCTTTGGCAAGGAAAGGGTAGAAAGTGTGCTGGATAGTGGTTCTCAGATAGTTTCAATGGCATTGAAAACCGCTCAGCGGCTCAACATACCCTGGAACCCTGACGTTCAAATATTTATGCAGAGTGCGAACGGGCAGTTGAAAAAGTCGGCAGGCTTGGCCAGAAATGTGGCCTTCCTGTTTGGTGATATCACGCTCTATCTGCAAGTACATGTAATCGACCAGCCTGCCTACGAAATATTATTGGGTCGGCCTTTTGAGGTTCTGACCGAGTCAAACGTTCAGAATAAGAGGGATGGTACCCAGACACTCACTCTCACGGATCCGAACTCGGGGAGAAGAGTCACAATCCCAACTAGCGTGCGGGGAGCACTTTCTATGGCTAAGCAACCTAAGGACAATACGTCCAGGAGGGCCACTGTAGAAGAGGTTGAGGATGAAGACGAGGCAAAGACTAGGCCTAAACGAGGGGCTACTGTTCCGCCAGAGCAGGAAGGACCGGGTTTTCAGAGATCTTCGAGGAATTGATCCAAGAACAACGAGGAGAGCTAGCACTGAAATTCGGGTTTAACAAGGATGGGGAGCTTGAGATCGAAGGATACTTGCAACCCAGGAATGGCATTTCGTTTACGGCAGAAGAATTGAACACGGCATACTTGCTGGCGTCCACCGAGAGCAATGAACTTAAGGAGGACGTACAGGCCCAAACCCTTTTACAAGAGTTTGTGGCTCCGCAGCCAAAACAGCAAGAACATAAAGACGGAGACCGAACATATGGGGTATTTACCTTCGATGAGAGATTACCAGATCACTTGTACGACAAGGCTCATGGGAAATCTCGGGTTAAGAAGCTATCCGACCAAAAGCCTTATCCAGAAAAACCTAAGCACACCACGGGTTTAGACGTAAGGTGCTCTTGCTGCCAAGTGGCTGACTGTTATCACCGGACGAAGCAGAGCAAGACCCTAGCGAGAATCCTGATACGGTCTACGCAGGGGAGAGAGTACCAATGGAGGCGGTGTTTGCACCAAGAAGTACAAACCAGTGGCGCTAAAAACTAGGCCGGTACTGGGAGACTTGCCAGAACGTTTCAGGATAAAGAGGGAGATAATTGGGGATCCGCTCAAGGATATGCCAGGACTCTCGCCTAACCCACCTGACTTTGTACCAACGGGTAGGTATACCGAAGAAAGGAAGAAGATTATTGAAAAGATTCACGAGAAAGATTTCATGTGGCTAGAAGAGCACAAGCTAATGCACCACTTTATGATGGAACAGGAAGCAGCCTTCGCCTGGGATGACTCTGAACGTGGGAGCTTTAGACATGACTTCTTCCCACCTGTTGAGATTCCAGTGGTTGAACATAAGGTTTGGGTTGAAAAGAGTATCCCCATCCCGCGTGGACAATTAGAGGAGTTCTGCAAGGTTATCAAGAACAAAATAGACGCAGGGGTTTACGAACCCTCAAATTCGTCTTACAGGTCTAAGTTCTTTGGTGTGGTTAAGAAGGATGGCAAAAGCATCCGTCTAGTCCATGCTTTAGAACCTCTGAACGCGGTTACTATTGCACACTCGGGAATACCACCAGCTACGGATGAACTGGCTAACCACTTTGCTGGAAGGGCGTGTGGCGCAGTACTGGACTTATACTCTGGCTACAACCACAGGGACTTGGATGAAAATTCCAGGGACTTTACAACGTTCCAAACTCCGTTCGGGGCACTGAGGCTGGTTAAACTACCTCAGGGTTGGATTAATTCGGTACCAATATTTCACGACGACGTGACTTTCATCCTAAGGGACGAAATACCACATGTAACTATTCCCTATATTGATGACGTGCCCGTACGAGGGCCAGGAAGTCGGTGAAACGGGCAAGATGCGCTAACAGTGAAAATGGGCTAAATAAGCTCTGAATGTGGGCTAGCTGAACACTAACACACCACACACAAAACCTAACACAACACCAAATCCCCTACTTATACTTCACTAAGACTAAGCGCGTCTTCCTCAGTGAGTTCGGGTCCGAGCCGTAGTATGCGACTACTGGTTTGGATTCCTAGCACAACGAGAATTGAATTATGGCCTCAACTATCCCAACTAAACAAACACCACACTATTCGCTAGCTACCCTTGACGTTCCGAAACAAGACTTCCCAAGGTTGGGATGTACAGGTTTGGGGGTGATAAGGATGTTTACTAGGCGGACGCACAAAGTGCAGTCGTCCTAGGCGAGGTAACTAAAGTGTCTATCTGAAAACTTCCACTAATGGACTATGCTGCTTCTACTGCACTTCCTCTATGGCTTGGCTAGCTGAATACTGCTAACGGTCGACTTAGACTCCTCTGAATCCAAGCTCTTTTCTGTTACACTTGGGCTTATTAAGGACCCCGAGTATTCTCTTAGCTCAACTAGTTGGTCAATGAATCGACTGGCAGTTCTACCAAAGTGCTGTGCCGGGCGTGGTCCGTTTTACGGGAGGCGTTTCCTGGTCACCCAATGTGTAGCTACCACTGAAGTCCACCACAAAGCTAGCCGCAACTCTCAAACTTAAACTCTTGTGCTCTCGGTCCTGATTTATACGTGGAGATTGGCACCGCTCACAAACTCCCAACGCGAAGCTTCGACTTATTGGTTCACACAGTTACTTCTGGATCCAACAAACAACGCTGTGATTTCTATAGACTGGTTTACAACAGAGAAGGTACTTTATCTCCGCTTCGACTGGCCTGAGCACACCCTTATCGACTGAGCGATGAGTGGGGCATGAACTGGTCTCTAGCGGTAATTTATGAGGCTTTATATACTGTTCAGAGAGAAAATGATGAGGTAAAGAGAAATGAGTAAAACAGGCCGATGTTCTGGTCATGCGACCGCCTCCGGAAGACGAGCCGGGTCCATTCGTGGTCTAGGCTTGCCTAGCTGGCCAACTATCTGACCATCTCGACAGCCAAGCCGGGTATAATTGCCTTTCTCAGCGTGCTAGTCTGCACCCGAGCAACTCTCCATGTGCAACTCCACTCCGGAACTACTATTCCCGGTGCAGCTTGCTCATAATCACGCCACTTCCACCCCGCTATCTTACGGACTGAACATCCTAGCGTTCATCCACTGCTCCATCTCAACATGAATTCACTGTTTCCGCTATTTGTCTTCGTTAGGCTCTTTGGATCGCGTCGCGTCCATCACCTGACCTGCTGGTGGGTATACTCCTATACCCCTATGGTTGGTCCCTTCGCATTGTCTCAGCTAGCGCCACTTCGACCGCTACTGTATCGACTTCAGCAGTGTATGTCCAGCTGCTATGGTACTAGCCGCCTTCCTACACCCGCTAGCTCGCTCGTGCTCGTTCCTACTCTGCGCTAGCTCCGACCAAAGCTCCGTCTGTGCAGTCGTTGGTCCTCGTTCATAGAATCCTTGACACTCTGAGGTACTAGACCTGTATGTTTATCTCCTTGATGCGTGTATTCGCCTAGTGTAACACTTGTAAACCGCGCCTAGCACTATAACTCGTACTACAGCCAGCAGCCGGAGCTCACTCTGACTCTCCTTTGTACCACCGAACAGAGTTCCCATTGCTAGTTTGTAGCCCTGAGAAGCTAGTAATGTACCTAATAGAAGCTAGCAGACTTCGTCATGCGCTAGCTCTAAAAAGCGCAAAATGTAGCTAGATGGCAGCACATTGCAAACGCGCCGTTTCATCTCCCCTTTACTAAATCTCAACCGTCCTCGGTTGTGGTCCGTGTATGTCACTTTCCAGTTTAGTAGTTACTGAAATGGCATCTTTCTAGTAACGTTCAAATATTTTCAAGGTCTTTCTTGCATTCCCATGCATAGTGTCAATTCATCTAGCCAACTTCTTCCCTTCGACTGATATTTCCCACAGTTGAACTCGGTCTTTCCTTTCTAGGCAAAGAGTCGCACGCTTGTGTAGCATTGCTGTCTTCGCTTCGAGAACGATGATCATTGCCTTTTCAGGAAATCGATCAATCTTCTCTCAGCTAGCCGATTTTTTCAGACAATTCGACCTCCTTTCGCTCAGCTAGCCCCTGATTCACTCTGGTTTGTGCTAACTCTCGTAGCTTCTCACCGGTGACCTCACAGCGCTCTAGCTAGCAACGTAACCTCGTGACTTTGCGCCGAGAAGCTGATTTTCGGTGGGAAAAGAAGCGGCTATTTGCCGTATACCAACTCATTGCTGGCGGTACCGCGGTGTGCCTGCGGGCTGCGGTTCAGGGTCGCCAGGCGTGGGTTCGTATCCCACGGCCAGCTTCCTTCGCTTAGCGTCTCATATAAACTGAGGCGCTAGCTGAAGTCGCCCATTTCTTTCCTTCCCTCTTACTATCACCCCTCTTCGCTATCTCTTCTTTCTTCTACCATGTCCAAGCGCAAGGCCAACGCCTCCATCCCAGTGGTCGACGCTTCTTCGCCGGACGCCCCTTGGACTTTCTTTTGGCCATCACAGTTTTTCTCGGACATAATCCACTATTTCGACCAGGAAAACATCGACAACTCAAACAGCGCCGACGTTATGCCCATCCTCAATGCAATGCGTCCACTCTTAGGTAAGTTTCTCAACTTACCCTTTCTTCCTAGCTAACTCTGTCCTTTCCGTCGCAGGCTGAATTCCACAAGAAGTTTCACCAACTGGCCTACGGACGTCGCCGCTTATGTCGCCGCCATATCGATCGCTTCCCGCCAGCTCATCCGTCTGCACCTTGGCAAACCGAGCTTTCCGGCTTATCAAGACCTGTTCTGGAACTATCCCAAGGATTTGGAGAAGTTACTGGTACGTCCTCTACTTCTCTTTCTATTCTCTGTCTCTGGAACTAATCGTGTTCCCTCTTTTAGACAGCTGCCAAGGTTACTCTACCCGACTCTGACTTCGTACTGCCGCGCTTCAAGCTGAAATCCAAGGCCCCTCTGTCTTTGGCCAGGATCGACGACGATGGCAGTGGCAGTGACGACAGCAATGCCAATGACGACGCCAACGAGGCGCCTCCGCCAAGAAGCCGCGCCTTAGCACCACCAAGGTGCGTTTTTCTTCGCCTATCGTTCAACGCCCCGTAATCTCCTTGTTTACGCAGGGCCGGGCGGCTTCTGTGGAGAGCGTAACCTCAAGTGCGCCTGCTAAACATACGGTGCGTCCGACTGTCGCCTCTCTTATCAACTAGATAGCTATCTTAACTATCTTTGCCTTATTAGCGTGCCAAGGGCAAGTCCGTGGCTTCGGGGTCTCGTTCCACTCGCAGTTCTGCTATGCAGCCCGAGACGGACGAGACTCCCACTCGTGTCACTGGAAAGGCCCGTCGCCGCGACGCTCCCGCTAGCTCGCCACCTCCGGCGTCTTCGTCAAAAACCCGCGTCGCCAAACCCTCCAAGTCGACTGAGGACTCGCCTCCTCCGCCATCGCGTGAGGCAGTTGCTCCAGGTTGCCGTTGACACCGAGCCCGCTCCTCCTGGTAGTAAGTTTATTACATAGCTCTTTCAATTAAATCGCTTGCTAACTTCTCTCCAGCCTGGATAATGGGCCAAGCTCGCCCGTTCCCTGCGCAAGCTCGCGCGCCCACGGTGTACATCTCGGACTGGTTGTCGCCTGCACTATGGTCTAGCGCGGTGGTCAAGTGCCTTAGTTGCATTAACCGCGCCCAACCCTGCAGTGCGGGCGCTCCCGGTACCCGGTGTGACCCTTGCGCTCGAGGCAGCATCAAGTGCTCTCGCTACAACAACGCCGCCGAGGACGCCGTCTTGCACGAGAAGCTGTGTCCCTTCTACGCGCTCTCGTCCGATTGTGAGTCCCGCTAGCCCTTTCGACGCTAGCTTTTACTAACTATCGATCTTAGTTTTCATCAAGTCGGTCTCTCATGCGCTCAATGCCCGTCGTCGAGCCAAGCTGCACTACCGCCTTTTCCTCGGCGCCATCGACGACCTATCTCGCACGAACGACGACGCCATCTTGGCCTATGCCAACGCCTGCGAACCAACTCTCCGTGGAGTCGATGGAAATGTTCTTCGAGAACCCGGACGACAAGGCGCAGGTGGAGGCCATAGTCGCCCGTGCCCTCGAGACCAAGTCCCTCGAGCGTCGCCAGCTGGAGCACATCCAGGCCAACCCAACGTCGCCGGTCCGCCGCATGGACGAGTCGAAGCCGCACTCGCCTACCAACTCCTTCCACACACCGGTCTCGCCACCAACCTTTGGCCCTCCCGACTCGAACCTCTTGCCATCTAGTTCAGCAATGATGGTCGTCGATCCGGATGCCGCGATGCCTCCTCCAACTGAGGCCGCGGAGTAGCTTTTGGTGCGTGCAGGGGGAAGTCTGGTGTCCTGCTCGTCTCTTAATCTGTTTTTGTATTTTTCTTTTTTATCTACACATCGCGCTGCCCTGATAGTCCCAATTGCCTTTAACTACTTACACACTACTTAGACTCAAAAGCTAGGATATGAATATCATAGTCTCTGTAGTAGTTGTAACGTAGCCAGTCTTGTCAAATGCAACTTCGTTTGCTCTTTCTCGAAGTGTGAAATAAGTGTGTGAACTTGAACTTGTGAAAACCGCAACTGTATTTTTTTTAGGGAGCTAGCCTTCGACAACTATTTTGTTTCCCGCGTGCGCCACGCTAGCTAGCATAAGTGCTTTAACTTGAACTATGCTCAGTTTGTTGCTTCTTATTTGAATAGCAACAAAACGTCGTAAGATGAACATCTCATCGCTTCAACCGCGCGAGTTCACTAATCTTGTAAAGTACTTGCCAGCGTCCTCCAGTATAAGGCTAGCGGGCTAGCCTTACCCTTTGACGGTATTAAACAGGACCTTTCAAGGTAGATTCCCCAGCTGCATGTCCGCTCCTTTGTTCATTCACTTCGCTGCCTGCTAGCCTTCTTTTTACCCATAAAGTCTACTATAAATAGTCACTAGACGGTGTTTTCCAGCTAGCTAGCCCTGTACATTGATAGCTCAACGTTTATGCATCTGTTACCAGCCCCATTCGATATCCCAGACGTCTCTTGAAAGTCTCGTTTCACCCTGCCTAGCGAATGACATCGCCTAGGCTCATCAATCCCGGTCTAAGCGTTCCCGCCGATCGTTACTGATTGGGGTTACTACGTCCTTCTATCTTGGCAGCTTCGCGATCATCAATATCATCGCTTAGCTAGTTCGATTCGTCTGTCCTCTCGTTTCTTGACCAGCCTCTGGTTACAGCTAGTTAGCTTAGTGCTATAGCTATTTCCTTCATGCTGCTTGCCTAGGTAAACCTCGTCTACCTCAACCACAACTTCGCAGAACATTTTGGAAATGGTTCCTGTTCCGTATCAAACCCACCATGCGGGCTAGCGGATCCAGTTGTATTCCAAATTGCACAGCTAGCTTGATTTTTGCAAATAGCGCTCCGACTCCATGGTTTCCGGCAGGATCTCTGGTCCTCTCGTCCTTATTTCTAGGGAAGAGCGACTGCTAAGCTTCGCCTTTTTGCTTAGATTCAAAGTCCAGGACCGCCAGCATTTCTGCTGCGTTCAAGTACTGAACCTAGCGTTCCACCTTATCTATCGGAACTTATAGCAACTCGCGCGCACAGCTATTGAACACTCAAAAATAAATTTAAGCATGCGTATTGTATCACACGCCTAGCCTTCCCTTGTGGCGATCTGCCCTCTCCCCTTTACTAAACATTTAACCGTCCCCGGTTAAGTGTTTCCATACAGGTTCGGAACATCTACCAAACAGTTTCGACTAGTCAGCTGCTTTCTGCTCGCTAGCTCTATCTCATCTGCACAAACCAACATGCTATCAACCGGAGTTGCATAAAAGCTGACCTGCTAGCGTTCGAGACTTTGTCCGTTCTCGACCCAACAGGCCATACCTCCCCGCGCTCCGCCTGTTGCTCTCGCTAATGCGTCTTCCGAGGTGCTATCTTCTGTCGCCGACTTCCAGAGCCTCAGTTCCGATGTCTCTGCAACTCTGAGGCATCGTACTTTGGATTATGCTGTGGACTCGTTGTGTGAGTTCTCCATAGCCACTTCTCTCCGACGTTCGCTGATATTATAATGCCTTCACAGGCCGTGTACACTCCGTTCAAGGAATCCCTCATTCTCACTCCGTATCAGGCTACTCGCGAGGCCCTTTATACGCTTCGCGACTCGGTCGCCGTTGCCGTCAAAAGTGGTTACAAGGCTCCCACTGCCCATATGGCAGAGATCAACGGGATGCTTCAATTCCATGAAGAGCAACGCCAGAAACTTCGCGACAGGAAGCCCCCCGTTCGCGGTAAAGGCAAAGCTCAGGTGCGTTCCTTCGCTAGCTCGTTTCTTCGACTCATTTCGCGGTCTTCCTTCTTGCTAGCCGTCTCCCGCCGAGCTTCCTGCTCCTCCCTCCGATTCTGAGGACGAGTCTGAAGGCGAGGCGAAGAGTGTGTTGGAGATTGTTGCCCCTAGCGCTCCTACTGACGAGGTATTCGTCAGATATTACTTATCTCGTCGTCAACTTTAACGGTTTAAAGATGGACGTGGACAAGGATAGCACTAGCCCCAACCCTGGACCCAACAATGGCTCTACCAATGGCTCTAGCCAATGGCTCTGGCGCCGTGCCTGGTTCGCTTCACTTCAAGAGAAAGGCCAGTCCCTCTGGACATGCTAGTCTCTTTCCTTGCTCACCACCGCTTTCTAGGTGGCTACTTGTCGCTACTGTACATCTCCTGGGCATTCTGTGCTTACTTGCCCTCTAAAGACTGGTTCTGCCAACGATCCTGGTACTTCTGGTACTTCGCATGGCAAGGACGACTCGGTGATCATTATCGACGACCCCGTTACCTTTCCTTCCAAGGAAACCGAGAAACCTAAGAAAGTTCGTTCCCTAGTTGTTCCTTCGTAGATGCTAGGGCTCAATCCGCTTTTTATTTCAGAAGAAGACTGGCAAGAAGGTACACAATATCTCTCCTTTTTGCGTTGCTAGCTCACGTCTAATTCCTTAGACGGAGCCGGCTGCCGCTACTCTGGTGAGCTAGCTTCCTTTAATTTCGCCTTGTATCATCCTGAACCGCTGATAGGCTCCTGCTGCTACTATCGTTACTCCTCCAGAGAATCCCCGCAAGCGCCGTCGCACGAAATCTCAAACCCACGATGTCGAGGCTGATGTTGCCGTCCCAGGTCAGTCTGTACCCGATCTATGCCGCAATTATTTACGCAAGCCTAGCTCGTGCCAAAGACGTTACCCAAGCTGTCGTTGATAGTGTTTCGAAGCTCCTGGACGCTGGCGACTCTCTGCCTGTCGACCCTAAATTTCTTCAGCGTGGCGAGGCCGAGTTGGTCCAAGACGTGGCTGCGGCGGGCTTCCGCATGCAACACTTCTTCCAGCTCCGCGCTCATCTTTTGGAGAGTCTCGCTGCCGTTCGTGTTCGGATCGAAGAAGGCCACCCTAGTAGGTGGCCTTTTCGCGAAAAGGGTGGGCAACGGCCCAGGAACGTTTCGCGAAATTACTGGGCAAGCAATTAAAAGATATAAAAGAGTGACAAGCAGAGGGTTCGAACCCAAAACCTCTAGATTACATCATCCACCCATAAGGTGGTGCTGTAACCAACTGAGCCAAGAGAGCATAAAGATGCATTCAAATGATGGTGATACATCATGCACTCTTCAAGCACAGAATGAGCTTTTAGTGAAGAAAGTAGGTTGCCCCACTCACACAGGTTAGGGTTTGGGTGGTTAAGGTTTGGGTTTGGGTTTGGGTTGGTTAAGGTCTGGGTTAGGTTAGGGCTGGTTAGAGTCAGGGTCCCTAGGATATTGTTATTGCATTTTTGGGGATTTGCTATTTGTGGTCAGAGGTGATCATAAAGCACAATCAAAAGCAGGAAATGGAACAGCAATGATAGCCTAGTTGGTTAGTATGCAGGGTGCTGCTGATGCATAGATTATATAATCTGGATTGCATCAGTGCTTCGGTTCAATCCTCTCTTTTGCCACTTATTTCCCACTGCATTATCTTTGCTTAAGTAATACTTTCTTCACCTGGGCAAGACCCCAGTCCTTTCGCGAAAGGTTCCTGGGCTGCAGCCTAGTGATTTCGCGAAAAGGTAACTTAATGAGCTGAGAAGGCGTCATAGATGGTTTCCTGTCCGACTAGTTACCCAGTGAGCCATTTCAACCCTTCTACACGACCTATCTCTTAATATCTTCAGCCAGATTTTTCCGACCGATCATATTTCGACCATCACATTCCTTTGCGCCGAGCCAGCACCCAACCGATCAACGTTAACCTTCGAGCGAACACACTCCTTCGCAACCGTCTCGTATTCGCGCCCCGTACCGTTCTATCTTGTCCTTCAACAGGGCACACTTCGCTAGCTCAACCTAGCTCATCATGGACTCTGTTTCTTACAAGTATCCTAGTGGTACCGCTCTGAGTTTCCCTCAGCCCCTTATCTTCCAATAGTACTTTGCCAATTCAACGTGTTTTGACAAGTCTGATCGGTCGTCTTGGGTCTGCTCATCATATAGGGTCCCGGCTAGCCGTCCTCTTATTTAAACGCACACTGCTAGCTGCACTCCTATAATTCTCTCCCACTTTCCCTGTCTCTCGCTAGTCGCACTCAGCATGCCATTTCCTCGCAACATTCTTATGGAATATTGTCTGTATATGCTGGAAGACCAGAAGGTACTTCGACTAGGCACACCTCCTTGATACTTCACTGAAACTAGCTTCGACTTAGGCTATGAATAACTGTCCTCGCTGCATCGCTGATGGCCTCGTCTGTATGGTCTATACTTGGGGTCGCTGCTGTCACTGGTGTGAACGTCGACAATTTGCCGACTGCCCCCACAATGTCCGCGCCAACTTCCTACAATACTGCCGCACAAATAGGGACGAAATCATTGCTAGTTCGCAAAACACCTTTTCAAAGTCCATCTCTTCTTCGATTTTGAAACATCTTTCAGGCTTCCCGTTCGGACGAGACAAATTCACTCTAGACGAGCTCATGCCTTCCGTTAAGGATACCTTCAAACATCTCAAACGATGCTATTTCAACCGTATCCGAGCTCAGTACAAAGACAAGATTAATGCCATGACCGATATCATTGCACTGGTTTCTCTTAGCTACGAGTTCACTACACTCGGCTATGCTCCCGCTGTGATTAGATACGTCCAAACTCGTATAGACGAGCTTGTCCCTTCAGGCGCCAACGCGACTCCTCAAACGATCACGTTCGTACATTTCCCCTCAACGTTCTAACACCTGCTGACCCCTAATTTGGTTGTCCGCTAGTATTGTCCCATCTCTGGTCATGTAGTAGCCTGCTAGCTGCGTCTACTAGCTCGTTTAGATCTCCTAGCCCCCTGTATTTCGGGTTCTTCATCCAATCCGAACGCCTCTTCCTCTTCATCGCTCCCCAGTTCTGAATCCGAAGTTTCGGGTTGTTCAAAGTCCTCTGGCATTACTCTCAACTTTACTTTATCGAACCAAAGATCTTTTCCTCTATACCACCTCGTCTTCTTCCCTGAGCTAGCTGGTGAAGGGTCATCGTTCACGAGTGTGTCTAGCGTCTCCTTCGAAATATCAATGAACTTATGGATATTGGCTGGAATCTGAATAGCATGCCTAGCTTCGTAAGGAATTACCCTAAACGCCGCTATCCGGTCTTGGAACATAGCACCATTCATTTCCGCTACCAAGTACGCTCCCCCTTTGGTTCTTCGAATAACAACCATGGGTCCCTAAGTATCTTGGCTCCATTTTCGCGTTCAACGACTTTTCAACACCCGTATGTCGCACCAATACTAGACTTCCCGGCTGGAAATCATAGTTTTTGATGTTGTTCTCGTTATATCTCTCGTACTTTCGTACAGAGACCCTCTTGTTATGATCTACTCTAGCCCGCATAGCTTCTACATGTTGAACATGCTTAGCTAGCGCTTGGGCCCTGAAGCCTATCAACTTCAGAGTCTGTCAGAACCCTGCCTGGTAATTCTACTAGCCAGGTAGCCTCTTCAACGTCGAGTGGTAATATTGGGTGAGCGCCGGTAACCATGAAATACGGTGAACATCCAAGTCCTTTCCTAATCGTGATCCGGTCTGACCAAAGTACTAGGTTGAAGAACCAGAACCATTTGGCTGGGTTTCCGCCTGTAGCTTTGTACAACGCCTGTCTCAACGAAAAGTGTCCGTTCTCAATCTTCCCATTGCCTTGTGAGTTGTAGGGTGAAACCTGTATATTCGGAATCCCGTACTTCTCCTTCAACCAAGATACCGCCGCTTTGAATTGTGGCGCGTTATCTGTAACTAGCCTCTGTGGACAGCCCCATCTGCAGATTATATCTTCGAACAGAAACATGCCTAGCTGCACCGCATTGTCATGATTAATGGTCTGCCTTCCACCCAACTCGATAATGAGCATCTAGCATCGACAGCTAGCCCACACTTATTGGAGGTTGCACCCATAACCATGACATCTACATGCACCGTATGAAACAAACTAGGAGTATGAGTAACAACCGGCGGGATCTTTAATAGAGTGGTCTGCCTAGTTTGGCATAAATGGCATGAGTGAACATACCACTCCACATCTGCTTCCAATCCTGGCCACCAGTATCGTTGTAGAAGTTGACTTCTCGTCGCAAAAATACCTCGGTGTCCTAGTCCATCATGAGTTGCCCTCATCATGTACATCCGATGATCCTTGTCCACAACTAGCCTGTGTGCCATGCCTTCGTCTAGCGTTTTCCGATACATCCTCCCCCCTTTCAAAAAGAAATGGGAAGCATATCTCATGAACGACCTATACTCGTCATCATCGTTCATCCCATCTGGACGTTTCAACGGGTTATTCAACCACGCTTTTATTAACGGCAGCTTAGCATCTCTCTTTCTGTTCCCTTCTGATCTACGATCCTCTTCGTAGTTCTCTCTCTTGTTTGGATCCCATTTCATTTCCGAGTCTGGAATCAAGGGTTCCATCGCTAGCACATATTCCGGTACTTCCATACCAAGTTTCTCATAAATCCCTTTGCGTTTAGCCGCTACTTTCTTTTCCAGTTCAAATTCCATAAGGTACTGTTCATCAAAGTCTTCAAGGCCTGTAGCCATATCCGTCATTTGAAGGTAACCGCCCCTAGTATCAATGAGGTGCTTAAATTCATCCAGTTCCAAAGGAGGCCGACTAGTGTCTGTATCTTCATGATCCTTAGGAGGTTCATTCTGATCATAGCCCTCTTCAGAATTAACGAACTGTTCATCCCCTGGAAAGGTGTCTCGTCTAGATAAACCATCCGGCGGGTGAGTTATTCCTGGTACATGCTTCAAAGTGAAGTGAAGCATAAGAATTTTCTCAATCCATCGGTTGATCGTCGCATTAGGTCCCATGCCTGGATTCCTGATCATCCCTTTAATATAGCTAGCGTCGGTTTCCTACCACTAGCCTGCGAACACCGAATATCCAATAATACATGGCTTCAAGTGCTCTCATTAAACCGTAGAGTTCCCTCTTTGGTTGCGAGTAGTTAGCTTCGACTTTGCCTAGCGCTATAGAAGCGAACTTGGCGAAGTACTTCTTCTTGGGGTCCCTCGGGTCTAGCTGATAGATAATTATACCAATAGCCTTTCCACGAGGTGTCCACTTGTAGAAATATCTCCGAGTCCCATTCATAGTTCAAAGGTTTGAGTACTGGACAGTCCTTCAATTTCTCTCGTATCTGTGCTTGCACCTCATCGCATTCCTTTGTCCATACAAATGGTACGTCTTTCTTGGTTAAGTCGTTAATAGGTGCAATAATGTCCCCATACTTCTCAATGAAACTACGCAAAACTCCCGTAGTACCAAGATACACTTTGACCTGCGTATAATTCGCGCAAGGCCCCCAATTGTTGATAACTGTGATTCTATCTGGGTCCGCGACCCTTCCTGCATACGAGCATAGATGGCCGACCACTGTAAACCTATCTGCACATAGGACTAGCTTCTTACCAGAGAAAGTTCCCCCAGTATAGCCCATCCTAGTGACAATTCGGTTCAAGTTCTGAAAGTGTTCCCATACAAACCACCTTATTTTCGGGATTTTCTGGTATTCTCTCATAGTCTCCGTCTTCTGTCTCATATCTCGTTGCTGGTCCTCGTACAGCAACATCATCAATGTAGGGGATCGTTACATGAGGGATCTCATCTCGCAAGACGTAAGTAACATCATCGTGAAATATAGGAACAGAGTTTGTCCATCCCATAGGTAGCTTTACTAGCCTCATAGCACCAAAAGGCATTTGAAACGTAGTATAGTCCCTAGATCCTTCAGCTAAGTCTCTATTATCATACCCCACAAACATATCTAGCGTTGCTCCCGCAGGCTCTTCCCGCAAAATGCTCAGCTAGCTGCTCTGTACCAGGTGTAACACCCGAGTGCTGAATCGTTACTTCGTTCAAGCGCTCCAAGGCATGTACAATCCTCAACGACTTGCCGTCTTTCTTTATCACAGCGAAGATAGGCGTCCTATACGAAGAATTCGAGGGTTCATAAACACCATTATCAATTTTGAGTTTGATGTTCTTGCAGAACTCTTCGAAGTGTCCCGGTGGAATAGGAATCTGCGAGCACACCCATGGAGTATGAGGCACTACAGGTATTTCCACAGGCGGGAAGAATTCGTGTTTGAACTGCCCTCTTTCTGAATCCTCCCAGGCAAAAGTGCTGATTATGTTTCATCATGAATTCATCGGCCAAGTCTAGCTCGGTCTCATTCATCAATCCATTTTCATGTGTTTTCCTGAACTCGGCCTTTCTTTCTGCCGTGTATCTTCCAGTGGGAACAAATTTTCCAGGGTGAGTGCTCAACGTAGGCATATCTGCCAACGGATCTCCTGTTATGTTCTGTACTATCCTAAACTTCGCTGGAAGCTCGCCAAGAATCGGTTTGATCTTATCAGCTACCGGTTTATATTTCTTGCCCATTAGCGTAGTAACTTTGCCACTTTTAGGATCTACTGAGCTAGGAGAGACTCTCGTCCTCTTAGTACCCGAATTTCCTTCCTGTTGCATCATATACTGCCTAGGTACAGTTGGTATAGCCGGCATCGCTTTTGTCACTCCTACTCTTGGGCTAGCTAGACCTCCCCCTTTTGCTGGCTCCGCTTTACCGGGCGCTCGCTTAGTGGGTCCTTTGTCAGAATCGTCCTGTTTACTCAAGAATACCGTCCTGGCTCGCATCTTCTTACCGGGCCGGCACTTCTTTTTCTCACGGTTCGATTTTGTCGGTCTCTGCGGCTCTTCTGCCTGATCAAAGCAGAATACATCCATGCCTTTCTCTGGCTCCATGGTCGCCTAGGTACTGTTGAAACAGTGCCGTAGCAGCCTCATCCGCTTTGAACGCTGACTGGGATGCACACAAGTATGCGGTCCGCTGATCCTCCTTTGTAGCTATCTTTCCATCTTTTGGCTTCGCATATCCAATGCAAACCAAATTTCCTTCTGCGTCTAAGTCCCAGGCCGTCATTAATTCTCCCTCCTCGTCGAGTTCATCGAATAATGTCAAAAATCCTGTGGGACTTCTCTGCTAGCTGAGCCGTCTGTGCTAGCGTTAGAATTAGGAGCCTCTTGTCCCGCACCATGACCCCTAGGGAAAGTAGGTAAAGTACTTTGAACTCCCGTGAAAGGATCCGTGAGCGTCACGAAGACATCCCCATTCTTCTTATTCGCTACAACAGTCTCTGCCAACATCTCGAATGGTCTCCCTAGTAGAACATCATTCGGTGCTGCCTTTAGAATATGCACTTGGAGATATAAGGTCACACCTCCAAATTTGAATTGCACATTCTTGGCTAGCCCCAGCGTCTTCTGTACTTGTTCATTGGCTACTTGCATGAGAATGGTCATCTGGGTATCCCAGTCTAAACCTAGCTTCAGAGCTGTTTCCAGACTCATCGACACGATTTGAGACCCACTATCTGCGATAGATTCTACCTTTATGCCTCTCACATGCGGGAATAAACAACGAAGTTTTCCTGACAACGGGGCCACAGCTAGCTTGATATCCATTGGCTTTTGGTCCGGGGCTAGCGACTCAAAATACCACCTGCTAATCCCACATAACAAAACATATTAGACCACAATTGTCCCCCCTAATTGTGGTCCTAGTAAGACCCCCGCAGGCCAATGTCCCCCCTCAGGGAACCCTGGGGGGACCCAGGGGAGACATGGGGGACACGTCTACCCTTTCAGAGGGGACTTTTTACCTAGTAAAGGTAGACAGGGAGACATCGATACCCGTTAACCGTGGTAGGGTAGACAAAGGGAGACATTGATACCCGTTAACCGTGGTAGGGTAGACACTTAACACTAAGGGAGACATGCTTGCGGGATAATCGTCGTAGGGTAGACATTGAGCACTAAGGGGGACACTTTCCCTACTTAACCGTGGTAAGGTAGACACTTAACACTAAGGGAGACATGCTTCGGGATAATCGTCGTAGGGTAGACATCGAGTACTAAGGGTGACACTTTCCCTACTTAACCGTGGTAAGGTAGACACTTAAGACTAAGGGAGACATGCTTGCGGGATAATCGTCGTAGGGTAGACATCGAGTACTAAGGGGGACACTTTCCCTACTTAACCGTCGTAAGGTAGACACTTAACACTAAGGGGGACATTTTCCCTGCTTAACCGTCGTAGGGTAGACACTGAGGACTAAGGGGGACACTTTCCCTACTTAATCGTCGTAGGGTAGACATTGAGTACTAAGGGGACACTTAAGACATTGATTACTTAGCCGTCGTAGGGTAGACATTAAACAGTAATGAGATGTGTTTGTAGTCATCGGCCGTAGGGTAGACATTTAATTCTTAAGGGTGACTCAGGGAGACACTAGGTACTGGCGGTAGGGTAGACACCGAAGTCACAAGAAATGATATTCACTCAGCAACGGCACAAGATTTGCGGAGGTTCATAGTATGTATGTGTAAGCAATCAAAACAAGCAAAAAAGACGCGATGAGGACTATAGGAGCAGGCAGCGGAGCCAACATGACACAGTGGGCACTTACTCCTCAGCTCCACGCGACCCACCACTGTCGGGCTTGTCACCCGACCCAGAACCGCCCTCCCTCTTTTCGTTGTCATTGGTGTCATTTTTGTCATTTTTGCAATCCTCACTTCCACTGCGATCTCCGTAATGGCGAGGAGGGACTTGCGGAGTTGGCTTGTGGACGCAGTGGCGCTCGCATCTTATAGGGCCAGTTTAAGGTGTGAAATGCTAGGTCCTCGCCACGGGCTCAATGTGTTATTCCTCGGGACCAACGAAAGTCGGAACGTACGATACATTACAGGTACGGCACATTCCCACCAACGCTCGGCACATTCGTTCACGCTCGGCACATCGCGCTGCAATGTACCGTATTTGTACTCACATACGGCACAATCCCCTCTTCTCAGAGTATGTACGTCAAAATAATCAATAAATTCAAAGTAATCAAAGATATACTACGAGTGATGAGCGCCGAACAATGTTGTTTCACCCTAGAGGACTTCAGCGGATGAACACACAAAAGGGGAAAAGTAATACCTGACTTCCCCCTTTTCTTCGGTTGGTCTGAGATGTCGTCGTCGAGGCCGCGTTTGCGTGAGCTCGGAGCCCGGGTCCTCGTCGAGGAAATGACATTCGCCGTGTCAATTCCTTCGTTGCGAGGTCCGCGGCGAGCTCTCGGGGCGCTTGGACCGGGTGCCGGGACCTCCTCGACAGGGAGTTGCATGGCGGTGTGATACGGACTGCGGTTCCGTGAATTGTCTGACCGGGTGTGGTATAGTCAGGCAAAAAGCACGAAATTAGTTCGTCCTCTAGAGGGAAATTTCTCTGTCGCGGAGATTCGTCTGCTACTGTAGTACACGCAATGTTATGTATTTTTAAATGGTGGTGGTGGTGGTACAGTTCCTTCCGTAGGGAATGAACAGTCTCGCTAGGTTCCTCGAGGATTTATTTCCTCGTTGGGGGGCTAGCCTTCCAGGAAAGCTTCGATCGGAGGGTTTTCTACACTTGCGCGAAGGGGCAACGCTCCGCAAGATGAACGCCGTTCCGTGTCGAGATGCCTGGGCTATATGGTTCCTTTTCTTATCCCCTTGCCTCGTATAGGTTGGGCAAGCAGTATCTTCAGAACTGTTTGAACACAACGCGTACGGGTTATAGCGTAGTCCCTCGTAACCCGGCTTTTTCTCTACGCTGCGGTGGTACGGCCAAGGTGTGTCAATTCCGTGGGCGTGTGTGAGGCGAAGTGGTGAGAATGAATCGTGAAGTGGTTATAATCGAATTGGATAAGCCTTCCGCGACGATGGGGGTGGTACTCCGCGCACGGATCTGCGTTCGAGGCCCAAGCCAACGGTTACACGCTGCTAAGTTGGGCTGCTGGCCGTTTGGAAGTTTCGCCGCGCGTACTACAACCACGCGAGCTATCAACGCCGATGTTTTCTATAATTCCTTCTGGCTCGTTCTATTGAGCTGGAAGTACTACGGACAAGCCTCCTTGATTGAAGCTTTGGCCCAATTTGACCTTGGTTGATCCCACGGAGGGCGGCGCAACCTGAGCGAGTATGTATTTTGACTAGATTCTCACCCCGTATGATCGAGGGGGAGTAGCTTAGGTATGAGCAGTGGGAGGTAATAAGATGCATTCTTCTACGGACGTCCCTGCTTTTATACTAATTTCTTTCCGACCGCCGCGCGCGACCTTGTTCCTCATTCGTCCACGGACCCCTTTCAACACTGCCCTCCTTGCCTCGCGGCGAGGATCTCCATGCTCTCCCGTGCGCTTGAAGGAGATACCTAACCCACGGAC